>JAVJGJ010000057.1:8927366-8955641 GCA_035590215.1 Microhierax caerulescens | reverse complement strand
TACAGAAGTAGTATAGAGGATGAACATGTTGTCTTGGAGACAGACATCCTTGCCTCTTCCTACACCTTCTCTATTTGTCCTTCTTCCTTCAGGTCAGTATCATGGGGCTTTCAATGTGGCTCTGCCCATTGACCTCATTTCACCCACGGCTACCCTCTTTGTTTACACTGCCTTCCCTGAGGGACGAGTAGCAGCTGACACCTTCAGTCTCAAAGTCTCCAAGTGCTTCAGGAACCACGTAAGCAGTGCACAAAATATAAGAGGACAGTAGGCTGGAGGGTAGCTAATTAGCTGCAGATTGGCAATAGATGTCCAGCAGAACCCAGTAGCCACAGTCTCCCCTTTCCTTCCTCTATCAGTGTCTTCAGTCCCTTTTTCTTCTGCTGTTTCAGGTGAAACTTGGCTTCTCAGACACAGTGGCTCTCCCAGGATCAGCTGTCCAAGTCCACCTGCAAGCTGCACCGGGCTCCCTCTGTAGTGTCCGTGCTGTAGACCAGAGCGTCCTTCTCCTGAGGCCAGAGGCTGAGCTATCCAGGGATAGTGTGAGTCACCTCAGTGCTGAGCCTTGCTAATATTGGAGCGATGCTTCTTGAGTATCTGGTCACCGGTTAATAAGGCACAGCAGGTATACGAGCAAGGACTTGAATGGGGACAGGATATGGCTTACAAGAAAAAATGAAGGCTGACATCAAACACCTGCCAAAATTTCCAGTCTCTGTGGAGGGATCCAATAGAATAACCCACTGGTATCCCTAAGTATACCTCCAAAGGCACATCTTTGTTACACTTAGAGTGCTTTGCCACAGTGGCAACCAGATGGTAAGAGAATTCCATCTCCTGAACCAATTAATGACAATGCACTGAGAAGAAATATTATGTTAAAAAAAAAAAAGGCCCAATGTGTGATAGGCTCCATGTCTTTGTTCCAGCTCACATGAACCAGACAGTCCTTCCATTCACAGACTGGACTGTAAGTGGTGCCTTGGCAGTGGAAGGGTCCCATTTCTCCTCTAGACCTGAGATGCTTTGTGTCTAAGGACCCTTGATTTGCCTCTTGGCATTGTCTTGGTGGATCCAGGATGTGCCTTCAGTCAGACAAGAAGCTATCCAATGACTCTTACCGGGAAGGTGTCCCCACTGTACGCATTGAGTTCACAGGTACAATCTATGAGCTAGAAGTGGCCACAGCTATGCAGCCATACCCTGGAGGGGTTCATGTTCCTCTCTGGTGCTATGCATGTAGAATTTGTGGACGCTTTCCATGTAGCTCAAAAACCTTTGGGGCTGGGCTTTCGTGGCAGGCAGGATCTGAGCTCTGCCTCTGCAGTCACAGAAGATCTCTGGATAGAAATGAAGAACTCCCTGCCTCTCACACTGACCTGTACTGGTTTTGTTCTCTGTCTACAGGTGCACAATATGTTCAGCTATTCTCAGGAGCACTCCAGCACCCTCACAGACCCTTACAGTGACTACTGTACTACCCACCAGAGCCCAGGAGTCACGAGTTCCCCTCAGAGCACTCTTCCACCAGGAACAACGTCACCTTTTATGTACAACAGATACTCTTATGCGGTGTCCCAACCAGATATTTATGAACTTCTGAAGGTAAATCTAATTTCCAGAAGCCCTGAAATGTCAGAGGTGAGCCCTTTTGTGTCCCAGGTCCACGCTGGGTAGCTTCACAGATCATCTTTCCTGTAAACACTGGCAACTTCAGGTTCTGAATCCATCATGCTTCTGAACTAAGAGGTCTCTGGCCCTCCATGCTCCCAGCTTGATAAATTCTTATTGATTGGGCAGATCCCTAGAAGTCAGCTCCCCATTTTATGCCAAGCTTGAGACCCTCAGACTTTCTATGAGTTGGAAGGAAAGGGGAGCATCAACCTGAGTCACAGAAAGTTGGAGGTTGAAAAAGCAAAGCACCTGAGAGAGAAGGGGGACTGGGGAAAGGAGGGAAAGAACAGTAGAAAGAAATAGCAGGTAAAAGAGGAGAACAAGTCTGTTAGGGTGGGCAGCAAACTGTGATGTCAAAATGATGACTTTGTGGGCATGCACATGTGAGTGGTCACCCCTGCAATGCTGCTGGAGCGAGCTTCCTTTGGTGTGAGGACCCAGGAGCAGGCTTTGGGAGCAGGGCAGATCTGCATTCTCTCCCTGTATAAATTTGCAGGTCAGGCTCTGGTGCAACAGAACAGGGTGGCTGATATGCTGGGCGGCAAGGGCAGAGACAGACCCTCAGACACACCTCCACTGAAATCTACCTTCTTTTCTTCCCCTTCTTTCCTCCAGAATTCAGGTCTAACATTTTTAACCAACCTCCAAATCAAGTCCCCAATTGAGTGCCGCACCCAGACCACTTTCTACTACGACTACATGTGTACATCTCGATTTATCCTGTTTCTTTGGAAATTACGGGTAACATACAGGTTGCACAAGGGCAGCTGAACATGCAGTGTGCTGAGGAACTGGGGATGGCTTCCAGAGATGAGTGGGAGGTTGCACAGGATATGTACACCACAGGAAAAGGGGAAGGGTCCTGAAATACATGTGTGTCCAGTACACTGGAGGGACAGAGGTGTGGCTGCATAAGAAGAACCTGCTTAAAAGCTTCTGCTGGCAGGCAGGAAGATAACATGGTCAAGGGGGGAAATGAAGCAGCTGTCCCAGGAAGGAACATCTGTTTGTAAGACTAGGAAAGGTCTTGCTGGAAACCAGAGGATGAAGCAAGATTGGCACTGGGCAGAATCTAGGTCCTTCTGCAGGGGCTGAGAGCAAAAGTGTGAGCAGGTAGAATTCCTCAAGGGGGAGAACACACATACTGAAATCCAGATGGTCTCCTGGGCTGTCTTATGGAAGACAAGTAGGATGAGAGCATCTTGGAGAGGACAAGGAGGGTTGGTGTGGAAGTGGGAGGGATGGAGAGCTGAACTTTTCCTAGCTGAACTCTACCCTGATTTCACAGTTGCTCTGCTTTTGAATGAATGCTTGTATTCCTAATAGCCTACAGCGAGCTGGCAGACTTGGATAACTTGGACAACTTGGACCCAGAACCAGATGCTGCTGTTGTGCATGCCGAGTCAGAGCACGTTGAGCTGGGTAGCGAGGCAGGGCCAGTACGTACCTGGTTTCCAGAGACATTCATCTGGACTTTGGTTCCCATCAAGTGAGTAATTATGGACTGTGGCCCCGTATGGATCCAGACCTCCTACCAGCCACAGCAGAGAGGGAATAGGCAGGGGCAGAGCCAGGGCAGTAATGGCTTCTGTGCCAACAAAGAAAAGAGAGGTATGAAGAAGTGTATAAGGACAACAGAGGTTTGGTTCAGTTCCTGGCTCTGCTTGAGATTTTCCAAATGATCCCGGGGAACATAAAATCACAGACTCCTATAGGATGGAAAAGACCTCCAAAGGTCTGTAGCTCAACATCCTGCACGAGTCAGGTCCAGTTAGATCAGGCTGTAGTCAAGTTCTCTGTACCTCCGAGGATGGAGATTCCACAAACTATCTGGGCACCTGTTCCAGTCTTTGACCATCTTCATGGTATTTTTTTTTTATCCCAAGTCAGAATTTCTCGCGCTCCAACTTGCATCTGTTACCTTTCATCCTATCAACATTCACCTCAAAAGAGACTGGTTTTGTTGTCTCTACACCCTCCCAATAGTTAGTTTTAGAAAGCTGAAAGATCTCTCCCTATCTTTTCCCTCTCATCTGGGAATCCTAGTTCTTTCAGCCATCCCTTGTATATCAAATGTCCCAGCCCTCTGACCATCTTGGTAGCCCTCCAATGGATGCATTCAAGCATGTCAGTGTCTTTCTTATACTGGAAAGCAAAAATGGGACACGGTACTCCAGATGTCGTCCCAAATTCAGGGGGAAAATAACTTTTCTCAACCCAGTGACTGCAGTTGTCTTAATACAGTCCAGAAGTCGATGGCCTTCATTGCTGTAAGGGCACATAAGATGTCTCATGCTCAATTTGTTCTCTACTAGAAACCCCACCTCTTTTTCTGCAAAGTTGCTTACTAGCCAGTTGCTGCCTAACCTGTACTGTTGCATGGTATTATTCCATCCCAGATACAGAATTCACCCATGTCAAGCCCATTTTTTCAGCTTGTCGTGGTTCCTCTCAATAGCAGCCTTTCCCTCCAGCATATCAGGAACTCCTCCCCAATAGGATATAGTCTGCTAATACATGGCAAGATTCATCTGCTAATCTTGCTGAAGATGTCCCCCCTCTTATTATCCAGGTCATTAATAAAGCCATTAAACAGAATGAGTATCATTAAGTATCAGTAGCTGAGGGATGCTACAGGTAAACAGACACCAGTTGGACCTTGTGTCACCAATGACCATCCTTTGTCCCCAATGAACCAGCAAATTTTCTGTTCACCTTATCATCTACTTGTCCAGTCCGCACTAATGTGGCTACAAGAATACTATGGAAGACTGTGTCAAAAGCCTTGCTGAAGTCAGGTTATGCAGTATCTACTGTTTTCCCCTTCCTCATACATCTCAGCTTTCTTAATTCTCCCATGTGCCAATGTTCTCAATCTGTAAAATAGGATCTCTGCCTCGCCATCTCATATGGCTGGATTAGGCCCATTTCAGGGTATGTACCATATTCCATTTTGTGTATGCAGATCTCTAAGTGACACTTTTAATGATGACTGCCAAGCTGTGGTTGGGAGTTTGGGCGATAGTGTGGTGAAGTGTCACATGGTACTCCCTGGCACAGGCTGGGTGTATAATATGGACCTCTGGGAGCCCTGTGTGCCCACGCAAAACAAGAATTTGAGGTGGAACACTGTCCAGAAGCAAATTTTTGTTTGCATTTGCCTTTCTGTCCTTCTTTGCCCACCTATTTGCTATTTTCCCCATACCTTTATGTTACTTCCTTGAAATACCCACATCTTCACATGCATTTCCAGTTCATAGTACTTCTGCATTTGTCTTCCCAAGTTAAATCTTTACAGAGGTAGGGGCAACCCCTTCTACCCTGTTTTCTCCTCAGTGATTCAGGGGCTGCTGAGCTAGCTGTCACAGTACCCGACAGTATCACAGACTGGAGAGCCATGACCTTCTGCACTTCAGAGAGCCATGGGCTGGGAATCTCAGACACCACAAGCCTGCAGAGCTTCAAGCCCTTCTTTGTGGAACCTACCTTGCCCTACTCTGTCTTCAGGGGAGAGTCATTTCCCCTGAAAGTCAAAGTCTTCAGCTACCTGAAGCAGTGCACGGCGGTGAGTGGCTCCCTCCAGGATGGTTTTTGGGCAGGGGGATGTGTGGCAACGGTACTTCACTGCTAGAGACCCAGACAAGGGATTGCCTCCTCAGGCACTGGGCAGAAGATGTCAAGGAAGCTCCTCACAAACTCCATGCAGAGCCATCTCTGTCAAGCTTAACCCCCGATAAGCTCAACCCTGCAGGACTGCAGTGTCCATGGGCTGTTGGTGTCCCATAGATATTGTAACAGGGCCATCACCATACTCATCCTGGGCTTGATTGATATTTGGATCAAGGAGCTAAAAGGGAAAACACAGCAGCAGCTCTGTAACCCAAACTCCCTTTTGTTTTCTCTCTAGCTCCAGCTTAGCCTAATGGACTCCAGGGATTATGAATTCGTGCATGCAAATGTCAGGTTCACTACATGTCTGTGTCCTGATTCAGCAAAAACATTTTTCTGGGATGTGAAGGCTACAAAATTAGGTAAGAGGACAAGGGAGGGGCAGGAGTGGGAGGCACTGGCAGAGGTGCTTGAGGAAACCAGGGTTGGACTGGAGGGGAGAGTGGCCTATTATGTGAAGCATGAGTGAGCAGCCTTAGGCTGAGCAAATTAAAATGTAGGTATGGATGTGCCAAATGGCCTCTTGATGTTTTGTTCTTTAGGGAAGGTGAACTTCACTGTCACTGCTGAGGTGATGGAGCAGGAAGATGTTTGCACTGAGAGTACAGCTGTTGTGCCAGAGTCTGGAGGGAAGGACACAGTGGTTAAACACGTGCTGGTGAAGGTCAGAGTATGCTTCAGGGTCCTGGGAAGGCTGGAAACAGCTCAGGCTTGAAACAGCCCAGTGGTGTCTCTGGCAAGGGAAAGCCAGCAGGGCAGACAGGCGTGTTTCCCAGGGAGGTTGGTCAAGGAGTGATTCTAAGAGTAGGCTGGACTGGGGGCGTGTAGCAGCTCAGAAACCTGCTTCCCAGTGAAAGTTCACTGTCAGCACACATATCCCTGCTCTCTGTGTGAGGTGCTTCGCATGGCTCATGAGGATGCAAAAGGTGGTAGCAGGAAGGTGGGGTGCTGCGCAACTGCTGTCTCGTTTTACTGCTCTCCCTTCTGAGCTGACCAGCCTTTTCCCCACCAGGCAGAGGGGCTGCTGGAGGAAAAGACCCACACCTCAATCCTGTGCCCTAAAGGTAGGTGCAGGTACCCCAGAGACAGGGACTGTCTTACCACTGGGACTGTACATGCACACGGGGCAAGGAGACCACGCAGAAGCAGTGTGGTGTGTGAACAGCTCTAGGACTATCTGGAGGTGAGGGGGGTGTCAGAGATTTTGGAGCTTTTATGGGAAGGCAAAGCTGTTCAGCTCTACCCAGTACTACAAGTTTCTGGCAGGACCAAACCACTGCCCCACTCATCAGTGAGTGGCCTGATCTCCAGGTCAGGCTCTCTTTTGAATGCTGATTTCACCAACTGATGAGGTGATCCCAGCCTGATTTACACCACCTCCTGGGAATGCCTGTGGCTCTGCCATCTCCCTCCTGCCTGTTGTTGTTCTGATGCTTCTGCCATTTGCAGGAACTTCCACTTCAGAGACAATCACTTTCGCTATGCCAGAGAATGTGGTCCTTGGGTCGGAGAGAGCTCACATCTCTTTCTTAGGTGAGATTTAAGGGGCTCTTGGAAAGAAAGATTTTTCCCTGCAGGAGTCTAGGAGTCTTTCCTTCTGATGCCACCATGTCTGCTTTAGCAAACAGAGTAACAAAAGGGAATGTGTACAGTGAAGTGTGCTACTGGGCCTTTACATCTCCCAGAGAAGCATCCCATCTCTCTTATACAAGTGACACTGGGCCAGATGGATGTATAATTTCACCCAACCAGGGGAAAGATGGACAAGTACTATATCACCATTCCTATAGGGCTCTATAGATATTAGCCACCCTAGTGTGAGCAGAGGTGAACTGAGACCAGTCTTAGCAGGTTATCTGGAGAATCGGTGAGACCAGAAATTTTTTGCATGCAAGAATACATAAAGCTCCCAACGCTGTTGTTCTGTACTACAGGTGACATTTTGGGGACAGCACTGGACAACATAGATGAGCTCCTCCAGATGTCCAGTGGCTGTGGTGAGCAGAACATGGTTCATTTTGCCCCCAATGTCTTTATCACACGATACCTTGAAGAAACAGGACAACTGACTCCACAAATCAAACAGAAGGCAATTGGTTATCTGGAAAACGGTGAGTGGATTTCTGTTCATGTTAGATTTTTAAGCCAGTGATGTCCACTGCAGTAGCTGTACAGCGCTGATCTCATCAGAGGCTTGGTGCTGAAAAGAATTTGTGCAGCATCACTTGCCTGACACCATGGGAATTACAGCAGTGTACATGGGGCTGCTGAGTCTCAGCTGAACAAGAAGTACACAGCAACCCTCTGAAAGCCCTTTGCTAAATTCCTTAGAGGCAATGTTCTCTGTAATGACCAGCAGGAGTGGCGGGGCAGGTTGACACCTTGAGAACAGGCCAGACACAGCATTTTCACTACCCCCCGCCTCTTCCCACAGGATACCAGCGTCAGCTCCTGTACAAGCATGCAGATGGCTCATACAGTGCCTTTGGGGAAGGAAGTGAGCCAGGGAACACATGGTAAGCAGCAATGTCCAGGCACAGCTGAGGAACAACAGCTTGACCTGGTCAGGCACAAGCTGGCTTGGATTTTGGTCTGGGGAAACTGAGGGAGTCTGCAGGTGTGGTGTTTTGAACAGAAACTGCTCCTGAGACTTTCTGGAAGAGAACCATGCCAATAAGCTGACTTGAGGTACCCCTGTTTGATTGTTTGTGCTTGGGAACTCCAAGTGAGGCTGACTCTGAAAACTTAGCTGCAAAGACACCTTCTTCCCAGGTTTTCCAGACTGCTTTGTGCCGAAACAGGATTGGGAAAGGGGCTGAGTGAGCTCACTAAATATCAGCCCTCTTGGCTTTAAATTGCTCAGGTGCACTGTGTTGGAAGTGACAGAGGTCTGGGGGAAGCAAAGAACTGTCAGTGAATTATTTCTCTCTTGATGCAAACAGATCTGAGCTTGAGCTTCAAGACCATCCTACTCAAGTGCGTTGCTTCCAGTTCTCCTTATATACTGAGGCTCTGGCCTACTGGTATTTCCACAGGGTTGACATAATGAAAGACACAGAGATTCCTGTCCCCTACTGGAGATGGGCATCTGTGACTGGTTCAATTCAATTTTCTTCTCCCTTCCTTGGCTCTAGGCTTACTGCCCTTGTCCTCAAGACCTTCAGCCAAGCCCGGGACTTCATCCATATAGATGAGCAGAATTTAAAGGATGCTGCCAGTGCCCTGATTAACAGTCAGACTCCATCTGGCTGCTTCAAGAGTGTGGGGAAGCTCTTCAACAATGGGCTGATGGTATGACATGTGCTGGCTGTTCATTAGGCACCTCATTTACCCCACTACGTAATGCTCCTTCATATTCTGGGTGCCAAGAACAAATCCTACTGCAGGAGGAAGGCTCTGATGTGTCCAGGGTCACCCTTGGGTGACACTCAGGTTTGTGCTTAGTCATGGTGGCACTTTTTCAAGTTACGAATGATGGAGGTTTGCATTTGATAGTAAGCTCATGGGAACTGTGCCCTGCCCTAGCCCCATCTCAAAAGCTAACACATGCTTAAAAGGAAAAAAATGTTTTCAAGCTCTGTGTTATTCTTTTGATAAATTAAGCTGCTGTTTCTTCCTTCAGTCTGGGTTTCCCCTGTACAGAGAAAGTCAGAAATAGAGTGAATGGAGATTGATGGCAGCCACTTATGGGAGATTCACCTTGCCAGGGATGTGCCCTGTACACTCAGAAACACAGCACTTGTGCATGTACGGACACACAGAGAATACTAGCGAAGTGGAGCCAGCAGCAGTTTGGTAGACAGGACAGATAATCCTCTAAGTGAAGTGAATGGTACCTTTCACTTCCCCTTGCAAAAGATATCTTTTCTTTGGCTCCTCCATACCCTTGCCACTGTCCTGGCCCTCAACTGAGGTGCCAGCTTGCAGAGGGGTTGTGGGAACAGCACTTTCCCCTGGCACTGAATCTGCTACTGAAAATCTTTTGCAGGGTAGGGGAAAGGGGGATGTGTTCAGCAGAGGGAGGGAATCAGCTGCCCAGAGGAGCTTGGGGCACCATGGCTGAGAAGTGTTATGGTAAGCAGGATCTGCAAGAGTAGATACCAGTCCTGGCACTTCCTTAGCAGAAGGAATAGGACCAGCAGTTTTGCCTGTGCTGGCTTCTGCTCAGGGAGCAGAAGGCAGGGGAAAACTTCTCCCTCTCCCTTCTCACAGCAGCGCTCCTCTTCTCTGTTTTGTGGTGGCTGCAGGGTGCAGTGGAGGAAGGACTGGGGCTGAGCTCTGCAATCATCACAGCTCTCATACACTCAGGGATGCCACACTCTGTGAGTATCGGCAGCAGGGACGGGCTGTGTGCGCAGCCCCTCAGCAGGCAGTGCACTGGTGCTCTGCCTTTCTCCATACGGGGGTACATTACCAGTTTGCTCCCCTGTGTCCTGTCCCTGTTTCCACCCTCCTCTGCACACATCAAGGCTGCATTCCCCATGCTATCCACCCTGCCAGCAACCGGTGTGCTTTTAATTGTATCCTAGGACCCAGTTGTGTGGAAAGCTCTGAAATGTGTAAAGGACCTGGTCAATGCTGATACTGACAGTTCCAACCTCTATGGTCTGGCACTAGCTGCAAACGCCTTTGCAGTAGCAGGTGATAAGGCCCTGGTGCAGAAAATCCTCAAAAGATTGGATAAAGCAGCCACAGTATCAGGTACCAAAGACTGGGGGGCAGAATTGTGTGGACAACTCAGGGCTGCACGACCAAAGGAATGCAGGGAGGGAGAGGGGGGGCATGGCAGCGCTCTGAGGGGACCCCAAGGCTTGGATAGCCTCTGCTTGCCGAGCTGTCACAGGCTATATCTATACTGTGAGATATCTGTATATGAGATATATGATATATATGAGATCATCTGTGGATGATCTCATAGTCCTGGCTCACCCAGTCATCCAAACCAGGGCAGCTTCATGGATGTTGTAGAGCTCCTTCCCAACTTGCAAGGCTAGGCTTTTACTGGGAATAGCAGGGTGTGGGGGGCGGATAAGGAGATACACACCTATATCTTGACCCAATGTACATGTTCACTCAGTATCTAGGCCCAGGGGCTGAGTGGGGCTCCAAGGTCATTAGTTACAGCTACACGCTCCATAAGTGTTTCCACTTCATCTGTAGATGACCAAATATTCTGGAGTCAACGGTCCAAACAGGAAGAAGACTCCATGTACTGGCATCGAGCTCCATCTGTTGATGTGGAATTGACATCTAGTATACTCATGGCTCACCTTTCAAAATCAAGTTTGTCTTCAGATGACATCAGAAAGGCATCCCAGATTGTGTCTTGGCTCATCAAGCAGCAAAACCCTTACGGAGGCTTTGCTTCAACCCAGGTAATCCCCTTGAGCCATCATCAGCAAAGAACCTGCCATCAGCATTTGTGAAAGTAATGGGCTCTAACAGAGGCCATAGTTTTGTTTTTTGTTTTGTTTTGTTTTTAAAAAAAAGAAGGAAAAAAAGAGAAAGAAAGATGTATGGATTTACAGCTCCTGGAAGTTGGGATCAGGTGAATCGTTGTATTCCTCTGAGCTAATCCCATGCTAAAAGCTCAACCCTTATTGTGCTGTAGCTGCAGTATGAGGGAGGCTAAGGACTGGGCATGCACAGGACACAGGCATCCCATTTTGCCCAATATGTGTCTCTTCCCTCAGGACACGGTGGTTGCTCTGGAAGCCCTAGCCCTCTATGCAACCAAGACCTTCAGCAAGGATGGCCCCGATCTTCAGGCTTCTCTCTCCTCTGAGGATTTCAACCAAAACATCCGAGTAAACAACACTAATCGCCTCCTGCTGCAAACAGTGCATCTGCCAGCCATTCCCCGAGATTATACTGTGCGTGTGCAGGGCCATGGGTGCCTCTTCCTGCAGGTAAGGGCAGCCAGGGAGGAAAGGTCTGTCTGGGGAAAAGCCTTGAAAGCCAGGGGAACCTCTCACCTTGCTATTAAACCAACACTGAAAACGGACTGCTGCAGCAACTCGGTAGGAGTGGCTGGGATCCAACAGGAAGGGAATAGCAATTCCCCAAATTAAATCTGGATTATCTCCATCCCATCACAACTGCATCTCTGCTCCAAGAAGTCCAGTGAACACCACCAGGAACAGTGCACCAGCAGAACCTCCACTTCTGCCACATAGTTTTCTCTTACACCAAACAGCAGCCAACACTAGACAAGAAAACTCTCCAGAAAAAAAATTATAATGAAATTCTCTGTCAACTAATTTCCTTCTGTTCTGGCAGGCCATTCTGCGGTACAACCTCCCTCCCCCAAGAAGTGATGTCGCCTTTGCTGTATCTGTGCAGACAGAGTGCACCGCACCCAGCGTCACCCAGTTCCCTGTCACCATTCATGCTCGGTAGGAGACACTCAGTTGCCCCTTGCCCCCCCTCTGCTCAGAGGCTTCTGGCACCACACCAGTCTCTTGCTGGCCAGGATTCCGCTTCACTCATGGGGTCCAAGTGCTAAGATGTCCCCATTCATTTAACTGTGCTCTCCTCAGCTGGGTGAAATGTACAATGCCCCAAAGGGATGGCTCAGGCTCTAGTCCTATCTTGTTATCATGCCAGTCACCCAAACTTCTCCCAGGGTCTGTGGGTCTCACCCCCTTCCTAGGATTAGGTCTCAAAACACTAGTTATGTGAAGTGAAGGTTCTGTGGGACTGACTGCTGACACTTAATTCCTAAGTCTTCTCTGCTCCTGGTTGACTGTCACACCACCCTCCTCTGCTTTATCCCTACCTGACTTGGGACAGAACTGCTAAGAGAGCAGATGGAGGTTGTGATATTCCTTGCCATGCCTAGAGAAGGTAACTCCAGAAGCCTTCCAAGGAGTTTATTCTCCCTGGCTCAGCAGCACAATTAAAAGAGAGATCAGGGGAAGCACAAAGATCTATTACAGTACAGGAACAGGTATGCTTACAGGGAAAATACTGGAAGGAAAGGCAGATTCCTCCACCTGAGTACCAAAGCTGGGCTGGAGTATCTGCAAATCATGGCTCAGAAAGTAACATTAGTGCTGTCCCCTGGGTTCCTGCTGCAGCTACACAGGGAACCGTGTGTCCACCAACATGGTCCTGATCCAAGTGGAGCTGCTGTCTGGATACAGCCCCGTGGCAGGTTCACTGGAAGAGGTGAGACCATGAGTTTGTGTCCAGCTGGGATGGGAATAGTGATGGATGTCCACCATGCAGGGCTGTATGCAGAACTGTGATCATTCCTGTGGGCAGAGAAACATGGTTCTTTTCTTGCCAAGAAATCTTTATACCCAAAGTCTCTTCTAGACCGCACCTTGCCTTCCCCTACCCTTTCGGCTATGCAAACATTTCGCCCATGTTCTCACAAGGACAAATATGCCTGAATATTTCTGCTTTCTGTTAGAGTCTTCCTGACATTCCCCCCCCCCCCTATTTTCAGCTAAAGAAAATGCCTTTAGTGAAGAAAGTTGAAAGCGAAGTTGACCGAGTCATTCTCTACCTGGAGGAAGTGAGTACAATTTAGGCTAACTTTTTCATTAAAAGGACTATGGACTGGCAGATAGCTTTTAGCTTACTCTGGCATCTTGGTTCCATTCGTATTTTAAGTACCCAGAGCTGTTATTCCTGCATACCAGCCGCATTTGCTGACCTGGAGAAGTGTGTTGTGTCAGCCTGCAGCAGTTCAGCTGTAGAGCCCGTATACAGGGTCCCGTAACGTGAGTGAAATGAGGCTGGCTGATGTTAAGCCTACAGCTGTTGGCACTGCTCAGAGACTGTTGAAAGTCCGTGTACAGTGTCTGGTCAGGATTGGGGAGCAGTAGTAGGTTCCATCTAGTAAATTCAAGCAAGCCTGTATTCTTAGAAAGTCCTTAAGCAGCCTGAATGTAGTAGGGAGCATCCAAGAGTTCTCACAGAGTTTGCCAAGATCACTCAAAATTAAACCAGGTGGTTGTGTGAGCAGCAGTGCTCACTCCACAGCCTCGTTAACCAACAGATTAACAACCACTCCAGCCTTTCGCCACATGTATACCTAAACAGCACCAGAAACAAGACCTGACATGAATTTTAAAACTTCAGAATTTCCATGGAGCACTTCCACATGTCTGTGATTCTTCATCCCCAGTTGCCGACAAGCTGGGCTAAGCTAGCCTCACAGTGAGCAGGTTCGTGTCATGTGGATGCGTTAGACTTGCAGAGATGCTGCTTTCGTTACATCTACAGCACAGAGCAGAAAGGCAGCACAGAAAAAATTTTCAGCTCAGGCTGCCAGGTAGCATGAGGTGGAACTCAATCAACAGCAGGTCGTGCAACCGCTACCATTGAGCAGATGTTCATCCACACCTTGCATTTGTCTGCTTAACGATGAAGGTTGTGTCAGCCTGGAGAATAAGAGCTGACGTAATGGGACTGCGTATAAGAAAGTAGCCACTGAGGCAAGATGCATGAAGGCACCCAGAGCAGAGCTAGATGGGAATGTGGGATCAGTTGGGAATACTAGTGTTACATTTAGATATCTGATGCACATTGACTCTGTAGGTTTGATGTCTCTCATGAGCTGAGTAAAATTCGGTGACCAGAAATGGATGATGACCACCACAGAATGTGAAGTAAAAGTTATTTCTGAGATGTACTGGAAAGCAGAACAGACCTGTTACAGTGATGAGGTCTCTAGGGAGCCTGTGTGAGAGCAGGGGGAAGGGATTGTCTTACGGGACTTCGGTTCTGGCTTTAATCCTTGCATCTCTTGGTTTTAGCTGACTAGACAACCTCACACCTACACTTTGCTGGTGCAGCAGGACATGCAAGTGAAGGATCGTAAGCCAGCTAATATCAAGGTCTACGATTACTACATGCCAGGTGAGTTCAGATGCTGTACTGCAGAAACCACCCAAATGAACTACTGGAAATAAATTTTCTGAACTTGTCAAGTCTAAGACCACACCATCCCTGACCTGTTTATCTAACTGTCCCTTAGAAGTTCTCTAGTGATAGACTTACCATCCTGGGTTTCAAAATGGTAGATCCTTCTTTCTCTGGTCCCAGAACTTGCAAGCTTGAAGTTGGCATGCAGATCCACTTAGGATCTAACTCTCCCAGCCAAGAGGGGAACAAGGAGCTCAGAGCTGTGCTTTTGTACACGCATTTTGTGGGAGGCAGAAAAGGCAGAGGGACCATAGTGAGGGGATGGCTTAGAAGAATGAGGGCCCCCTTAGAAGAATTACACTAAAACCAGCTTGTCCTCTATTCTCTGGGGTCCCTAGTGGGAGGAAAAACTAGAAAGGCGTCAGGGATTGCTATAGCTTTAGAAAGTGAGGAATCCATAACATAATGGAGCTGTTTGGGACTTACGGCTTCAAAAGATGACAAGCCCCATGACTTGGGTGAATCTGGACTAGCTGCACAGAGTCTTTGACACAGAACAGTGATTTCATGTGTCTTAGGAGCGGGGAGTCATGGCTTTAAGCTGAGGGAATGCCTATCCTAGAAACAGAGGCACAATGCTGGATTGCTTTGGTGAGGTTTTGGCAAGTGTATCTTACCAGCACTTTTTTTCTTGTCTTCCAGAAGAAACTACCGTGATGAGCTACAGTGCTCCATGCGAGTGAGGTGAGGGCCCAACACCTCTTTTGTCATCACAGGCATGGTCCTGAAGAATATGGAGAGGGTGGAAGATGTAGGCAAGGGCCCTTGGTCAAGAAACTTGCCAGACTGAAGGTTCAGGTTAGGAAGTAATTAGCAATGCTAAGTAACAGTGAGTTCTCGTAGCCCACTGGTTAAATTGAGGGAAAGAGAGAACTGAAGTGGAAAGTTTGAGGTGCCTAGCTCATGACAGTTAGGGGCATGTTACAGAAAGTGAGGGCTGCCTGTCCTGAGTCCTACCACCAGTCCTGGCACTTTGCATCAAATACACTTTCCTCACATCAACACAGTTCCATTTCCTGGCACTTTCCCTGCAGTTCCACAGCCCTCCGGCCCGGTACACACAACATGCCACGTTCACCTTTACTGCAGGGCCTGACTGCGTTTCAGTACCAAGCCATTCACAGCCTCAGCCTGGCTTCTGGTCCATGCTAGGGAACGGGCACCTACCCATCCTCTTCCCAGGCTGGGCAAAGGCAAAGCTTCAGCCTGACCAGTGCCTGCTCCTGTTCCAAACTTTGCTTGCGTCTGGATGCTTCCTTGCCCACAGCCCACAAGATGGAGAAAACACCTGCTTCACAAATCACCTGTGGGAGGCACACAGCCCTGCCCTGGGATGCCCACCACAAGCCCCACACTCTTAGTGGAGATTCTGCCATAGGCTTTGTATGGGTAGAGTCAGCGAGAGCCCTGTCCTTGATGGCCTGGCAGTCCCAGGAGGTGCAAAATCCACCCTGATCTACAGTGGTTAGTTTTATACTTCAGGAACACAAGGATATTTTTTTTTTTTTTGTCCTTTGGTGTCTTCACAGGAACAGGGACAGACCCATCTTCTGCAGTCTCTGTCCTTCAGTCCTTTGTCACCCCTGCCAACAGCCACCACGTGGAGATGAGAAGCAAAGAGAAAATACTTGAAATTCCCTGCTGAGCAGTTAGTTTCTGAAAGGCTCAGACTGTGCCTGGCATCTTATTAAAAGTCAGGAGACTAGAACCGACTGATTGAGTGATTATTCAGGTTTACTGTTTTTCTCCCAAACCAGGAAATTTGCATTTGAGAGCACCTGGAAGAAATAACTTCTTCACCTCTGCTCTGTGTGTGTGTGTGTGTGTGTACATGTACATGTGCAAAATTCTGCCCCTCCAGTAGCAGGCTTGCACAGGAGGAGATAGAGCATGCACCAAGGTAGAGCTGGTACCTGTGGGAGGTGACCATCATACAAGCTGGAGCTGAAGGGAAGGGAAGGCTGGGATCTGTTCAACAGTTCCCTCGGCCAACAGTTACATTTAGAGACCTTTATCAAGAGCAATTGCTAAGGCTGTACTGTCGAGGGGACATGAGGGGCTAGAGTCTCAATGCGCTGCGTTACTATCTGGAGATGGCTTCAAAGAAGAGCTGATGGCACAGGAGCTTGCAGGAAGGGCACAGGAGGTACAGCTGTCACAGCATGTTCAGTTGCATCTTGTACTCCAAAGCTGCCTGAGTCATACTGCAGGAAGTATTAGGAGAAATCATGGAAAGCATGAGGAGAGAGCAATAGAGGAGCTAGAATGTACATTGCCAATGGCAGAAATGGTATCTTCATGGGCTAAACCTATAGCTCAACAACTGGCACAGTGGCATCAAGGTCAGGAGTCATGCTTACTTTAATTCTTCTTCCTAGGTGTGTACCAGATATGTTACACCCACCCACACCATCCCAACCCAGGCCCTCACAGTGCAGGCACAATTGCTGGACTGTTGTGATCCCTCAGTCCATCTTCTGGGGTGCAGGACCACATGGGATCAACTCTAATGTGGGCTGTGTCCCAGCTGAGGACATCCTTCCATTCAGTGCCAAACCTGAAATATTGGGCAAAGGCAGGAGCCATGGTGTGACAGTTCCTCTCCTTTCCTTTATCACATATTTGGGAGCTCCTCTGTCCCTGTCTGAGGAACGATGTTTGATTGTAAGGACGGAAGGTAAGACAAACAAGGAGGGCATGACCCAGCCCATCTATGGCTATCATCAGACCACGGAAGGTGCCTTGTCTTGGCTAGTAGTGGCGGTGGCTTTCCAGGCAGGTGCCTAGGCAGCACTCTTTCTGTGGGATGGTCTCAGGATCCATCATGTACCATGTCAAGACTCTGTTTTATCCTTCCAGAAGGGACTTCTCCACACCTGTCACAGCTTCAGGCTACCACTAATAAGCCATACCCCTTCTGGCAGCTGGGTATGTCACCCCACAAGACAAGATGTTATATCTTTCCAGTTTCAACTTGATCCTTCGGCTCCCTGAATCCCCCTTTCTTACCCTGTAATGAATATAGTGTGGGGTGAAGGGCAGGGAGCCATGGCTGGGTCTGAGGGCCCTTGTTAGCTGCTATAGCTCTGCATTCTCACTCCACACAATGCTCAGCCCTTCCTTTCTCACTCTCATTTTCAAAGACGCTGTCTCTATCTCTGCCTTCCACAAGAGCCTTCCAGCTGCCTCCCTGGCTGCAAAAAAAGCCCCCATCCTAGTTCCACACGCGTAGCCACAGGCAACTAGCTGTGTATATGCTCCCCACTGATTACCGTTCTCCTTCCTGTCTCTGATTGCTTACATTCCCTCTCTCCCACCCAAGACCCATAATCTCCTGTTGCTACTGTCTATGTCACACAGGGACTTGCTGCCTACCTCAGCTACAGACAGCACTGTAGTCAGCCAGGGCTCGCTCCTCTGCAAAAGGAAATGAGGAAGCTGATTACACACACATGCATGCACACAGGGTGCACGACGACTTTTCCAAGCCAGAAAACTAGGAACAGGAACCCAGCTCCCAACCCCAGAATAGGAGAGAATCTGCAACTCACCTGGCTGGTAGTAATCGTAGATTTTGATGCTGGTTGGTTTCAGGTTCTTCATCTGAATTACTTGTTCCAGTTGCAGAATGAAAGTCTGAGATTCATCACTGAGCTTGTGGAGGTGGAAAGAAATTAACAAGGAGGGGAAGAAAGAAGCCATTGCATCTTCATCTTCCCTAGCTTGAATGTTTTCCTGCACTAAATCTCTCTGATCCATTAGAGGTTCTGGATTTTAGAAATGGAGTATGTGTGAGGAATAGCAAATGCTGAGCCAATGACAATGAAATTGGGCAAACTTTCTCTTCTCACAGTTCTTCTGCCAGTGCTCTTTTCCCATGCCAATCCCAGGCTTGGGCTTCTCACACCATTTCTTGTCCTCTGGCCTCTCGCTCTCACTGTGCCAAACCACATTTGTTCTCACTTACCTTCTCCAGATAAATGTAGACCACATCAGCTTTCACTTCTATTTTCTTAATGGTGGTTCTGCGCTCCAGCTGGGATAGGAAACAATAACACAAGGAAATCTGTGAGCACTTTCCTTAGGCCTTCCTGACCTGAGGGACCCACTGTTGTATTGAAGGGATAGTGTGGAGCTGGTCTCTGTGTAGAACTCTGTCTTTCTCACACATAAGAGTTTTAGTGGTTATCTCTTTGGTAGTCCCTCCTGGACGTGCCTTGTGAGCATCTCTGGGATGCTGTCTCTTGTCATCTAGAGGAATCTCCCACTAGAGACAAAAGACCTTGTGGATAGTACATAGGACTGATGTGTTGTTCAGCAAACAGGTGCAGGCACCAGTAAAGATTCTTGCTTCCTCATCTCACTGACTGCTAGACTGCTCTGAAAGACCTGCTGGAGGCTGTACAAATAATTCATCTTTTAGTTTTATGGCTCCATTGGAAAAAAATAACCTTTTTGGCTAGAACTAGAGTCTAAGAAACCTCGCCTTAAAATTTCTGGCAAACAAATCCTGGTGTTTAGCACATGCAGCAGCACATTGTGTTCCTGGCCGAAGACAGATTAGCGTCAGCACGAGAAACTGAACCACCTCTGATCTCCTGTAGCCAACCCTTGTGAGGCCTGTATGGAAATGAAGAGGTTTTGGTGCAATTACAACAGAAAAGGGCCCCTGCTAATTTAGTTACCTCATGGCCTGAAACTAACAGCACCCAGCAGGAACAAGCAGGTGGGACCCGTTCACTGCAGCCACTTTTTTTTTATTCCAAAGTTCTTACCAACATCCTGGACCTGGGAGCCAGGACAAATCCAGACAGCAGGGAGACCTCCAGGATCACCATGTTGGATGTGACTCTGCTCCCAATGTAGCTGGAGAAGAAACAGTCAGAGGATCTGACTCTGTGAGAATAGTGCCCCCCCAGCTCCCCTTCCCTCCATCACCATACCCTGTGTGCAGGACCCTGAGCCAGGTAGCCCACCTGGGGCTGGAGACATGGCAGCCACTGCTCCCTTTCACAGGAGGTAGCCAGCACCTTCCTTTCCCACCCCTTCCACCCACCAAATTCACCCTCTGTCCTGTCCGCCCCAAGTGCCAGGTTCCTCCATTGCAGCCCTGAGGCTTTCCCAGCTGCTGTTCCCAAGCACGGTGGGTCTTGCTGGAGAAGAAAACAGCCCCTGGGGTCACCTGGCAAGGATGCGGACGGTGAGGACTCGCGCGCTGGCCTGGCTGCAGTTGGTCAGCTCCGTGTTGACACGCAGAGCGAAGGTGACCGCAGCCCGCGGGGGAGGCTCGTGGTACCTCAGCACTGTCTGCAGGGCAAGGGCCAGGAGGTGAGAAGACAGGCCAGGCATGATCTCACGCAGCGAGAAGAGGCAGAGTTCTCCACCTCTCCTCTCTCCCACGCTCATCCCACCACTTCACCTGAGCCAAGGCACAGCCGCTGCCATGGACTTGCACTAGGAACTGCCCTGGGACCTCTGTCAGTGCTGCCTGCTGCACCAGCAGCCGCTTCTGGCGGTTGACTTGGAAAGTCTTCCCGAAGCCCCTCTGGGACTTCACCCTCACAAGTGCCTGGCCTGATGTGCTGAACGTCCTTGCCGCATATTTTGCTAAGGCTTGCAAGGCAACAACCGTGTCCTGGAGAGGGAGAGACAGTGACACTTCCGAAAGCATCAGCTCTAGTGAAGCTGACTCGGGGCAGGAAGACCTCAAGAGGACCTGCGCTGCCAACCTTGGGTGCAAAAGTATATCAGTCCACAGGGAGTTACTTGTTACCTGGGTGGAGGCAAAGCCCCCATAGGCGTTTTGCTGCCGGGTCAGCCATGCCACAATACCAGCTGCAGTTGCCATGTCACTTGCATGTACCCGTGGCTTGGAGAGGTATGCCAGGAGCACGTAGGCTGTCAACTCTATGTCCACTGCCTGAGAACCAGGCCAGAAGCCCATGGAAGCTGGAGAGCTTGGCTTGGGGCTCCAGTGGATTTGTCCTCCTGCAGAAGGGAAAGGAGCATGCAGGCTATCTGAAGAGGACATTGGGGGTTCACAGTAAACAAAACCCAGTGTGCTTTCAGGGCTCCTTCAGCTCATTCCCTGCTCAGGCCAGGATCACTTTCTTCAGTGTGTACCCCAGCATTTTATCTGGGTCTTAGCTCACAGATTCCTACCTCCTCTCTCAAAAGGCTCTTGAAATCCTCCAGGCTGAGGAAACTCACTCTGATAAGTCACTGTCATGGTTTAACCCTAGTTGGTAACTAAGTACCACAGAGCTGCTCTCTCTCTCCCCCCTCACCCAGAGGGACGGGGAGGAGAATCAGAAAGGAATGTAAAACTCGAGGGTCGAGATAAGAACAATTTAATTTACTAATTGAAATAAAATAAGACCAAAAGAACAATAGTAATGATAACAATAACAGTTATAATGAAAAGGAGGAAGAATGGGAGAAGAATGCAATCCAAAGGGAAGGGAGACAAGAAAACAAGTGATGCTCACAACACAATTGCTCACCACCCACTGACCGATGCCCAGCCAGCACAATGATCAGCAGCCCCAGCCACTGCCCTTTGTATACCGAGCATGGTGTCCCACGGTATGGAATACCCCTTTGGCCAGTTTGGGTCAGGTGTCCTGGCCATGACCCCTCCCAGTTTCCTGTGCCCCTCCAGCCCTCCTGCCAGCAAGGCCTGAGAAACCAAAAAGTCCCCGCCCGCGCTGTTCCCACACCAAATCCGAACCACAGCACTGCCCTAGCCACCAAAAAGAAAATTAACTCTATCCCAGGCAAAACCAGGACAGTGACCCTCACAGCTTGTGAAATAACTTATTACATTTTCAGTCACACAGTGCAGTTACTGCACAGATACAAGGAATATGTACAAACACATATGCCATCTTTAACCACTCTAACTGGGCATACATTACTCCAGATCCCAGCCGGTGAATGGGAACCATTACCCCAGCCAGCAGTCAGCACCTGATTTGATGGCCTGTTCCTCCAGTTTGTACAGCAGCTCCTGGGTTATCTTATAGTCCCCAGCCAGGGCGAAGGCGTAGGCCAGCACGGCTTCTGTGTAGATGTTGGTGATGTTGTGAACTGCTTGCTGCAGGCAGCGGAGGGTAGTCTGCATCAGCTTGCCCTGCGATGGGAGAAGAGACCCGTGCCAAACCCTGAGAGGGGCAAAACAGGGGGCAGGGAAGCTCATTCCAGGGAGCTGGACTACGTCTTCCTGATGCGGCTCCGGAGAGGCCCATAAATCACACACTCTCTGAGAAAAGAGGCGATGCAGCCCCCGCGCGCACTGAGCGCCATAGCCACCAAACACTACTGCATCATGCCGGTTTTACAGCACTGTCTCTTTTGAGGAATGACTTCACAGGCTGGCCAAACGTTGGGTCCCTCCCAGCAGCTCCCTACCTGTTCCTGGCCTGGAGAATGCCAGAATTACAAACGGATGTATCCCCATAGCAGTGACCAGGCGTGGAAGCACACAGGAGAGCAGGAGGGAGTGGGAGCATGCTCACCTTCAGTGGCTGGCCCAGCTCCAGCAGTGCTGCAGCAACATATGCCCCCAGGGAGATCTCATCATCTACGCTGCCCTGTGAAGGGAATGCACCTTTCACCCTCTAAGTGGTATTTGGAGGGTGCAGGCAGTGACTCCCCAGAAGGAAAAGCATTACTTTCCCCATGTTCCCCACCCCATACCCTGCTCTCTTTAAGGCTGCTTGCATGGGTTGCAGCAGTGACTTTCCAGGATCCTCTGGGATCCAACAATCTTTTGCTGTCACAACATCTGTCCAGCCATACCCCAGCTGTGCTACCTGGCATGGTCCTCATTTACCTTTAGGGAGGAGTGAAAGACGCTCCCTTTGGTGGCAAAGCAGCCACTGGGCAACTGGTTTTGCTCTAGCCAGCGTAGGGCATCCTGGACATTCTTGTCATCTATGTAGATGTATTTTCTAGCTTGGCCAAAACTCTTGACTACAAAAGCTGTCAGCCTAGGAAAATGATGAGTTGTGAGGAAAAGAGAAGCACAAAAAAAGCAAAGAGAAGGTCAAAGTCCTCCTGGTGCTTGTCCCTAAAGTTTACACTGATATAGTGGGGTCCAAACAAAGTGTCATTTTCATACAGAAAAGGAAGCTAAAATTGGAAAGGTCCACAGGACCCAAGTGGCTCCTCTCCCTCAGACCTGGCTCCACAAAGGCACTGTTCATGTACTACTGCTTTACCCAGTAGTTTCACAAGTTAAAAACCTCTTACCCCATCTACTCTTACACATTGGACTTCACCTCCCCCAAATACCTAAGACAATATTGAACTCCCCGTTTTCTTCCTCCCTTCCTTTCCCCATTTCTCCCAGCTTAGACATCACTGGGACAAGCTGGACCAATGCAGCTCTTTCTCCCAAGGAAGGGCCTCCCTGGGGACACATGTTTTTTATTTCTCTTCCCTGATCCACCTCCAGTCAGTACATACCCCTCTTGGCTGCTGCTCTTGTCTGTGGGGCGACAGCAGGGCTATAGAGACAAAAAGGGATCTCCTGCCCCCTGGGAGCACATCTTTGTTGTTCTACTTTCCCAGAAACTCTGCTCCCCTGCTTCACTGTTTTTTCAAGTGCCTCAAGTCCCTCAGTCTGTCTCAGAGAGCCCCTGAGGTCTCCATCCAAAAGAAGGAAGACACATACCATCAGCTTTCCCTGGCACATTAGCTGCTCTGGCCCAGACAGGAAAAAATCAAGAGCAAGGGGTATTTGCAGTGCTTACCAGGTGTTTCCTTCTCCATCCTGCTGCCCAAAGACACTGTAGGACCCATCTCTGTGCCTATAAAGAAGCTGCATCTGGTACCCTGGGGAGGTGGGAACAGTAATTAATACAACACAGTAACACAAAGGGGACAACATCAACTGAGTGAGCACAAGGGCAAGAGCTATTGGTAGGTTGGACACAGGGGAAGGCAGAGGAGCAAGGTGTTGTACTTGCCATTGCGCAGGAACCCCGTCGCCCTCTCCTTGATCTCAGGGGTCAGCTGCTTCGTCTTCTCTAGGTACTGCAGCACATAGACGATGGGGGCAAACAGCACCATGTTCTGCTCCCCACAGCCGTGGGGTATCTGCACCAGACGGTCCAGGTTCTGCAGTGCCGTCCCCATGAGGTCACCTACGCAAGGATGTAAGAAAGGAAGCGTGATCTGAGGTGCTTCTCAGCCATGCAGTCGGTAATAGTGCTTTATCTCAGCACAAGAGAAAAACACTGGAGAGAGGAGGAAAGAGGAGTAAGCAAGAGTGCAGGGAGGACAGTGGTGACTTTTGCCTCTTCTCAGTCTGGCATGATGATGCAGGCTGACCACACTATGGAGTCCCTGAGGAACTTTCCTTATCAGCTTTTGCAGTTTGAAGGACTCCAACCATAACAAGTACTATTTGTAAAGGGCTCTGAGCAGAGCCGCAGTTGCTCAGCATGGTGTCATACAGACAGACAAATATAAAAGCACTTAGGGAAAGGTTGAGATGTTCCTGCTCTTTAGCCAGGCCTGTTCCACCTGACCATATGTCAGGCATCAAAAATGTCAGTAAGCCAGCAGAGGTGCTAGTCAGATGGTGTGCAGGTGTCCGTACATCCTCCAGCCAGAAAGGCTGTATTTGTATCTGGTTTCCTCCTTTGGGGCTCTGTTGCATAATATTCATGGCTACTTATGCCAGGCCTGGCTTCATACCAGTTCTGGCATGGGAACAAATGAGCCGAGTGTGAAGAAGTGTACTGAACGGTATGTTTGGTCCTAGTAGCCTCTCCAAAGTGTTCTTTTGCAACTTAGTAATGATGAGAAGGATTTCTTCTCTCCAGGAGCTTCTGCTGTTGAAGTGAAACTTAACAGGGAGTCAAGATTGTTATGAGTTTTCCTGATTGTGTATACCTTTGTAGCCAAGGTCCCAAAGTCCCAGTTAAAATACGGGCCCACAGTCTCTGCTCCAACATCCTAGCTAGAAAAATAAGGATTATTTTCCTCTGCAGAATTTTTTCCACATGAAAGCCGAAGTGCTAATCCAAAAATCTGAAAGCCTGGTGTTGGCAAACCTTGCAGAGTATAGAAACACAGCATCCACTCTTTTGAGCGGTTTCATGTCGAACAGATCCCCTGACACCATCACCAAGTTAAGCCTCACTCATCTGTATACAGCAGGCAGTGAGCCCACAACAGAAAGCACTTACCTGAGATGGAAATGGAAGCCCTGGCAGATCCCTTCACTACATTGTCAGGTAGGCGAAGGGACACAGCTTCTTCAGCAATGTTTCCTGATAATGACAGGATAAAGGTGTAGCATGAAAAATCAAGCCAAATGCATCTAACCAGAGGGACAAGTCTAGCACAGGTAAATGGAACACTGCCTACATCCTGCTCACACAGTCCATCCCAGTCAGCACACCAAGCTCCACTGCCTGGGAACTTTCCAGATGGTAAGACATGAGAGCTGCTGGCCAGGCTGAGGGCTCACCAACCTTCACAACTCAATTCATTACAGTTCACAAGAGCCACAGTTGGTCATCACTCAGGAGGGGGACATCCTGGAGAGTGCTGGAGCAGCCCTCACTGGTGACTATCAAGCCCCAAGAACACCCGAGAGCTGCCGTGTGGGAAGGAGACTACAGAGTAGGATTTTGCCACCTACACTCAGTGGCAAATTCATTAGGACAGCACATGTGGAAGTAATATTTCTTGCTCTTTCCTGTCTAATAGGAAGTGAAATTTCCTATGTGAAAAATCACTGGAAAAAATGCTTTCATCAGACCTCTCACAGTTTAGTTCTACTTTCAGGTCCAGTTATTTCAGGCTGCAGAACCCGTTCAGGCTGTCCACATACCTCCTCTCGGGCACAGAAAGGAGATGTAAGACTTCTCCACCAACACACCTTCTGGCTGCCAGGGCAGGAACATGAACATGGGACAGGAGAAACAAGAATATATACAAAATTCCCAAACAGCAGCAAAATTTCAGAGCAAGTTCAGGTTTGAATTCAGTGGTTAGTCCCCAGGGCTGTCAGGGACTCCATCCTCCTTACTTTTGGTGGTCTTCACTGAAGCTGCCTGCTTCACTGCTCAAAAGAGCAAGAGCAAGCATGAGGAACAGGGATTTCTGGTCAGTAAGCTGATGTACAAAAGCTCATGTGCAACGGGTGATGGAGCAGGGAAAGGTACAAGGAGAAACATAGACATGGTGTATGAATGCAGCTCAAGAAAAAGTACCACAAGAAGGGAATAGGCTTGGCTAGGTCCTGGGGAGCACAAAGCAAACTGGCCCACAGCCTTGGTATGCTAATACTGTCCCAAAAATGAGGAGAGAAAGCCATTTAGCCTCAGGAGCAGGGATACTTAGGGAGAGAAGCGAGCCTGCTCTCATACTGACCCGGACCATCAAGTGTTTGACCAGTGTATGCCTCCGCCTCACAGTAGATGGCAAGGGTTTCCTGCTCCCACACCTTGATGTGGTGTCCAGTACCTCTGTCCTCACTGTGATATTCACAGTCCCTAGGAATAAATTGAATAGAGCTCGTTTTTTATACCTGTGGCAAAATGGAGTCAACTTGCTTTAACAGTGGTATGAGATGCTTTAGGTGGCTGGTCGTCATAGCCTCATTGGTTTGGCCAGTAAAGATGAGCCAGCCAGTACTGATGGCCTCTTCAGACACTATAAGTGTGAGAGAACTAGGTAATGCCTCACCAACCATGACTTCATTGCACTACATATGACTGTCATAGAATAAGTTCCAGCAGCCCTTCGGACCACGGTGTACCCTTCCGATTGCATATGAAGCACAGTGGCAGCCATACAAGGTTCTCACACACACATCCACGCAGCCCCTTCCCCCCCCAGCTGGTCCCACAGCCCTCTCTTCAAGAGTTTTCCATGCCACTCATTCAGTTTCTGCCCTCTCTGATGACCCTAAGAAGAGAAAAAGAAAGCAGACACAATGGATCGCATGCTTGAACCGCTAAGAACAGACTCCAGGATCCAAAAGAGGCAAAGCTCTGCCAGCTTCCCTGGACATCCTATTCCCTCTTGTTTCAGTTTTAGGGTTCCCCATCACTGCTTCCATTTTTGTTGCCATACCTAGCTGGACTGCTGTCACATTCCACATGAAAGTCTTGGACTCCTCTACACACAGACAATCTCTGTCCCTGCAGGTCCGGCATGGCTCCACCTGGAAGTCTGAGGATTTAGCCAGGGCCACATGGATCTGAGGGAATGACAGATGCAGGAAAATGACTGGGCATCTCAAGTGTGATGGGTTGGCACAAATTCTAAAGTGAGAGGGTATGGTAGGTCTGTCCCATACAGCGCTACCTGTGGCACAGGCACACACCTGTACGCACTGCTGCAGGGAGTTGAAGACAGTGGCTTTCAGCAGGAAGGTCTCTCCTCGGATGACAGAATATGGCAGTGTCACATCCACAAAGAAGGGCTGCACTGCTCGGAGGCTTGTGGCTGGAGCAAGGCCAAATCCCCTCCCAGCCAAGCAGAACGCATTGACTTTCCATTCTGCAGCAGCAGCAGGCACTGTGACCAGGATGCTCCTGCTGCCGTTGGAGCTAAGAGGAAGAGAGCACTTGCATGAAGAAATTCATCCAACTCTGCTGCAATGGGGAGGGCTCATGGCCCTGGGTGAGGGATGTTATGCAGGTCCTCATGCTCAGATTAACCTCATGCTAACCCATGACTTCTGCTCCAGTGGCTCACAGCAAGGCAGCTCTCAGCAATTTGTTCCTTAAAGCCATAAACCATGCTTAAATGTCATCAGTAATGGCTTCATACCCTTCTCCTGAGCAAGATACTGCTCAAGCATTCCAGTTCTGTACACTCAGTCAAGAGCATGATGTCAGTCAACAAATAGCATGATGTTCTGGAAAGCAGCAGCATCATAGCCTCCCGAGTGCTGATTCAGCACTGTGGCAACAAGGGCTACAAATTTGGTGCGTCCACCAAACTGAGATGTTAGGAGAGTGTACCCCGATGTGTGAAAAGAGGATACTTGGTGGTATGGTCTTGAAGGGTATTGTTTTTCTTTAAGCCTGTGTAGACCAGTTCTGCACCTCAAGGTCTACTAGTTTTTCAGATTGATGCACTCAAATTCAGGGAAGAGCCAGAAAATTCACGTGCAGACCTCTCTTTACACCTATGGCTGGACTTCTGCAGAAATGCAAGTCAGCCAAGATTTAATAACAAAGGGATCATCTTTCTGTCCATTTGTAAAGTCTGGCATTGCTTACCCAACAGAGAACAGACTCCAGATCCAAGTTTCAGGGAAATAGTGGTGAAGTCTTCCATGGGTGGTAAATTGGGTTTGTTCCTTAGTCATTCTTTGGTCTTCTGTAGAAGGCCCCCCTGAAAGAAAGAATGAGTCCCACCAGAGTGGGAGAGGTGAACCATGCCAATGACAGATAGCCTAGCACTGGTGCAAGAGGCAAAGCAACCAGCAAGAGACAAGGGAAGAGTCTAGCAGGGGAAAACACAAGGAAGTGGGCTGATTTGGTAGGAGAGGGAAAACAGGAAGGGAAAAGAGTGGTATGAGGAGAACCAGCTTGCAGTGAGCTGGTTGCAAGTTTTCCAAGACTTGGTTAGACAAAGCACCTTGCTGACCTGACCCAGAGTTGGTGTTAAAGAGACTAGGGACCCTCCAAGAGCCATTTTAACCAATACTTCTGCATTTCTGTGAATAACAATCCTTTTTGCTTGTCTGCAGAAAATTCACAGCCCTTTGTAAGTGATGGTTTAAATATCAGCAGGCGTGTGTGCCAGCTTGGTATGATTAGTGCAAACGGAGACACAGAAGAGGAAAGCGACTGTCCCTGCAGCCACAGGTGGGGACAGAAGCCAGGTCTCAGCACAGCCTCTGGGGTGGTCACTAGGAAAAATTCTGGCTCACACTTGGGTTTGTCTGTGCCAGGAAAGGGAATGCCATCTTTTAATGTCAGGGGACATCCAGGTAGTGACAGTCTTCAGAGCCCTTTT
>JAVJGJ010000057.1:8900871-8917214 GCA_035590215.1 Microhierax caerulescens | reverse complement strand
CAACTCTCTGCTCACATGTGCCCTTCAGTATTTATCTGTCATGGCATGAATTCCTGTTGGCTCTCCTTAAATTGCTTGAGGACAGAAGAATGTGAAATGGCTATAGTTGCTGGCTGCAGGTATAATTGCTTACCACAGAAAGATGCTAGCCTTGCAGTTTCCTGGCAAGCATATATGCAAGTCTCTGGCAGCTTCTCACTCCCTTGACATGGGGAGAATGAGTTGCTGCCAGCGGCAAGTCACCGTAATTTGGTTATACGCTTTTCTCTCTTCTCTTTTTTTTTTATGATCGCTTCATGCGTGTCCTTTCCCATATCAATTATTTTTTCTTAAAATTTTGCAGATGTGTCACAGCTGGCTTCAGACCCTTCTGCCACCCTTAGGTGCAACACACTCTACAAAGCACGGAGCTTTCCAGAGCTGCGGGAGGGGAGCTTCAGGTCTGGCAGAGTCTGCACACAACCTGTCTGGTAATTGTGCCTGTGGCCAGCAGCCCGCAGATGTCCCCAGAAGCCCTGCCTGTTTTTTTGGCAGGGGGGGATAGGTGCACACAGCTCCTGGGCTGCCCTGTACTAACTCAGCTCGCAGGGAACACTGGCACACTCCCTAGATACCATCAGCAGTGCCAACCCTCCCACCATCCAGCAGCCATCCTGTGAGAGTGACAGCATCGCCGTCGGCACACGGGAGCTGCTGTTCCAGTTCAGTTTAGCAGAGGTTCGCCGTTGGCCACCCTGGGTGCTGCAGACATTGGGAATGTCTCAGCTTCCATGGCGTGAGGCTGGCAGAGGAGGCAGAACTGACAGAGGGAGCCTGGAGACTTCCTCACCTCCACTTAAGAAGGGCTTTACCTTGCTGTTAACGGGAGCAAAATCTTCAGTCAACGTGACGATACGGAATTTCACTGAAGGGAGAAAACGGAGAAGAGCATACTATAGAGATGGAGTGCTTTCGGGAACGGACTTGCCCTGCGCTTGCTGCAGCCTGAAATCACAGCTCCCCACACAGCCCTACCGGCAGCCCCACGCCTGCCCTACAGCCCCCCCTTACCTCTTGCTCCTCCGCACTCACCACCTCTTCCCCCGAAACGTGTGGCAGTAACACAGCACCCAGACTCACAATAGGGTCTCTCCATGGGCTACACCCAGAGTTAACCTTACGTTCCTTGTCTGCAGTGTGGGCAGACCAGCCCTACCCCTGGACGAGAAGCCCATGGGCCAGCTCTGCTCCTGGAGTGTGTAAGACTGACCCTTCCAATCCCTTCCCACCCTGAAAACGTAGCGCATGGCTGTATCACCCCAGAAGGTAGCAGACAGCTTCCCCCTCCGTCCCCATGGAGGCCACATGGCACAAAGCAACCGGCATGCCACTCACAGGAAATTGGGGACAAAGTCCAGGAGGTCATGGCAGGGGAGCTGTTGGGGTGCTCCATGCAGTGTTGGGAGGAGAAAGAAGTGTGTGATCCCAGGCCATCACCAATAGCCCAAAAACGAGGCAATTAAGCCAGCAACAAAGAAGCCAGAAGGATCTCGCCCTTTATTTCAGTCTAAAGGGATTTGATCCAACTCTCTGCTCACATGTGCCCTTCAGTATTTATCTGTCATGGCATGAATTCCTGTTGGCTCTCACCTGTCTGTCCTGGGTTATAGATGGGTTTATCCACCTGGATGAAGGTGCCTGTGACAGCCCTGCGGATCAGGACTTGCTTCTCTTCATTTGCACTGTAGTGGCCGTTGGAGATGTGCAAGTGGACAGTGCCCACCTCCTGGCTGCCTGGAGGTTGGGGGACCTAGGACACAAAAGAAGAGCCACCAGGTCAACAGGCAATAGGAGAGGAGAGGACAAGATGACATCAGGGCAGTGCTGCTCTCCTCGTTCCTGCTGCACTGTGAGGCCAGCCTCTTGTCTTACTCTGAAGGCCAGCACAGGGTGTCCCCTTATTGGCTGAAGGCTGTGTCTATGTCAGGGGACAATGCCTTTGCACTTGGGACAGACCTGGGACAAAGGAAAAGGGAGCCTGTTTGGACACAGAAATTGTGTCTGCCCCTTCACTGAGCCACTGTAGAGCCTGCATGGAGTGAGAGGGAAAAGACTTAACCCAAGGAAATAAAAAGTCCATAATGACCAGAAAACTTCCCTGGAGCGTGTGGGACATGGAGGCACTCTTATTCATTAGTGCAAAGCAAGAAAATAAGGTTCATGAGTTTGGCAGGTCAGAAAGACTTGTGCTGAGCTTGTGTGCACACCCTCCCAATGTCTTTCCTAGTCCTCCAGCACATTTTCCAGCCCTTAAAGAGAAGCTTGGAGGGAAGCAGACATCATGGGAGGCTGCAATGAAACATCAGGCTCTTCCTGCATCATGATTCACAGACGACACCCTGTGACACTGCACCCTTCTCAGAAGAGAGAATGAGATGCACAGCTGCCATTTGGGTGCTTCTAAGCACTTCCATCCTACTCAGAGCTTCGGTGTCTGGCCAGGCAGCCTTCCCTCACCGTGAGGCACCCAGCAGGAACACTATTGTGCAGACAGACAAAGGCAGGGATCAAAGACACCATGCTCCCACTAAATACTCTCCCTGACTTTGCATTCACTCCTTTCCATGTCCTCTCTCCTATCGTTCTCTATTTCTCTGGCAAGAGGAGTCATGAGCCAAAAGAGCACACTGGGAGCTGCCAGTTAGAGCTGCCAAGCCTGATGCTGACCTGAAATTTGGAGCACTCAAAGATCCAGTTGTTCCTGACGACTTTGCGATAGAGGCTGAGGTTGCCGGATGGATGCACAAGAGTTAAGGCAACACGACTAGGCTTCTCCAGCCCACGGAGGTCCAAGCACACCCTCTGGGAAGAGGGGTAAGTCAGTGCAGCTGGAACAATGATCAGGTACCTCCTGCAGTGGGGAAACAAGACATCACATCCTGGGAGTAGTCTCACCGACTCTTGGCACTAATACTCTATTATGGTCTGAAGAAGCAGGAGGGTTTACCACCTCTCTGGGTGCTGGAGTGAGAGGGACAGATTAACGATGACAAATTAACAATGATAGTGTGAACCTCCCACTTGGGTGATGGGAAGTATATAGTTAATTTCAGATAAATACAAGAGAAATGCTTTCAAGTGACCTCAGGTCTCATAGGTACATGGTTTTGGACAATGCTACAGTAGTGTAGAGAAACACATACAACATATCTCTGCTTCTGCAAAGGGAACCATTCCTCAGTGTTCATGGAAAACACAACAGTCCAGTCCCTCACAGAAAAGAATCCACCCATCTTGCTTTGAGATGACTCCTGTACTACCTTGACAGCAGACTGGTTCCTGCCCAATCATCTCCAGCCCTGCAGCCCTCTTCTTTTGCTCTTCACTTTATCCTACATCTTTCCTTTCAGCCTGCCTCACAGCATTATTATTCCCACCACCAGTCCTCATCTAGTTCTTCTACTGCAGCCATACCCATGAGAGAGGTTCCCACCTTCAGGAAGATCTTCTGTTCATAACAAGGCTTGTGACATGTCACATACCCCCTCACGTCTGTCCCTTCCAGGGATGACTTGCAGTGTCCCAGGCCCTCTCCCTGCTATCCTGGCCCCACCCTCAGCATCACAACTATCCATCACCAGACTGTTAAATGGCACTTACGGTTGTGCCACTATCCCCAGGGTGTAGAGCAGGCAGCTCAGGAGAAAAGGAGTCCACATTTTCATGGCAGGCCTCCAGAGAGGTGGTTTCCTCTGGAGGGCCGGTCGGGATAGGAGGTAGGGCACAGCTTCTCTCCTTCCAAGGTCTCCAGGCCACCTGCTGTTGTTGCTGTTTCTCCCAGGAAGCAGAGAAGAAGACCCGAAGTTTCCCTCCTTCTGCTTCATTCCTGTGTTTATAGTGCTGCAGGCACAGGGTTGTACCATTCGGGATGTTCCCCAGCCAATAGAAGTCTTTCTGGACTCCAGCCTCTCCGCTCTCCTACTCCCCTGTGGATGGACCAGCATCATTCAGACAAACTTGCTTTTTATTTTGCTGAGCAACAGCCTGTTTCCCGTTCACTGCGCTGACCCTGCTCCCTGTGCCAGTTGCAGCCCCAGTCCCATTGTTTTGCCTCCAACTGGATTGTCCCACGACCCCTTGGCACATGCACTCAGCTGCAGCTCACGGTAAACTCCTGTGGTCATACTGTCCCCGAGCTTTCTGAGTCTGTAGCTCCCAAGGCAGGTCTCAGTACTGAACAGGAGACCAGGCTCTGTACAAAATAATACCTATGCATAGTGCTCTGCTCCTTTGCAGAGTGCTGCCTTACCCAGGAGGAAAGCACAGAGAGCAGGCAGAGCTGGAGCCGTCGCTTCATCTATGTCCTACAGCTATTTCAATTTTGGAAATCGAACAGCTCCAGTTCAGCCCAGCTATATCACACAGTCCTCTGTGGTCCAGTCCAGGGCCAACCTCCACACACACTGACTGGTGGAAACGAGGGTTGAACATTGGTCAGGCAGGTCAAAAACTGCACGGCTCGAGTCCTACAGGGTTTTCTCTTGCTGCCAAGAGGCTGTGGCTCTGGCCTGAGGTGATGGGAACACACACTATCTAGTTTGGGAGCTTCTTTACGCATTCTAATTTTATACCATGTTAGTCTACTGATTATACTGAACTTTTCCCTGAACATCTTACCATAAGTGAAAAAACAATCTGGTTCTTGAAACTACTTTCTCTTAAAATAAGGAAGCTCTTCTATTTTAGTGTAACAGCCATTTCATATCAAAACACACACTGATTTATCCTCCAGTACCAAACCGAGCTCTTAAATACATAGGGCCTAGTAATATTTTCCTTTTCTTTAGAAAAGACTGATGCATTAACAAGGAAACTAGGGGTTGGGCCTTTTTTATTTTTAAAACCACACACACACACACATACATGGGCAGATACAAATCCTCTTTTTTTCTGCCTCCCACCCCCCCAGCTTTGTTCAGCTCAGAGCTGCTGATGCCAGCGGCTGAGAAGAAGGTATGAGTGCACCTGGATAAACAAGCGAGCAGGAACCAGAGCAAGAACATGAATCACTCTCTGACACTAAGCTGCCCTTTGTTTCTTTCCACAGGTCTCAAAAAGTACAGGCAGTGCCTGCTGAACAATCCCAGCTGACATTTGTTTGTTGGCAGTAGGTCCGCAGCAGTGCCAGGGGGCAGCCAGCTCCCTCCTAACAGCACAGGGGCTCACAATGGCAAAGGTGCTGACAGCCCTGGCTCCTACTGACTCCAGCTGCCATTTTGTGACAGCAGATACATAAACACCTCTGAACTTCTGGACTTAACGCTGACTGGAAACACCCTGAGCAATCAAGCCAGTCCAACTCCCAGACAATGAAGCAGAATGAAATAAATGTTGGAGCAGCAAAAACCAAAGTCGCAGGTTTGGTGTGCGTGGTTCATCTGACTTAGCCCCATCTCCATCTCCCAGTACCAGCATGGTGACCAGCTGCTGGTGGCCAGGAGGCACGTCTTAACAGGGCTCTGCACCCACTGGAACGTGTGGCAAGGCACATGGTACCTGGCTGCTGTCTTGTGCTGAGATCCTTCCCCAGCATGCAGACCCACTCACCACTTGGGCCAGAGACAAGCAAGAGGCAATCAAGGAGCGAAGGTTGGATTCGTGTCCCTGGAGGCAGGCAGCCCCTGGTGCTCAAGCAGTGGAGCTGATCACAAGATAGCTGGAAGCAAGCACAGCATCAAGACTCCAGGTGGAATCACCACAATCCCCCAATTTCACGAACAATAAACAAATGAGTTTGATGTTTGCCACCACCTCCTCCAAGCAGAGGGGGAGAAATTTAGGCCACAGAGAAATCGATGTGTTTTGTACAAGAGTCTCTTTAAATTCTTCTGGAAAGCAGCCACCTCCCTCCAAATGCTCTCTAATAGCCAGCCACCACAGCTGAAGTCCAAGAAAAAACATTTTGAAGGACCCAGAAGAGATATTAAGAAAGCAAGGATATAAATTGCAATGGATGTAGTGTCCAAAATATCACTATGTGCAATTTTTTACACAGAGTGTGTGTACACGTGCATACAAGCAAGGGCGTTTTGTGTGTGAACTCCTCCTGCAGTAACAGGCTCATGCATGAGCTACTCCTCCTGGGGTCAGTAAGTAGGCAGAATACACGGGGGTGTGTATGACCACTACAGCAGTTGCTTTCCCAGTAAACCTCTATTCCAGGGACTTTTATCAGATCCGTTGCTTGTGCTTTGCTAAGCACTGCCAAACAGATGATAAGAACACGATAGCATTGGCAGCGATAAGCGAGGTCCCTCCCTCCCTGCAAGAGCTCAAGCTCTAGGCAATGGTGCTCTCTAGGTATCAGTACCAGTGAGACTGGCTCCAGCTCTGCTTTTTGGTATCAGCAAGGACAGACCTTGCCAGAGACAAAGGCAAGAGGGAGAGGAGACATTTGCAAAGAAAGCTGCACTATCTGCAAAGTTGGTTTTAAAAGGTTTCAAAAAAAGTAGTACTCTGGCAAAAATCCTGTTTTGGAGAGTTGGGCTCTGCATTGCTCATGGACTGCTGAGGAAATTGAATAAAGAGAAGGAAAAAGCACCTGTTTAAACAAAGGTGCAGGAGGAGGAAGAAAGTGATACCTGGAATGAAGCCAACCTCAGCACAGCCACTTCTGGCACCGCACAGGGCACTGCTAACACCCAACTGCTGTGCTGGATTTATGCATTCGCTCTGGTCCTGTTAACCTGCACACAAAGCACGGAACAGGCTTTCAGGAGCCTGCCTTGCTGGCAGATCTCCTCGGTGCGTTACGGGGAGTGTTTGCTCATCACCAAAAGAACTTGCAATGTTTGTGTCTTTGCCTCACAGAGGGGAGTTGCTGAGACTTCAGGGTTGCTCTGGAACTTCAAAGTTGAGATTTAAACAAATTTTCCAGATCGCTACCCTTCAACGACCACAAATCCCAACCTTGTTGCGGGGTCTGGTTTGTAGAACTCTCAGGGCTGTAGCCAAATCCAGACCCTCAGACCCCACCACCCTCCTAGACCTTCTACTCCTAAGCCTAACTTTGTGCTTAGCCATCACACTCTCACAGCCAGATCTAGCAAGGGCTGGGCAGACCTACCCGTCTATACAGGACACAGCAGTGCCAAGCTTGAAGATTCCCAGATCATGAGCTGGAGTTCCTTAAATCATGAGGTTTGATTTTAAAAAGCAGCAACAGATGTTCAATTTTCACATACACTTTGGTTGTTGAATCATCCTTGCATCTCCTTGTCATGTAACAAAGAACCTGTTTACTCTCTAGTAGCTCCTTAGGGGGGTGGGTTTAACCCTGGGGCACCATCCATGGCTGACAACTCATGTTTGAGTTGTCTTGTGCAAGATCCAGCTTCATAGGAGGTACAGAAATTAAAATTACTCCCCTTCCTCTTTCTATGCTAGGAGGACAGAAGCTAATCTGCAAGATACACAGCAGGATATATTTACTTTGCATCCATGTAAAGTGCAGAATCATCCAAGACTTTATTGCTCAGCTACATCTGTGTGCAGGTGATGCTCAGTGGGATCAGTCTCATGCAGGGCTAGGAGTCCTCACCCCAAACTGATGGCTGCACAATGCTGCTGGAGGGGAATCCAGTGCTGGAAGAAATGAATGCCAGGTGCACGGTTCAGATACGTTCTAAGAGCTTGCTTCTGCTCTCCTCCAAGGTAGTTCTCTATCACAGAGTCCAGACACAGACTGCAGTATCCAGATTTGTGATTTTATTTTCATTCTTTTTACAGACAAGAAAATCCCTGGATTAAGACAATCAGAATTAATCAGACACCCCAAAGAATTCACCAGGAAATGGCTGTCAGGATGAGTAGCATTGTCTTGGGCTGGAGTTAGTCCTGAAATTCAACTTGAGATCTGTCCCGGCGCCAATATTCCAAGCCCACTGAGATGTGACTTTCCAGGTGATGCATACCCCATCATAGCAGAAACAATAACACAGCATCCCTGTTGTCCTAGGGCATCTCGCACTAGTGGCATCCCTGGGGGCTGAAACAGTGGACAGTAAGGGAGCAGACCTTGGAGAAATGAAAGCAGAAGAGCAAGTAACCCAGAGAACAAATAATATGACCCAAATTATTAACTCTGGGATGCTAAGTTAGGAAGCCCAGGCTCTCTCTAAAGACTCTGAAGGAAAATGTTTCTCTGGTTTGATCTCGTGACTTGTTTTTACCTCAGCCTCTCCCCAGAATGAGGGACTCTCCATAGCCAGAGTAAGCTGAAACTAGTACCATGAATTCTGCTTCAAAGTTCTTCTAGAACGGCGCAAACCATCTATAAGCACTGCCATGCAGCCAGCAGACAGAGCCATGCACTATACCAGCCCAGACAGCCCGGCAGAGTCCCAGAAAAGCCACACAACTAGTCCTTCACACCAGGGACATGTGCTAATCACTTCACGTCCTCCCTACAGGACAATCCAGCAAAGACTATATTACAAAGTCCAGAAAACAGAGGGCAGAGACTAAAGTCCCTGGAGACCTAGAGTTCCAGATAGAGTCCTAGATGAAGGGCACACACTGAATCAGAAACACACAGGGCTCCTATGGGACAGAGAGGTGGCTGGGTTGCAAAGGAAACATCACAACGCGTCCAGGTCTGTATGGGAGCTGAGGAACATCACACCCACCTCAGATGCAGAAGATGCTATAATCAGCCAGGGCCTGCTCCTCTGCAACAGGACAGGAGATATCCAAGTTATCTTTGCACAGAGCCAAATGCAAACAAACGCCCAGACAGCCCTGGCACCCCATGGTTCCACACTGACCTGGATGGTAGTAGTCATAGACCCTGATGTGGCCTGGCTTCAGGTTGGTCACCCCAATCTCCTGCTCCAGATGCAGGACATAAGTCTCAGACTTATGGCTCAGCTGGGGAAGAGCAAATGACAGTTCACATGCAAGCTATTCTTTTTACTCCTCACCTGAATTTGATCCTACTGATAGGCAATAACAGCAAAGGCAGGACTTGAAAATGAATCCTGAATATCCTTCTCTGATAGCCCAGTCCTGGATTCTCCACACAGCTGTGCCACTGCCCTCCATTCCTGCAGCTTCTCTAGTAGCACACACATACCTTGTCCAAGTAGATGACAACACCTCCTTGTGTTTTCTCAGTTCTTTTCACAGACTGCCAGTGCTGCTGCAGCTAGGACAGGAGAGCAGAGGAAGCAATTTAGCTGGGTCTTTTGAAAAGGAAGTATGAGACATCCCAACAAGGTTTATCTTGAGTGGGCAAGTTCTCATTTCACTCACTTCCAAATTTAATTTGGGTTCTTAGCCCCTCAGGATGATTTCCCTGCAGGGCCACTCAGCTCCTACAAAACCCAAGGACAGGAACCCAGGCCACTTAGTTGTCAAGGATGTGCTGAGCAAATTGGGCCAGAAGGATCACTATCCTCGAGGCACAAAGAGAGCGCCAACAGTATGTGCTCACGCTTGTTGTGTGGCAGAGGGGAAGGGATGGTGAAATTGCTCTACAGAGAGACAGACAACACCTCCCCATGCAACCTCCCCCTCTCCTTGGGCATGGGTGGTCCCAGTGACACCACATCACCATCCTGATTCCAGGCTTCTTACAGACATCCCGGATCCTGGAGCCAGGACAAATCCAGACAGCAGAGACACCTCCACAATCACCATGTTGGAAGTGTATCTCTTCCCAGTGTACCTGGGGGAAAAGATCAAAAAGAGAGTCTCTCCCAGTTTCCCCTTCCCTCCACCACCACACCTTGTGTGCAGGACCCTGAGCCAGGCAGTCCAGCCAGGACCACGGCCAAGGCAATCACTGCTCCCTCATGTGGGCAGAAGATGGCTGCTCTGCTCTGAGCATCCCCAGACTGAGGTAACTACTTGCACTCCTCTCCCTAACAAGAACCAAAGCCCTCAGAAGCATTTCCCCATCCCCAGAGATGCTTTTATCTTTCCTTCTCCGTCTTCTATCTGGATCGTCTGCTGAAACTACCTGATGCCTGCATTGCAGCCAAGAAGCACCCCTCAGCTCTCCAGCCACGTCTGACTTTCCTTCCCAAGTAGGGCAATGTCTTTAGACTCACCTGACATTGACGTAGACAGTAACAGAGTGTGTGTCATCCTCAGTGCAATTGACTGGCTCAGTCTTCACTCGCAAGGCAAAGGATGTGGAGACCTGTGGGGAGGGCGTGTTGTACCTCAGAACCATCTGCAGGGAGAGACAAAAAGACAGAATAAGACATTGACAATTAGTTCAATATCACCTACCATACCTTTCTTTCACTGACTACTTTAATCCTCAAGATAGGGAGCCCAAACAGTAACTGGATAAAACCATATGCAGTGAGTGCACTTATCCCAGTACCCAAAACAAAGGTCAGTCAGATCATGATACAACATTTCCACCCTCCAGTACTCTGAGAGCTGTGGAAGCATCACTGTCCTCACATTTGGACACATTCTGTCTCCCAGTGCCCTCCAGCACACAGGTTTATTGCACTGGCAGCAGGCTGGGATTAAAGCACAGTCAATGCACGTTTCCTTGCACAGAGCTGCAACGAAGAGTTTTGGTTTTGATAAGATAACGAACACGGGGTTTGTCACAGCAGGGTCTGTGGGAACCTACCCGGGTAAAGACACAACAGCTGCCATGGACCTGCACCGAGAACTTGCCCGGGACTTCTGTCAGTGCTGCTTCCTGCACCAACAGCCGGTTCTGGTAGGAGACTTGAAACTTCTTCCTAAAGCCTCTCTGGGATCTCACCCTCACTTCTGCAACCCCTTCTGTGCCGTACGTCAGCTCTGCATACTTAGCCAAGGCCTGCAAGGCAACTACTGTGTCCTGAAAAACAAGAAACAATTACATTTGCAGCTCTGAGACCCAAAGGTGCTTGAAATCACTGTCCTGAGGACCTCCATATACAAGGGCTCCTCTCCTCAAAGTGTTTGTGCTTGCATATATTGTGCAGAGGTTCTTTCTCGATCAAGATCCCCTTCCCTGGCCATGAGTTACCTGTGTTGAGGCAAACCCTCCATAGGCATTCTGCTGCCTGGTGAGCCAGGCCACAATGCCAGAGGCTGTGGTAAGATCAGACCCTGAGACATTTGGCTTGGAGAGCAGGGCCAGGAGGATGTAGGCGGTCAACTCCACATCTATGGACAATGGCTGTGACCAAGGGCTTGTGTTAGGTCTGGACTGGGACGAGGTTTGACTCCAGTGGATCTGCCCATCTGGGAAAGGAAGGAAGTAGATAACATTGAGGGATTCCAGGAAAGAAATGCTGAGGCCTAGGTGGCACAGTGCCTGCAAAGACTATGAGTAAATACCTCTTGGCTTGGTCATCATGTCACTGAGTCAACTGCAATATCATGTATTTTGCAATATCCAACGCTCCATATTACACACTAAGGTGAAATACAAAAACTAACACACCAGTAACCTGCGTACACATTACCTCCCAGACATCCAGTTTCTCCATTGCCCTGTTTGCCAGGTCCACCGACTACCTACTACTACTACAACTACTACTAGCTACCTACCCACTAGAGCCAGTCCTGGGGGTCAGGGACTAATATGAAGCAGGACAGCTTGCCAGCTTGCTTCCCTCTCTGGTGCTTGGCAGTCCTGTATAAGAAATGCCACTTCTCTCGGAGCCCAACCCCCACTTTAGGTACCAGACAAGGGAGAAAGGTTGAAGGAAATGAGCACCTACACCACAGCATTGCCAGCACACACCTTGGGTTCATAGGCTGGCTGTCTAACAGCTCTCTTTGGTGAAGGGCCTAGAGGGCAAGGCTGTGGTCCTTCCAGGTTGCACGTTAGCAAGGGCTCAGAAAGATCACTCATCCCTTCTCTGATGTTCACCTGGCACTGAGGTTCCCATACCTGCTCTGATTGCCTTTCGATCGAGCATATCAAGTAGTTCTTGTGTGCGTTGAGAGTCCTTAGCCAGGGCGAAGGTGTAGGCCAGCAGGGCCTGGGTGTAAGAGCTGGCAGCTTTGGGAAGGGCAGGTGCGATGCAGCCCAGAGCCTTGCGCACCACTGTGCTCTACAGAGAAGAGTAACACGGGTCTTGGTCACAGACATGCACACGTGAGGCAGGCAAACACTGAGACACAAGCAAGAAAGATGCATTAGCATATGCTGGCACAGAAAGCACCCCATACATTCACCCAGGTGTCTGTGCTTGAGCCTGCACTCTTCTCTTTGTATCCGTGCAGTGCCAGTAAGCAGGGTCTCCAGCCCTTGATGTCAGGTGCTTGACAGGCTCTACGCACCCCAAGCTGGTCATGGGTTCCAGCAGTGCTCCCTCAATGAAATGAACGCCCTTACTGATGGAACACCACCACACATCTTACTTTCCAAGTCCAAGCACAGCAAGAGCAGAAACACACAACTGCAAATGCTTTCAGGCAGCCTGCCAACCAAGATTACTCTGTTTAATTCACCTCTACAGTGCCTTACCAGGTCACTGGGATTTCCAGCCTCCCGTGGAACACCAGCACTGCTGTTGGCAGGAGGCAGCAAACCCAGTGGTCTCAGCAGCACTGTAGTCTAGCATTCAGCTATGCTATTCCAAATATGAGCCAGAGGCTCACAGTGGTTGCCTGTCCCATATACATGTCCCCACAGCACTCTGTGGTTTCCCCTCTTCCAGTGGCTTCTTGGTTAAGTACAGTAAGGATCACACAAGGGCAACATTTAAGATCAGTTCTAACATGTGACATGCTCCTCACCTCTTTCCCTTCTAATAAAGAAAAAAGGTAATGTCTGTATCATCTTTGTGCTCTCTAGACGGTGGAGTAGTATTGCTGCATGCAGCCACCAATTCTCAGAAATGCTCATAGTATCTACTCATGGAGTACCCAAAGGTCCCAGGATCCAGTTGCTGCTTTTTTGGTTGCTGTCTCTTGCTAAAACGCAGCAGAAGCCCTAAGCTAAGCATCCATCACTTCAGTAAATCCTACTTTTCTGTTTGCTGCTCTTAAATGTAATAACTGCAAGCACCACAGTAACCTTTCTATTCTGTAATTGAATAGAGCTAAGTAGGGATTACAGCAAGTTCATGAATCTGTTCAGAGGCTCCTTTATTATTCCTTTTCCTTCTTAAATCTCTCACTCTCCCAGTTAAAATGGAAGTAACAGCAGTAGTGTTTGTACAACGACCAAACTTAAAGTGAAAACATTTGTGCCACCAGTGAGGTGTTGACTGTTACCACACATCTTAATACCTTGTCTAGGAACAGTCTGACATGTATTACAACCCATTTGGCTCCGGTGTCTTCTGGTGAAGCTAACACAAGAACTGAGAGTGCCACTCTACTGGAAGTTTTTTCACACTCACTGTGCTCATCCTGGTGTTGACCATAGCAGTCCTAAGTGCATAGTGTACAGAAACATTGAGCTTCCATGGGAGCAGCTAAGAAACAGCTCCTCTACGACATGCATTTGTTTCTCCAGTCAACATAAACAATCTGTTTTGTTCCAAGAGATCAATTTCCAACACAGAGTGGGGGTAGAGGGCTGTTTTTCTCTGTCTAGATTTTTTGTGATGCAAACCATGCTTTAATATTCGTTCATTCAGAACAGTGTAAAATATCTCCAACCTTCTCCCTGCCTTTTAACCCCTAATGACTTTCATGAGCCTTTTAGGAATGCTTCTAAGGGAAACTAGGATCTGTTCCAAACATCTTGAGTACACTAGCCCTTGCAGGACATCCTCAAATTCCTTCTCAGAATTTTGACCTCTAGTGAGAACGTATTCTTTGTAGAAGTATTTATAACCCACTCAAGAACACTTTTCCTGGGTGCTATGGCAAGCTCTGTGTTTCCAACTTCATCTACCCACAGACCTACTCAGCAAATTCTTTCATTGGGGCCAGGATAACTCATTGAGACTTTTACATTTACCTGTTCATCATCATGACCATTTTATCTAAAACCAATAGCTTATGCATGTATGTGCAATTGAGTAACTGGTTACACTGACATCAAGTTTGCTGCTGCAACAAAGCATCCCTCACTCCTTGGACAATCTTCTGAGCTAACAATACTGTTGCCACCTTCTCTGGAGTATGAGGAATTCTATGGGGTCTCCTGCCTTGTGGTAGCCTAGATTTTCTATTACCACTGTCAGAGCACTAGGCCACTCTACATGGCTTCATTCTGGACAGAGTGGCTTCCACTAGCTCATCATGCAAATTGCTTTGAGGTACTGTTTGTCTCCCTCTCAGGATTTTACTCATGGATTTGGAGCAGTCTGGTCTCTTCTCAGTAACTCTTTGCTTTCCTTCCCAAATGACAAAGCTGGTTCTTAAGACTTATGACAAACTCTAAATCTTCTACCAGGATGAAGGTCCTTGTCCTTTTGTTTCATTCTGCTGCAGAGCACAGTATGTGTCAAATATTTGTCATTCAGTTTCATAAAAAGCCTTCTCCACATAAGTCCACCAAAACTCAGACAGTTCACAGAGTTACCACATGACAGAATAATTCAGATTCAGAGGGACCTCAGAAGGCCTCTAATCCAACCCCCTGTTCAAAGCAGGGCTAGCTATCAGATCAGACCAAGTTACTCAGGGCTTTTTCTAGTCAGGTCCTGAAAAATTCCAGTGATTGAGACAACTAAACCTCTCTAGGCATCCTGTTCCAACACTTAATTGTCCTTATGGTGAAAAAAGGTGACCCAAAGGGCATCTGTTGCCAAAAAAAATGGTAAATTTCCATCTGTCTCCCTTTTTTGTCCCCAAGCCCACTGCTTTCAGTTGCAATAAAAAGCACTGCTCTTTCACTTATTTCCAGAGAACTTCGCTTCTCAAAGTCTATAATAATAGCATTTCTCTATCAAGTTGATTGCATTTTTTTACTTGCCAGTACCAGAGAGTCTAGTAATTAGTTGTGATCTGTAGCACTTGTAAGAGTTCCCTTTTACTGTTATTACTCAGGTGTGCAATTCCAGCTGCCCTACAGCACTTTCCCAGACCTCCAGTTTTTGTGAAGCTAAACCATACTAAAAACATCATTATGTCTATTTACTTGACTGTGGGAGCAGCTATACCCACCTCTCCTCATTAACAATTCATTAGCTCACAGCTGTGTAGCGATAGCAAGGGAACAAGAGGATGAGGGCAGCAAGAACGAGCAGCCAAATCCTGGGAAATGGGCGCAGTATCTAACCATGGACTCCAATGGCTCCCAGTAAGCTAACCTCACCTTCTCCCCTGCCAGTGATGTCCTCCTCAAGGCATAGTTGAGGTTTTTCCCTGAGAAGTGGTAGGTTCTTCCTCCCACACTCTATTATTTTGTCCATGAGCCTTTCCATGGTGCCTTCTGTTGCCTGCCTCAGTGACACCACTAAGCTCTTCAGGATTTAGATCTTAAGGCAAGAGCATGGCAAAGAATCCCGTTATTTACCTGTGGTGTCTCTCCTGCCTCCAAGTACGCAGCAGTAATGTAGGCAGCCAAAGGGACTTCTCCATCCACACCTCCCTACAAAAAGCATAAACATCCAGAAAGCTGGGAAAGTTAATCCTGGAGAATAAGAACAGGAATGAATAAGACTTGAAGCTTTTCAGCAAAGGTCCCACCTATGTGGCTCGCTCCCACACAAGAAAGCAGAACACCACAAAAAAGTAAATTAAACAATTACCAGTACACTTGGCAATAACTGCTTTGAGTTGCCCTTCAAGGTGCTTTGGCTCCTACCTTCATGGCTGTGTGGAAAAGTTGGCCCACGTTTCTGAAGCAACCATTGGGAAGCTGGTGGAACTCCAGCCAGGTGAGAGCAGCTTGGATAGTCCTATTGTCCAGGAAAATGTATGGCTTGGCTTGGACAAAGCATTTAACCACAAATGCAGTCAGCCTGGTTGGGGAGAGAACAGAAAAAGAGGCGTGAGTTTGGGAAGAGAGAAGCAGAAGGAGATGGAGTGGAAAGAAAGAATCTAAGCAGAAGTCAAGGAAAAAGAAAAAAAGTAGGAGTTTGAAACTAGTAGGTCTCTCCTCGCCTGTTGTTGTGCTATTCCTAATTTGCTGGTCCAAGGACAGTTGCATACCCCTGAGGTGCCCTAGCCCACAAAGCATCTGGAACACTTTGGGTCCAATAGCACAGAAAGGACTCAATGCTGGAAGCAGAAAGCTGCCCACCTCCAGGCTGTCAGACAGCAGGGAGAGAGCCCAAGGCTTACCAGGTATTGCCGTACTCATCCTTGGTACCAAATTCACTGTAGGAACCATCGGGGTGCTGGTACTGCAGCTGTATGTGGTACCCTGGGAAGCAGAATAGGACATTAGTGCTCAGAATGGTATCTGCAATAAAATCAGCGTGAAGGGAATGGGG
>JAVJGJ010000057.1:8838678-8887309 GCA_035590215.1 Microhierax caerulescens | reverse complement strand
GTATAGGATCAGATAGTTTGGAAGGAACCTCTCGAGGTCACCTAGTCCAACACCCTGCTGAAGCATGTCTTAGAGCAGGCTGCTCATAGCCTTCTCCAGCGGAGTTTTTAACATCTCCAAGGGTGAAAATGCCTTCTCTGGGCACCTGTTTCAACATCTGATTACCGTCACAATGAAAAAGTTTGTCCTAATACCTTATCAGAATTTCCAATGTTCCAACTTGCAGGAGCCAGATGAGGAGCACCCCTCCCTACCACACATCTGGATTGCAAACTATTCACTCCCTACATGACACCATCATATCAGCAATCAATACTTGTTCTTGCATGACCATTTTACCAAAACGAGCAAGAGATATGTACGCCACCTTCCTGAATTACCAGCCTTTACTTGAGTTACTGTTCTCCTCTGGACACCCATCAAGCCTGGTCTAGGGACACATGTGGAAAAGTTGGAGCTTCAGCAGATGAGCAGGGCAGAAAGAAAGCAGGATCCATGCATGGAACAAGGCAGCTTTTCCACAGCCCCCCCAGGGCTGGCTTACCGAATCGTTGAGTGCAGTGAATTCCTCATCCAGAGTCACAATGCGAAATTTCACTGAAGGCAAGGAAACCAGGGAACACATTTATCAGATCTCAGTTCTTCCCCACAGACCCCTACTCCACGTGTTTCCCCAGCTCCTGTCTCCATTCTATACACATTTGTGATAACAACTGACACAGACATTCCCACATGAAACAAACCACGGACAACGACCTACTGCCTCCTGCAACTTCACAGTCACCACAACCCGGACATAACAGCCACTTGAAATCATCACTCGAGAGACGTTTTCTCAGAGCCTTCTGCTAGGGCTGACCATGAATTTCAGCCAATTGCAGGCTTTCCATACGGTGTTCCCAGCAGAAAGCCTAGCCATGGTTGATCCCATTTGCAGCTCTCACCTGTCTGCCCTGGTTGATAGACAGGCTTGTCTGTTTGGATGAAGGTACCACTGCTGGCTTTGAAGATCAGGACCTTTTTCTTCTCCTCAATACTGACCCCTTTGCCTGTGATGGTCAGTTTGACCGTGGCAATCTCCTCTGTGCCATCAGCTGGAGGTGCAACCTATACAAACAGGAAAGGAGAGCATGCAGCCCCCAGGTAATCTAGGGGCCCTGAGCAGGAATTCAGAATAAAGTGGAAGAACTAACCAGGTCCACTTCCCCTCCACCTGGACTAGGACATCCCTTCCAACATCAGGATCCAGATCACATCCAGATCTCGCTCAGTTCCACATGACAGCGGGAAGCCCTGCATGTCACGGAATCTGTCCTTGCCTCTGGTAACAAGCAGATGCCTGACACCTGTGAGTGTTCAGACTTGGTCAGGAAGATGGGAAGATGACAGAAAGGTGGGAGATGGTAGCAGGGAATCAAAGGAGAGAGATCAAGCTGTAGCACAGCCTTAAATGGCAGGCCTTCAGAGTTACCCAGCATGTACAAGTAAGAAAGCCAGATTAGAAGAGAAAACCAGAGGGTCTTCCTGATTCCAGCAGCCAAACACCCCAGCAGCCTAAGACAGAATATACTGTATAATGGAAGTGATACTGTTTAGGCACATCTGCCTTATCCTAGATCTTTTCTAAAATCTCACTAACAATGAATAAGCTCTAAGGTGCTGTTTAAAAATACCAAGCACATCTATTTCCATCTTCAGTAGCTCCTAAGAGCTGAGCTGCTGCCCGACTTCAGGTCCAACAAACTGCAGTACGTCATGCAAACCACCATTTCCCCAAGCTTTAGTTGTGGAGCTGTGCAAGGCCTTCAGAGAAGAGCTAAAACTGCTTCATCTGGTCTGGGATGGAAGAGGTGGGTTCTTCTTAAGTATCCAGAAGCATGGTAGATTTTAACAAATTTAACTTCAATTTAAAAATTAGATTCAGAAGGGGAATTCAGTGCTGACAGATACTGTGCTGGGCTATACATCCCTAGTCACCAACCGTTCCGCTTCCTAGTGGTCTCACTTCAAGGCAAAATACACCCTGTCCACGTTATCCCTGGTTAGGGAGTAACACAAGGGGAGTTCCTGAGGGGAAAATCAGTGATGGCATTTGCCTAGGGCAGCTCACCCAGAACTTAGTGCACTTGAAAGTCTTCTCCTTCTGGATGGTTTCTTGCATTAAGAGCTCATGTCCTGCAGAACGCTCCAGGACCAGGTTCACTTGAACCTTTGCTTCATAACAGGTGATATGCAGGCAGGCAACTTGGGTGGATGGGTAGCGAAGACCTGCAGGGATCACCACCAGGTAATGTCTGGGGCAGGGGAAAGAAGACATCAGAGGTGGCATCATGTTTAGGGCTCAGAGACACAAAAGAGCTTCCCTGCAGTGGCCCACTACTGCAGAATTTCTCAGCAATGTGCCATGGCTGCAGTCAATATTCAAAAGCAACAGTGAACCCAAGAAAGTGATTGCTTTACTGATAACTCGAGAAATAGTTCCTGGTTGATTAGCTTAGGTATAGCCCTATAATCTTTTTTAAACCCCTTAACTCCAGCCATCCCCTGAACTCCCCAAAATCCCTTCAGGTCTTCAGAAGAAGTGGCCTCATAATGTTGTAATCTAGACACCAGTGATTTGATCTGGCGTGGCAACTGGAGAAGCTAATGCATGGGAGGCAAGGTAAATGGCACAGCTACCCTTTGGGGTGATTGATAGAGCAGGAAGCACAAGAGCTGACAGCATGGAATGTGGTCCATCTACTTAAGACTGATGCCTTCACAAAATAGACTGAAACAGAAGTTCAGCATCACTCACAGTTGGTGAAAAGCAGCTGCAGCGTGGAACAGAAGGCTCAGGAGGATGGCTGTCCTCATCCTGGGGGATCTTGCTGCCCAGTCTCCAATGGCCCTCTTTCTCTGAAATCACCGAGGCTGTTTTTAGGGGGGGAACTTCTTTCTAGCACAGCCTAAACAAAGAGGTGGGATGGGGGGACAAGCCAGTCTCTCCCCACCGCTTCCTCTCTCCTGAGGTTATATGCAGGCAGCAGTGGGATGGGTGCTGCACCAAGTGCCCCTTGGCCAATAGCAGCCGCTTTGGCCGCCATCCACCGGTTCAGAACATCCCCTCCTGCAAGGCTGCCATGGAGACATCTAATCAAATGGACTTCTGATGGTAAAAAAAAAAAAAAAACAAAACAGAGAGAACTTTGCTGATCAGTGACCCAGGCCAGGTCCTGATCACTTGTCACTTGCGTCCCTTTGTTTCAGCCGGAGATGGATTGCTGCTGTGCAGCCAGCAGCAAGAGCTCACCCCAGCACATGGCAGGCGGCGTTGTCACTTGGGACAGAGGCTCAGTAGCTCTGGATCAGACTATGGGGCTGTGGATCTCCTTAGGCTGTTTGGCTTGAGAATGGGACCAAATGCTTGCATGTGCATAAGGAAGCACTGTAGCAACACTCCCACCAGCCAGCAACCACTAATGAACCAACGACTTGGCCTTTTCCTTCCCTGCATACAATGAGGGAAATGGAAATATATATTGGCCAACAGAGGTCTTCACCAGCTCCCTGCAACACCCGTTAGCAGTGGCACTAATCTGCAAGGAGCGGGGCTCAGGAACTGGTTCCAGTTCCTCACTGTTCATGTCTGGGTCTGAAAGGTCTAGGGAACAGGGATACAGCATTTTGGTTCTGGTTTTGAACCTGAGCATCAGGTTAACACATGGGACATCTGCTAGCACTGATGACAACCTGCACAGAAGGGTAGACAATTGTGCTGTTTAACCAGCCAGGCCTCCAGACAAGCGTGGTCACCGTGTAAATTGCCTGTTGTGAGTGGTACACAGATTGCATTAACTACACCTGAGATGTGCGTGAGACAGCATAAGTTAGCCCAGGCTGAAACGTACCGGGGACTGTCCTAAGAATACAGAGAGCTACAATTCTGTGCCTGGAAATATTTCCCAGTGCCGTTTAACAGAGCTGATGCAGCCTAAGCTTTCCATAGCTGGGTCCCAACATGACATTACTCAAGCAGCTGGTTGGGATCTCTTTGTCTGGCAAAACCAGCTTCCAGGACGCCCAGAGATATCCAGCTAATTTGGGATCCCTGTTCCCAAGGCTCTTCACACTCTTTTTCCAGATGGGGTTGGGAAGACGGACCTCCATTTTACCTCTATCACTGGGCCACTCTAGAACAAGCATACATCGTGGGGGCTATACGTTATACATGGGAGCTGTTACTGCTAGCATTGCCTGTGTCTCAAGTGAATATTTTACTGCTCAGCTGATTGAGATCACTGGCCAGACAGATATCCTAATTGATTTCAGAAATCAGCTTTGAGGTGGTCTAAATGTCAGGCTCCTAAGCAAGAAGGACTGGACACTTTATTTTGATGGACATATTATCCCCATTCTTGTCTCTTTGTGAAGGAAGGTCATATTACCAAGAATGGCAGGCGAATGTATACACTTTTAACTAAAACCTGAAATTTCCCTACAGAAAGCACGAGCCAGATCTGTCATAAATCGATGAACCATAGCCAGAGAGGTCCAGCTGCCAGCAGGCTCCTGACCAGGGCCAGCACCAAGGAGATCTCTCTGACCGTGTCCCACCGTGGTGCTCCTCCTGCTGTGTTTGCCCAGGTGCGTTCTCTATTCCTTGCTTGGCTTCAGCAAACCTGGCTCTTGGTCACAGAAACATACATTTGAAGGATCTGCATCAAAGGCAGTGACTGACAGCCGCGCAGGTGTCATAGACCCGAACAAAGTCTCTGAAATAGAGAGAGCACAGCAAGGCTGTGCGTAGTTTCTAGTTCTGTAGCTTCTCTCTCCAAATGAGGCGGCCTTTGTGATAGAGGCGCTGAGCCAAAAGGCCCATGGGGAGTAAAGGATCTGCCCCTCCTGAAAACACACTGTTCAGCTGGAGCAAAGAGCATAGTACATACTGACAACGCAAATTCTCCACAGATAACTTGAGTCAAAAGTGAAAAGGAAGAAGAGGAGACTTAGTAAAGGTCACACCTACGATCATAGAAGATATCTTCCATGATTCAGAATGAGGACCAGGAGTAATGGCACCTTGGAAATCACTCCAATGTTTTAATATCTTTGAAGAAAACAAAAAGGCAATAGTATCAATGAGAAGAGTGCTGGGGAAGCAGTGAAGCCTGCAGAGCACTGACAGCACGCTGTGCAGAGAGGAGGAAGTAATCGGTTTCTTTGAAGAATCACATCTGTTAGAGAGCCTGTAGTGCAGAATAATTCATCTAAGCAACTGAATCGTTCTTCATTCTCCTCTAGACACTCATCACCAGCTTCATACAGGCCTAGGGCCTCCTCCATTGTTGCCTTCTTTCCTTTGTCATCACAAACTTCATGTTCCCCATCACTGACACTTCCAGCTCGCCTCTTGCACGCACATACGCACACTCTGTAACTACTCTGTAGCACCTTCAAAGACAGTGAGATTTGGTATCCTTGTGTTCTGATAGTGAAGTATACTTCTGTGTTAAGGATACTTCACAGTCCTTGCAGGGTTCACGAACATCTGTGAAGCCATAATATTTCTGCAACCTGACCACCATCCATAACAATGAAATCCTCAAAAGAATCTCTCTGTAATGCCAAGGCAGACTGCTGCACCCACTTTCTGCTGCCTTGACAGCTGAATTTTTCCACTGCACCAAAGCCAAGTAAGGAATTGAGAACACACCTGGACAAACACAGCAAAAGGAGCAGGAACTAACTGGGTCAGAAAGCTTGAAGGCACCGTAGTGTAAACTGTTCTATGCCTCTCTCAGTGCTTGGCTTCTACACCAAGATCATTCAAAGAACTGCAGGTCTTCAGAAATTTTTGCCCAGAAACCTAGTGCAAGCCATTAGACTGTAGGCTTTAAATGTGTTAATTTTTTATTTTATTTAAATGTGGAATTGAGCTTTGGAGAATTATAAAAAACTATGCCCAAGGGAGTTTGGAAACCTTCACAAGAAAGCTCTCAAACCATGGGTGTGCCATGGATCTCTCTCCAAAGAACAGGTGCAAACCCTGAAACCTGCAGCCTTGCGTACTTTTCACTAAAGGGCACAAATAACCAGTGCCACCTATTTCTAGCTAACACTCCGAAAATCCACACAGCCCATTGAAAGAGCCTATTATCTTCTAAACCTCCTTCGCCTAATACCAAAGTTGTGCTTCCTGCTTCATCTCTCCTATTGACCCCACTGAACTCAGAAAGTCTCACCACCACTCCAGACTTCTCCGAATCACAATGTCCCGACTTGTAAAATCAAATCAAGTAGATCAGCACTCGTGGAAGTTGAAAACTTTTACAAGTTGGTAAACTGGCTCAACCAAAACCACAAAGACCTCGAGATCTGAATGCCGTGGCTTAGAAATCATCTCTAGTGTTAACAAAGAATCAAAACTTAAACCAGAAGTTAAAGTTTGGGGTCTAGATAAAGCAAGTTCCAGCAGAACAATTACTGGGAAGCCTCTAGTACATGTAATATATTTGTGGACATATTTGCCAGGCATTACACAAGATTCTAAATTTTGGTAAAGCCGCTTACTTTCTCAGCTAAATGGCAACTTTGATTACACCCAAGGAGCCCGTTCTTGATGGGAGGACCAACCAAAAATCATTTTGTATAGAAACAGTCACAGTAAACTGTCCTGAGACATTGCAATAGCTCGGAAGAGCTGATCTTTGAACACTGCCAGACACTGGGCAGAAGGCTACACTCAAAGTCGGAATATTTCCTGAAATTCTTGTGACTGTACCTTTTCCATTTAACGTAGGACTGAGCATACAACTGGAGATGAACCACACAGCAAGTGATAGAGACTTGCCCACAATTAATGAACACAGGCTCAGAAGTTTAAAATTAAAAGGTCAACGTAAAACAGATATCCAGTGTTAAGATGCAATTCATAATGCTGCTCTACCTGCACCAGCTATTTTGATGATGCACACGTACATGCCAGGTTCAGAGGTGTGATGTAGTTCTGGAGGCTGCCTGAAGAAAGGAACAGGGAAGATTTCTTCCTTTTGAGGAAAAGTATCAGAGATTATTCTTCTTCCTCTGGCAATCTCATCAGTCCCTTCTCTTCCTTCCCTCCTTTTCCTCTGCTTTCTTCTTTGGGTAGTCTTCCTTTGCTGAGCTGTAAAGGATAGGACACAGTAAGCAGCTGGCCAGCTCACAGATGACCAGAGCCATAGTCCCCAGGCACCTGGAGAGAAAGGACCTGCCACACAGGGTGGCTCCCTTTCTGACCACTGGTGTGCTCAGTCAGGGCAGATAGTCTCTATTTAACAAAGCTCTTTTCTCCTCTCTGAGCTTATTCTTCCCCCACCCTGCAGTTCTGTTGGGATTCTATCCTCATTTTACTGCACATTGAGAAGGTGACAAAATTTGCTCCCTACAGCAGACACCAGCTATCGCATCCAGCACCCAGACCCAAGCAGTTTCCCTCAAACTCTGCACAGTTTGGAGGTGTGATAGCTGTCAAGGTGCCTAGCTGCTAAATACCAGGAAGTCTTCAGGGACACTATAGATAGGTAGCTAAAGTTTTTGTCTCTGCACACACTCTAAGACATGTTACACCACAGTGTTATGGGGCTGAGCTAGGTGGAGTACTCACCTAACTATTTAAATAGCTGTGGGGCACACTACAGCAATTAAGCATATTTGTTTTCCATAGGAAGGACTGAGATGATTTACACCCTAGGTTGTTCTGGCTATATGTGCAGGAAGTTGGGCAATGTCTGGATCTCATGCTGCAGTTTCACCAGCCAGGAATCCACAGGGTCATGTGTCAGTATCGCAGATGAGTGGGGGATCTCCAGGTTCATCTGAAGTGATGTTTGTATCCTCCCCGCATACACAGCTTGACATCATTACCCAATACAGAAAAATGGAGTTAAAGCCTTGTCATGTTCTGGAATACTTGGTTACTGAAATGGAGTGCCAAACCTCAGGATTCCCACAGGATTAGAGACACCAGTCATCCGTCCAGCACAGCAGAAGCAAACTGGACAAGACAGACTCCTGGCCTAGGTCAAAGAGCAAAGCAGAATCCTGGATTAGTCTGAGCCACAGCCTGAAGACCGTTCACAGATGGCTGCTTTTATCCGTCTCGTCTGTCTTCTCGCCCAAAGGGATGGCTGTAACACCTCAGGAAAAAGCCTTGGTCATCTCGGCACACGGGCAGGCAATGTGGTCACAGCTCGTGCATGACTCCACCGGGTACTCCTTGGTCTTGGCCAGCACAAGCTGGGTCTGTCCCAGATGTATAGGAGTTAGCAGCCTCTGAGAAGACAAGTGGAGGCTTAACAGCAGCCATCACTACAGGCCAAGGGAGAAAGTAGGTAACATTTTAATACACTATTTATTGAACAGGGAATTTAGCAGACATGGGAACAGCAGCGAGCTGTACATCCCACTCAGACCTGTTACGGATCTAAGCAGAGTCTTGACACATGGAAAGGGAAATAAAGCTTGTGCTGGCTGTTGTGGACTTCTGTCCCAGCCTATGGAAAACAGGAAGGGCTAAAGTTTCATTTGATATCTTTTTTTAAACCAGTTCCAAATTTACCATGAGTCTGGGGAGTGATTTATAAAAAGAACATCTGAGCCGAGTATGAGAGACCTTACCCAAACGTACTTTTTCAAGCAATTGAACACAGTAGCTTTCAGCACAGATGATGCTCCCCAAATCATGGAATATGGTAAGGCCAGACCCACAAAGAAAGGTTTGAAGCCCATCAGTCCTACTGAGGGAGAAATCCTAAAGCTATCACTGCCTGAGACACAAAACATGTTGGCTTTCCGTTCTGTTACAGTATTAGGGGTGGTGACTTGAACTTGCTTCTCTCCTGAGCTCTGGAAAAGAAACCACACTCCAGCATAAGAAAGAGGATATCCATTTAAAAAACTAAATTTTAAAAATCTCTGAGGATAAATGCTAATACTAAGTCTACTTGTAGCACTTCCCTCTGTGCTTTTTCAAGCTTTGCAGTGCTGAAGAACAGAGAGACCAGCTACATCACCCTCTAAGAAACTGAGGCATAGAAAGGCTAGGGACTCACTCAGGGATGCACAGCGACTCAGAACCAGGTCCAAGGAGACATCTCCAATGCCCAAGGCCAAGCAGACATTTCCTCTAGAAATATTAACCCCTCGCAAATGGGGGTGTTGGGTCCAAAGAAGCACCACCACCACCACCCCTGCCCAAACCACACCCAACAATTTAATCTGGACTCAGCAAGTGGGGAGCAGGTCCTAGATCCAGGTTTTGAGGGGAAAACTGATGGGCATGTGACTAACTTGATCTCTGGGGAGAGGGAAAGCCATGGGTACTCCTGGAAACTAACATAAGGAATGTCCGACGACAGGATTCGCAAAGGCACCTCAGCACTCAGAACAAATGCACGGAGGTGGAAAGGAGAGGACAGGGCAGACCAGCCCCTTTGTCAGAGGCAAACAGCAGGAGGACTGCAAACAGCAGAAAGAGACTCTACAGACTGAACAGCCATTCCTCCCAAGGAAAATAAGGAGCTCCTCCTGATTAAATGCACAGAGCTTTCCTGAGGCCTTTACATACAACTTGAGGAAACCAGAGTGTAACAGCTCCACAACACGGCCAATTGTCCCACGTGCTGCTGGCACTGACTGTGACAGAGGGTCCACGAACCAGCCTGACTGACTGGTTCAGCAGCACCTTGCACTAGCAGCATGGAGCAAGCCATAAGGCAATAGTCCAAGTCTGATGCTAAAATAAGAGCTGAACATTTAAAGGTGTAGTTGAATCCTTGCTAGTATTAGCTGTTGTTTGGTTTTAAGTTGGAAAACAACCCAATTCCTAGATCTTTTTGCAACTGCAGGACTGAAACAAAACAGAACAAAAATCAGCATGCAAACTTACAGACTCACATTCAAACCTTAGGACCATTCTGCTGGGTTCATTTGCATTACTCTCTATTCTGCTCTCATGAGACCCCACCTGGGGAACTGTATCCAGCTCCAGGGTTCCTAGTACAAGACAGACATGGGCCTGTTGGAGTGGAACCAGAGGAGGGCCACAAAAATGGTCAGAGGGCTGGAGCACCTCTCCTATGAAGCCAAGCCGAGAGAGCTGGGGTTGTTCAGCCTGGAGCAGAGAAGGCTCCGGGAGACCTTACAGCAACCTGCCAGTGCCTCAAGGGAGCTTATAAAAAAGACAGATGTATTTACAGGGCCTGTAGTGATAGGAAAAGGGGCAAAGGTTTAAACTGAAAAAGGGTAGATTTATACTGGATAAAAGGAATATATTCTTTATGATCAGGGTGGTGAGACACTGGAACAGGCTGTGGATCCCCCATCACTGGAAGTGTTCGAGGTCATGTCAGACAGGCCTTTAAGCAACCTGATCTAGTGAATGATATCTCTGCCCATGGCAGAGGGTTTGGAATTAGATGTTCTTTAAAGGTCCCTTCCAACCCAAACCATTCCGTGATTCTACGAAGAGTTTGTAGGAACCTACCTTCAGAAAGCTGAAGAAGTCAGCTAGTTGAGTAAACCAAAGGAAAGATGTTCCAGGGGCAGGATCAATGACGTGTACTGGAAATGACCTTACTCTGGTACAGAGCAGTCAATGTTCTCATTGACTTCATAGGGACAACCTCTATTTTGTGACAAAACCATAGAATTCACCTGCATAATCACACAAAAAGACTAAGAAAACTGAAAAAAAAAAAAATTCATGCTGCAGACAAAACATGATAGATTGCTACCCAGCCATCACCCCACAGATTTTACTCCCCCATTCTTAACCTTTTAAATACCAGCAACCCAACAGGTACTGCAACCCTCCAAAATCCAAACAGGTCATGCTGTTCAGATCATTCATTTTTAAAAGGTGGCATTTTAGTGTCATCTAATCACAGTTCAGCAGACTTGCCAAAGGTTTCAAAGTCTGTGGAAAGCTAGAACGTTTGCACCTTTTCCCTGAAAACAATTTTTTAAACTATTAAATAACAAGAAACCAGAGCTCCTATCTCCCACTGCAGAGAAGCGTGCTGTTCAAGGCCAGCAGTGACCTGTGCTGCACAGCAGCTGTATGGCAGCCGGCAGTAGATGGGTACCGGTTAGTCAGAGAGCAAACAAAGAGTTCCCAACTAGCCAGAACACACACCGCCTCCTGCCCTAGCCAGGAGTGCAGAAACACAGGAAAATGGGGTTTGGAAGTTGGGAATACATAAACAGTGAAAGTTACAATGAAGGAAAAAGGCGTAGACAAATAGGACACAAATTCCTAAGAAGTCAAGCTTTCTTAAATTTTGCTGTTCATTGAACAGCCTGGATTAAAAATAAGCCTTTTTAAAAGTCAGTTTGATGTCATAACAGACATATGCTGAGTTCTGAATATCCTTTTAGAATACAGTCAACTAATTAAAATAAAAAATTAATAAAGCCCTACATGTTTCCTACAGTGTTTTAAAGGTAGACTACTGAGCAAGTGTAAGTCATTAGCGAATGTCCAGAAAACAGTTTACAAAGGTGTCCAGCCAGTTTTTGACAAGAGCAGTCTGTTCATGTCTCCACATAATACTTCCTTTTTTTCTGTTTATTCACCTGGTTCCAAGTAGTGACTAGCTTATTCAAACTGAAAGAGCCTTCGGGGACTGCAAAAGCATGGAAATTGCTTTTGCCCTCCATATCTGCAAATAGGAACTAGTTGTGAGGAGCTAAGCTCTATGATTTCTGAAACACTGGGGAACGCAGTGACCAGGAAAAGAAAAAAAAATAATCAATCAATTCTTTTTTGTGAGATACATCTTGCTTTGTTTAAATTGAATCCATGTAAATGTCAAGTACATTTAGCCAAGCTTACTTGCCATGAATCCAAAACATCTAAGGTAGCTTGATTTAATGACAAATTTTAAGTGCTGAGGGATTTGTGCATTAATTGAATTCCAGCTTCCATGAAGCTACACTGGAATGAACTGAGAAACAAAACCTGATACTTATCTTGTTATATTCTCATCATGAAAAAGCTGATAAAAGTGAAGACTAAAACTTTAACCTGGCAGGGCTGATTAAACATGCACAGCCACATCACACATTTCTGGACAGCAAAACAAGGTTTAAAAGGCAACGTAGACAGTACTTGCTCAGTGTATACTGATTACCAGCCCAAAAGATGATGAAATAGTTTCAATAAAGGCTTCTTATTTGTTCATTTAAGTGTATTGAAGTAAATAATTTATAGTACTTCCATTTGCATCAGTTGATCTCAGAAACATTGCGGTTCTGCCCCCAGCTCTTCTTCCAGCACAGGGACCTGCTGTCCGTCCATCAGCTCAGCTCCTTCTACAACTCAGCACAGTTTTTCTCTTTCCCCCCTAGCCTGCTGCCCCACGGCCCGTGCCAGCAAGCCACTCGGGCTCATCCCTGGCCTCGGGAGCAGCAGGCTCTGGTCCACCAGCGGGGAGCTGCCCTCAGGCGGAGACTCACTGTTGAACCTGGCAGATCTTGCTGTTGCAAACCCCCAGTGTGACCTACTGCAGCAGGCTCCAGCAGGGAGAGAAAAAAAAAAAAGCACTGGAAAGATAAGCCAGCCAGATATATAAGCTATAGATATATAAGATACAGCCTGGCTGTAGTTCTCCCGCTGCTTCAGCAGAGCTCTCTGTGCAACACAAGCCAGATAACGTCTGTCTTGTTCTTAACTACCCTTTCTGCACCTCTCTTACTGCCCAACTCTGCTTCAGTGTAAGCCTCACCTGATTACTGAAGGACAAAGGAAATCTGAATTCTGCTGTCAGCAACAAGGTCTCTACCAGGGAACATGGTGTGAGCCACCAGCGAGGGGCTGGGAGCAGAGCAGAAGGGACAGGAGAGAGGGATGGAGAGAGAGAGACCTTCAGACCTAAGAAAAAAAGAGGACAAAGCGAGAGTCTATGATCAACCAGATCTAACACTACTCCCTCCTAGGGACAGAGTACTTCCCCAGCCCCCCAAGACATGCCTTCCTCAGTTACTCCCTGCAATTCTGAGGTGTCCCTCTCTTGTAGGAGCAGTGGGCATAGCACTTGAAGGGGCATACTGCTCTACTCACTGCTAAACAAGCTGCTCCACAGCTGACATGGAAGAGACTGACATTCTTACAACTGCCTAAAAAGCTTGTGGGATTTATGCAGATCTATGCTCACATCCATAGTACAAGGACACAGGAAGCATTAAGAAGCAGGTAACAGTAGAGCCCAGACCCGTACCAAACATTGGCATGGGCTGAATAATATTTATTAGCAAAGTGAGAAGCCTTGTTTGGACCTCCAGCAAGCCAGAGCACCTAGAAGCCAGCGGATCTGACCATTTTCTGGACAGAATGCCAGTCCCCAGGCACTTCCTTTCACATCAAAACGATGAAACACTTGACTTCACAGATTCTTTCTGCTTGCCAATGCTGGGAACCAGGCGGTCCAAGGGGCAAGGGGAACAGACAAATATAAACATAAGGAATTCTTAAGCATTCGTAATGAACACGAGAAATATGCTGCTGCCTTTAACCCTGTCAGCAAATGCCACAGTCCCCGACATGTCAGGGTGCGTTACTGACTGGGAGATCAGAGGATGAACAAGCGTGAGATACGAGATCAGCCTCTTTCACCAGTGAGTGGCACAGCACAGAGCTGTGTTCTGAACTTCTCCCAGGCACTGCTGTTACCCAGCCTTATTTTGACAGGTGCTTTGCAATCATACTTACTTTCTTTTCATACATAGGTACTTACTCTCCACCACTGTAGTCCACTACTTCTTATTGTCTAGAACTTGCATTAACAAATTCTTTGTGGGACAGAAGGAAGGGTCCATCAGCATATAGTTGAGCCTATGCGCAGAAGGGAACTTTGGCTGCCACGTCAGAAAAAGGTCTTGAAAGTGTGCCTCACTAGCCCTGATATGAATTAAGATGGACAAGCCCATTATTAATATTAAACAACTATATTACTGAACATAACTCTTAATAATGTATTAATCCTTAGTAGGAACAACCATGCAACAGACCAATCATCAAACCACATGAGTGCATGAGCATGTACATACATGCTGCCATCACCAAACCAAGCATTCCATAGCTCCAAGTCACATCTTTCTAGAATGGACATCAGATCCCATAGTTTTTCTCATTACAATGCTGTTAATGTTTGCTCATTACAAGGCTTTACACAGGACTGCAAGCAGGATTCTGATACTGCTTGTAATGCTCTGGAGAACTGCTGCTTTACAGAGGCGATAGGGCAGCCTGCTAGCATGCACGTTTGTGAAGAGTCTCTTTCGTACAGGAACTCAGAGCTGGCACCAAAGCATCTCTACACTCACCTGCAGGGAACCTGGCACAAGCACTCTTCTGCTGGCAGCCCATTTGGTCAAGGAACACGTGCTGCTCTGCAACACTTCAAGAACCTCCCCATGGATCAAAGCCCCAATTAAAACACCCCGGTACTGAAAGCTGGTGGTTGCCTTCACTGCTGAAGTAGCTCCAGCCTCAGCTTTGAGAAAACCACTGGGAAGGTGAAGCACTGGAACAGTCTTCTGATGGCCACCGAGCAGCATGCAGTTCTTGCCCTCAGGCTCCACCATGGGGGTAATCAGCAGGGCTCTTCCACAGTGGCAGAAAGCCCACGGGGACCTTCACTGTAGCTTGGTCACAGTGGTAGAACCACCCCACAGGCCCTGGCAAGATAAATGAAAACTAGGACAGAGAGGTTTACAAGCATTAACACTTTAAAAAGAGAAGCATCTCTGTTTTAAAAAAAAGAAGGAAATTCAGAAGTGAACAGAGTTCTTCACTAAGTGGTGGCCCAGCATCGACATGTCTGCAGCAGCCTGTCAGGGTCTAGAGGACACCCACAGCTCTGACTGTCCCTGCCCAGCCCCCCCTAGGGCTCCCCCTACCTGCCCACAGTCATGACCCCATATCAGCCCCCCCAGGTCCATCAGCCCCTACCCCAATGATGCAGCAGCGGGGCCAGCCTGCAGCTCCCACAGCCCTGCCCAGGCACTGCTGGCCCCATGCCACAAGCTGGCTTCACACCCACACCTTGGACCTCCCCCATCGTTTCTCAGGTGCCAAAGGGTCCCAGCAAGGTTTGTCAACTCCAGCATTGGCATTTGTGAATACAAAGTGGCCCAAGAAACTGCACGGACTGAGGCAACAAGTGCTTGGGGACCTGCCCTGCAGGAGCACGCCCAGGACCTGCCCTGCAGGAACGCCCAGCACAGGGTAAGAGGAACAGCCACCAAGTACCCCATCTCTCAGAGTGAAAGGGGCCCTGCTGTTACCTCTGAATTTCAACCAGAAGAGGCCCTTAGCTGCTCCCCATGACATCAGGGTTGTTTCCCCATCACCCAGTAACATTGTACAAAGTCTTCATAGAGGTACCGCAGGTGTGTCATCTTTCTGCCTGTGCCAACATCCTTCATCAACATCATGCCTCTGAGCAGCGAGGACTGGAAAGAGGCAGAGGCACTGGGGAGCCAGGTGGGAGGACAAGAAGCATCTCCAAAGGGCATCTATCTGGGACCAAACACACCCTGTGGGCCTTGGCCTTAAGTGACTCTATGACAATGACTAGATATCCCTTGAAGGGAAAAGCACAGTGGCAAGCGGGCAAGATGAGAGAAGCCTTTCACTATCTTTCTCCTCTATTTCTACCTTACAAAGAACAGGAAAGGGAGAGCAAAACCGGAGACGGAACACACTACTCAAGTAGTTTCATCAAAGGCGTCTCAGCACAATACTGCTACTGGCTTTTCAAAACCTCTGCTACACACCCTACAAAAGTCATACTAAATCACGAAAATGTCCAGCCTCTCCCTCCCTTGGTCCCTTTGGTTCCACTGTTCATGGGGAAGACCTCACAGCTGGTTTTTCTGGTGCCCTTATCACATTACAACCACCTCCCTGTACCGGCCAGTCCCCTATCCCAGTCCAACCTCCTCACGGAAGGACAACACATCATCACTCAGACCAGGCTGCTAGCCTCCTTCCCAGCCTCTTTCACGCGCTGTTTCCTACGCCTTTGCTACTCTTCTGTCAGCAGACCCTTGGTCCAACATCCATCCAAAGCTGTAAAGTAGTTAAGGTAGGAAAAATCCCCTGAATCTTTTCATTCACAGCAGACCAAGCTCTGCCTAAAACTCCCCATCCCAAACTCGGTAAAACAGCTTCTGTGCTGCTGCTGCTCTTCCCAGGGAGCCGAGGAGCACAGCCGTCAGGTTTGCTGGCTCCGTTTATGCAAGATTTAGCAGAGAGCTCAAAGGTACCGCATGCCTCACCAAGGAAATACAGCACAATGTCCTGGGATCTTTCCCAGGTACTTTGATCTGAGGGAAATCAGATTGTCACAGGGAAGTCGATTTGAACTGAACTTACAGCTGCAACTTTTCAAGTATATCACTTTGATCCTGGTGACAGTTTGCATTTTTATTAGTAACCGGTATGTCCAGGGAGGTACATGTGAGACAGACTGAAATCTTCTCTGATGCTCATCACTTCAGCAGAGACAGCAAGATAACAGAGGAGGACGCAGTAAGCAGTAAGTAGCTCAGTAACTGGAGGAACAACTCTTTTAGCCGGAGGAAAGCAGTTACTGGAATGAGGCAGTTCCTAGGGGAGATTGCAAAACAATTTGCAGGGAGTTGAGAGACAACAATGGAAACAAATCTCCGCTGATCTGAGTGACCTTTTCCTGAAGATTATCTACAGATTTAAATTTTGAAGGATCTACTGCTTGCTGAGATTAAGAGAGTAAAAGTCAAATTCCATTTTACTGATGCATGCAGGTGAGGTTAATTCCTATTCATCTGCAGCGGGGGAGGTGTTACAGTAGCCTGGAAGCTCCAGGATTCCAGGTTTGTGTCCCTTGCTTTGCATGCTGAAAACAAAAGGGATGAACACTTTATACCTAGACCTATGATTTCCTTTGAATTATTTTTTTTTAAAAGTCTTCTTGCACATTTCCACAGCACTGTAACCATAAACTGCCACTTCTGCAGTTTTCCACCCACAAACTTTTGGATATTGAGGTTTTGTTGGAGTTAATAACCAGGAAGCTCCTCTTTCAACACAGTGTACCCACCACTATGAACCAAGGAACATAATTTTCAGAACTAAGCTCTATTTCTGTGTTTTGATCAGCCCATACCAGCATGTTCTGCTTTTTCCTGCCCTTATGTATAAGGGAGGGTGATTTCTGGGAAGTGTCCCAAGTATCATGGGAGGAGTTCAAGACAGCTGAGCCCCACTGCGAGGCTAACAGAAACCTGGAAGTCCCCACCAGCTGTTGTATGGAAACACTCACTTAAGGGAAATAACACATGATCATGTGCATACTTCCATTTTGAAAGAATTATTTTTCCTCCCCAAGGTGTTTGAAATCACATGCTGACCTGCCATCATCTGCCTTTGTTCTTGTAGACAAGCCTATATGGAAAAAATGCTTCAGCTCGCTCATTAGTTTATGACGTAACACACCGTCCAGTCTGCAGATCCCGTCCCAGGTGAAGAAGCAAGCGTTGCCCGCCTGCAGTTCACACGGCAGCCCCTGCTGCTGAAGAGCTCTACAGCACAACAGGTCAGGTCTGCCAGCCTTACTCCTCTGGGCAATAAATGACCATTTTCCTGCACGGGCTGCCAAAACCACGGAAAAAGTGGTTGCCCTGCCATGTTTTGTCTCTACCTCAGCTACAGATCTTGCCGCAAGTGCACGGAGCCATTGCACACATTAAATAGACTCGGTGCAGCCCGCTGGCCGATACACACTCAGGAGTGAAGTAGGTGCAATCCATAATGTACACAGCACTGCTGCTCCTAGCGCATCTCTGAAGGGCCATAGTAATTCTTGTGAGAGTCCAGCATTCAGCTTAGCATGTTCCACACCCTCTCCTTCCTCCCATCCTCTCCCATAGCATACCCAGAAATTCTCCTCCCTCTCCTCTTTTGAGCTAGAATTCCAAGGTTTCCCTTGCCTAGATGTTTAGTTTCACTGTCGAGAAAAGGTCAGCTAGAACCATAGTCCCATCGATACCAGTATCAGCTTGGGGCACCGCCAGATCACTTGTAATTACGCACGTGATCCAGATAAAGTGGGACAAACAGTTACAATTCTAATGAACATACTTAGGTGTTTCCCTGACCTATGGGACGGCAGACGATGCCCGATCGGGCACGAAGCCTGCTAGGAAACTTTGCTCTATCAAACAGAAAACAAAAGCATCTTGAACCTGCAGGACAACTTTATATGTGTCCTTCTCTGTGCCACACTGTCATAGTTTATAACCCAATTATCCAGTACACAGGATGTACTGTCACATGGAATCAACCTGGTACCCAAGTGAAGCTTGGAAACTCCACTTCTAAATCAGCATCCCAAAATGGAAGAATCACTTTTCCATGCTCAAGACAAGTGAATTTGATCCTCTCCCTGCTGGGCCTTAGAAGTCTGTGCATTCTGCTGTGGGGATTACCAAAGGTCACTAAAACACAGGCCTGCTGGTAGCACATACGTACTTTTACAATATAAAATTCTGCATTCTTGCTAGAAAACCTGCAGGAAGACATCATATCCTTTTTTTTTAAAAAAAAAAACAACAACAACAAAACTTGCAACAGCTATATGAGACCTCTTCACTTACCAACTACTCCCACCTGAACCTATCAGCCAAGCACAAACTGATGCTCTGAAAATGGTTGTGGTCCACCTTCACTGGCACATTGCTCCACACCGCTCCCCCAGCGTGTCTCCCAACACCCTTAGCTCTGCTGTAAATTACCTGGAATAGTCTGTCCAGCTTAAATGATCTCCTTTGTTTCAACTTGTGCACATGGACATGGGATTCAGAGTCCCAAGGCATCAGAGCTGCTAGGAAGCCACATTCCACACTGTTACTATTTTAACAATGCAGCCTGCTCTGGCAGATCTGCTTGAGGATTCCCAGTACGAGGTGAGGCAGTACCGTGAGGAACACAAAGAAAAGAAAGTCAGAACGGCCAGAGAGGGGAAGATAAAGATTATGCCTATTTACAAGACACCTGGCTTTTATTTGCCTTGATGTGATTTTACCTTCATAAAAAGAGTATGAATTTAAAGGATGAGAAGCAGAATCACAACCTAGAAATTACACGAAAGTTGTTAAGATCAAGGCAGCAGAAAAATGTTTAGAGCGAAGCTGGACAGGTAGAATAGGCAAAGCTGAGGGTTGATGCCAAATTCAGACTCAATACCAAGAAATCCTATTTAACAATATGACTTCTTAGCAATACTGGTAAGTGCAATAAAAGAATAAGACATTAAGAAACTGCCACTTTCTTGAGAATAGACCCTAGCCTGAAGCCTTGTCAAGATATTTGAGTCAATTTAATCTCTCACACGCTTACAGGGGTGAAAACAAAGTATGTTCTGCTCAAAGGAATTCATGGTGTCTCACGAGGGGCACAGGTCCCTAAGCCCACATACCTAGAGCAATTAAACAGGATGTTTTGCTTACAATTTAAGCTGTATACCCTGCTCTTTGCACAGCTTTTCCCTTGATTCTTATTTTCTCCTTCTCTAATCTGTTTTATCCTTGGCCTTCTCTGTGTTTCCCATCATCTCCTCAGGCTCCACTTCAGATCTCCTTAGCAGAACACAAGCAGAATGGTGCAAGATCAATTTCAAACCCCTCAGAGTCCACACACATTCCTGATTTGCCACACTTTTGCCAAAGATCCATGCAAAAACTCGTACAGACTAGAGCTATGCCACCAAAAAGCAATACTGAGGTTTCAAGTGGGTCATGATCACCGTTGCCTTCATCACATGGCACATACTCTTGCCCCTCCCCGGAGCTGCACGAGATGGTCAAAGTCATCAGCAAAGACGATGTTAAGTCTAATTTGGTGAATGGATATTCCTGCTGGGCAAGTCTGGCTTGCAATAGAGCATCACTCTGATTAGGCAGAATTCACTACCTCCAGAGGATGCCCGAGTTAGAGCCTGAGCTGTTATTAATCCTCCCAAACAACCAGAGGGAAGCATTTTCCTATACATGGCCTAGAGGAATATTGGAGTTAACTCTAGATATATGCAAGGAAGTGTTCATAAATGCCCTCTCTAAGGCAGTAGTCCTCTTCCCCCCACATCCCTCCACATCCTCAGTGCACTCATTGCCAGACTAACACAAATTGCCCCCGTAATCTGCTTCCCATGGGAAGAGGTAAGCTGGGGATGTCTTAGCTTAGGGTACAGACTTCAAAAGCCAAGTCATCCCAAACCAAAGGTGATGATTGGAAGATTATCTGCTTCCTAACTCCTGGCTTATAGGAAGCTGTAAGGAAATAAAAGACACCACCCACTGTTTGACATCATTTGAATTTTGAGTATCACCACTCTCAAACCCATAGACAGACCTGATGGGCAAAAAGTAGAATAAAGATTCAGACAAAGCGGGAACCCAAGAACCTCCCCAGAGGACTTACCTCATTTTTAAAAGCAAGAGTTCCAGAACTACAGCAAATAAACTCTGGGGACTTGGTGCTAATTTCCCAGGGTCTTCCCAATACGTGCAGGGATATGTGGCCCAGTGACAGACCTCTTGTCTCACATGCTCAGTCCCCAGCATCTCCAGGTGGCCTTTGCTCTGGAACTCTGCTCACACCCACTGTAACAGCCATAGGAGAGAGCAGAAAATGTTTTGACACCTGCAAACTGACTACTTGTGTTTAACACCTAGTCTCCACAAACTAAGACAGCCAAAAAGGAGAGGAAAAAGGACACACAGACCCTTCTCAGAGAGCATTTGTATACACACACCTGCCATCAGCTACAGGTGAAAGACTTAGGAGTATCATTACTGTCATGGTATTTGTAACTGGCATCATTCTTATCCCTTGTGACATCTAAAAGCTGAACACTCCTAAGGACAAGTAATTTCTTGAGTAGTTTTCCTAAATTCAGAGAATATAAGTCCATTGCTTTTCATTCAAGACTTTGCCTGAAAATAACTACTGATAATTTTACAGTTTCATTTTTGTCAGGACTTTGTAACTACAAAGGCGTACTCAGATATTGCAGACAATGGATTTGGAGGACAGACAAATCTGAAGGCAAAGTACTTGTCTGCCTCAAAGCAAAATGAGATCAGCTGCAGACAAATAATGGGTTGAGATGCTGAATCAATTAACGAGAACAAGAGATGTTTTGTAAGTCAGGCAACCACATCAGATAATAAAACATAAGGGAGCATTTTACTACAGAAGTCTTTACTGGACTTTTATAATCTTCTTTTTCGTTGTCCAGAGCCTAAGCAAAATACCTGGTACCCAGGACTTCTGCCCAGAGCTGGCTCCACTCAAATTCTCCAATGTGGATAACCAGGAACCACTGGGCAGTTTGCTCAGGAAGAAACATCTGCTTCCTGGAGTGAAAAAATGTGACTAATTTAGAGGTGCCCTACAGGCAAACATGCCCTCTTTAAGCAAGGGCTGAGCAGTTCTTGTTTTAGAAGGGATTACCTGGGGACATCCAAAAATTGTGGCTGCAATTTCTGCTTCTGAGCAGCCTTGGGGTTCAGTCTGCATGTGTAATAGCCACAGCCTGTGTCTGTACACATGCAGACCAGGCGAGACCTGTTCCTTAGATAGGAATCTGCAGCCCAGAACAGACTTGCAAATCCAGGTAACGATGCAAAAAGTGTACTATGTCTTATTAAAGCTGGTTCTCACCATAACAAGCTGGTTTCAGTCGCAGTTAGCAGCCCTGGGTGACACCTTCCTCACACCATATTTTTTGAAAGCTTCTACCAAAAGGGGCACGCTTTCTCAAGGATGAAGCTAGGGAACCGTAATGTTGAATTTTAACATCAAAACTTTCTGGTGATCCTTCCTTATAACTCGCTCACATTGGAATTGCTGCTTGGAAACGAGCAGAGCCTCCATGAGAAGGTGCCAGAGCTGAACAGCTCGCTGAAGCCTCACCTGCTAGTGCTGACTAACCCGCTGTGTGCACCGGCCCCACACAGCAACTTCGCAAATTCCGTTCCAGTGCCCCAAAAGTGAGGATTGAAGTAGCTTCGATAGCAAGAAGCAAATGCTTGTGCTGAACAAGGTGTTGGCCTTGTCACCTCTGAATGCTCCCTTACTTCTCTACATTACCGTGCAGAGAGTAAACGCGAGGCAAATACAACAACTGCAGAAGGGTCAAAACCACCTCCCTGAGACAAAGGGGATTACTGGAGGACAGCCTGCAAGCAGGGGTTGCAAATGGCCAGGCTAGGCCACAGAACTCAAGAAGAACCACTGAAATTGAAGGGAAAACAGATGAAGAAATCATTGGATATATCCAGATACATTCATTTAGATATATCCAGAAGCCAAGAAAGGGAAAATCACTCAAAGACGGGGAACAAGGTAGGTTATGGGAGAGCACTCAGCCCAGAAACAGGAAAGTGGAAACAGGAAAATGATCACTCTAAAAGGAATTGCCCAAATGTTCAGCTGCTACTACTTGAGCATCTGCAGATGCACAAGAGTCCCACACACAGCCGCTTTGAAAGATTTCTGCAGCCATCTGCATCAAGGGTAACAGGTACCAAATACACTCTTGCGTTCCACGCCCCAGCAGTGAGGAGTAGAATAACCCCTCCTGTCTTCAATTAATTTCTTATTTCTCTACAATCTTAACACTAAAGTAACAGTCTGAGGACAAGGCGATGGGTCGTGAGATTTTCACTTGTTGAAAAACAATATGAAATCAATGAGCCTTGGAAGTCAACCACCTTTTCCCTGTAGATCCCACCTACAGTAATGAGCTGACAACCTGGTCTTGCTAGTGGACCAAGTTGTGAGTTCATGTGACTACTACCCTCCCTACAACTAGTTGGTAAAAGTTTGTAGCAGCTCTTTAAACTGCTTTAGGGGCCATACTGTGGAAGACTGAGCTTGTGTATAGCATGAGCCATTCCAATTTGATGTGCAATCCATTTTGTTAGCCTCTGATCTCTATTTTCTGTCCTGTCAAAAGGTGGTGTAATCAAGGAACCAGCTAAGGGATTTCATTTTGTTTGAGTCTTTGGGGTTAGAGTTTGACAGGACAGTTTTGCCTCATTTTAGAATGGTTAGGCTCATCGTAGAGAAAAAAAAAAAAGAAGAAAAAAAGAAAAACCCACCTTAAAGGCATTCCTAAGTCTTGATCATCATGACAGTGTAGCATCATTTTTTTTTAGATAAATGTGGGATAATGTTTCACGGCTCTGAGTGGAATACTTTGACTGGAAAGACTGACATACAGCTTGTCTTTGTAAGCTGAAATAATAGCCACTAAAAAGTCACCTTCACTGATAAATAATAGAAGAACATAGTGCTTCAAACGATGGTTTTGTCAAGTGTTGGAAGACCTGAAGTCCTACACTGATGAAATCTTCCTGGCTAGATAATAAAGGTTTGGTCTGAGAAATTTGATTCATATCATACTGTTAAGTGGCAAGCTGACATTGCTGTCAAATGTACCGCTCCCCTGCTGTAAAACAGGTTCTAACAATGACAAACACCTCACTGTAACTGAAAGTGAGGATTGTCTAAGACACTTTCTTTTCAGTTTTGAAAAGTATTATCACTTAACAGGGTAAGTTCTGGAACAGAAAAGCTCTGCAGTAGCATTCTTCAGGTATCTAAAACAAACCGTTTCTGTAGATTGTTGTTCAGATATGCTCCACACCATGAGCTGAGGAATATCCATCTTGATGGAACAGTAATTCTAAATTCTGCACGCAACATATCATAATTTGGGGCAGCAGTACTGATTCCTGGTGATTGTGTGGACAGAGATTATAAAAACAAGCTGTCAGAGTTAAGCTGAAATTGATACCATTGTCTGTCTGCTGTCTTGTCTAATCCTTCCCTGAACTCTGAGAGACGGATTGTATCAGCTAATGAAACCTCTAAGTATTTGCTATCAATATTGAGCTATTCTGTTCCGGAGAACAAAAGAAAACCAATCTGTATTATCGTTGGTCACAAGGAGGACCACCTCAGGGATAAACGCCTATGGGAGGCACTCCAAAAACTGTATCAATCTCAGACTGTACTACTGCTGAATTTAATAGAATCAATCTTTTCAACTGGGGGATGGTCTCAGACAACTGTAAGCTGATGACCAAAACACACCTGCAGAGATCATTTCTGGAAAACACAGGCTCTCTTGCTCAGATGGTCTTCCATCTGCTTGCCCTCCCTGCAGAGATGAATCTACTTGATTTATGATGTTCAGATCTCAAGACATGTTATCTTCTCAATATAAATAGTTTCATTCCCCTTGCTGCTTAAGGTTGTTAGTTAGTCCCGGCTCTGACATGAAATGTTTCTTTTCTAAATCAAATGAAAGATTCACTCAACAGCCATAACAGCTTTCAGTCCTCAAACACCTACGTGAAGTATGAAATTTGGTTTTGATTATACTCCATGTATCAGAAAATGACGTGACTGGGGGATTAGCAGGCTCTAGTGCTCTTTGTACGTAAACATTTTTCTATTCTTTCCACTGCAGAAAGGGTAAGAAAGATTTCCAGACTCTTTCCAGCAGGCTGGCATTCTTAATATTCTGACTTCACTGGCACCTAAAACTGTCCGAAGCATGACCAAGCACACTGTCACAAATAATGCAAGCTGCTAGATATCCCAAAGGAATGCTGGTTTCGTTTCTGATTAACTTGGATCTGCTTGCTAGTCCCATTATCTGAAGCCTTTTAGACGGCTGAGAGAGAAGGAAGGGCCCTTATGATTCCTAAGTCCAAGACCCCAAGGTCCTGAACAGACTGTCTGCAGTCTCCCTGGAGCAAAATTAACAAGAGAAGTCATACTGAGGTTGCTTACTCAAGGACCTGGTTCATCCAAGGAGTATGTACTATTTCCAATATCACCTCCTTGTTCTTAATGCAGAATACATTTTATGGATGTTTTGGCCATTATCTCAACTTAGCGATAGATGACTCTGAGAACACCCTCTGACAGAAAAAACAAGGAGTCTCCCATGAGCAATCAACCTAAAGGGCCAATCTCCATGGAAATAATTAGCAAATGTGCAGCAACAAATGCAAGATTTGTTACACCAAAAAGAGCTTGACTCTATAACCCATTAAGGAGGACATTCAAAGAGGATTTCAGAAAAAAATCAGGCCTTCACCGCTCACACGAAGTCTGCTCATCCTAGCATCCAGAGTCAGAACTCCTCTTATTTCTTCCTCCTTTGGCTCCAAGTCTTACATTTCTTCTCTATGCAATTGTAGATTCAACAGAAAGACTTTCACAAGCCTTCCCCACCCCACTTGCCTATGCCTTGATGGTACAGGTACTGGAAGAGCACCAAGTAGATATGAAGGTTCTCAGCACCTTGAAAGAGAGGAACACCATTCCTTCACCATCCCGCAATTCTGGAACGAGAGGCCACAGCTACCACACTTGGTGCTGAGTTTAGAGTTGCTGGGCCACACAAGGGACCGTGTGCAACTCTTAACTCTAGTCCAATTAAAACAGATATCAAGACGCTTAACCCAGCACATTCTGTTCACAACAGAACTTTAGGTGACATGCATCAGCTTTCGTCCCTTTAACTTTACCCCTTGAACCTTTCAGACATCAGGCCTGACTCCTGCAGAGCCTCTCGTTAGATCTAGACTCTACAGTTTCACCAAAGTCCTATCTTCTAGCACGGAAGCTGTAAGGGCTTAAACCCAGACTGTACTTAAAACTGCCCTGGTATTCCAAAAAGCTTTGAAAGAACTTTGTACAGATTTTTACAGCTACAGGTTTCTTCCTCCGAGTACAGTACAATCATGTGAAAAAAAGGAACAGCTTTTAAATTTGCTTATGCAGAGCCACTCAAGAAACATTGCTACTATAGACATGAAAATCTAAATAATAAAAACAAGGCAGGGAAAACTACATTTTAAAACTCCTTATGAGCAACTTGAAAAGAAGACTTTATGTGGTCTATCCAGACTATAACAATTATATACAGAGGCATCACAGTTACTAACAGTTGCTACTTGTAAGGAAGATTTTAAGTATAGTTTTAGCTTCTATTCATATAAACATACATGTGCATAAACTGCATTTGAGTTTCATGAAATCAGTACTATTACTCACTTGCAAATCTATACACCTCAGTTTCTAAATGACCCAAGGCCTTAGTTTCAATTTATTTTTTTTCTTAAATCTACAGCAGTTGTACAAATGGAAATTGGAAAAATGGACTTAAAACTAGTACTACTTGCAATTGTATTTTTTAATCTTAGCATGCAGTGCAACAAATGTTCAGCTTAATTTTATAAATCTCCATGTAACTTAGATTAGCTAATCATGCCAGATAGCAGTATGAATTTTCAAAAATATTAGTTTAAGTGTTACTAAAGTGTTAGTAACTACCCTAGATGAAAATAAGAGAGACTGAAAAATGTCATTTCACCTTTTGTCCAACACCCCCCCACACAAAACAAACAAACAAACAAAAAAAAGCAGCATGCATATCACACTCAAAAATCGGCAAGTTGATCCTAGCCCAACATTTTGTTCAAAGCAGAGCCAACTTTAGATCCAAACTGGGTCACTCATCAGCACTGTTGCTGTTTCTTTCTTATTTTTATTAATACACTATATTTGGTCACTGAAGACAACAGTTTAACTGTTTCTTGGGATTACAATGAAGCAGTAGCTTCGGAAGCTTGGTTTAGAGAAGGAGGGCAAAAAAAAAAACCAACCAAGTCAGCAGTATTAACTACATGCCAGCAGAGGGAAACACAGCCTCAAGAAAAATAACTCACCCTCTTGGAGATTTTTTTTCACCCATCACATTCACTGAAACTAACTGATTTACCCAGAGATAAATCACCCATTGAATGTGGTAGGATATGTTGCCTTGTTTCTTGTATTTACTGTGTCCACTGACAGAAATAAAAGTGATCTCTGATCACATTAATAGGTACGCTTTGAGCTGTACTTATTAATTGATCACTTGGACAACTTCCCAACTTTTTTCAAGATTATAAGTGTTTCCTACGCTCCATGAAGTTAATGGGTTCAAAGTACTCTTGGCAAAATATGATCCAAATCCAGCATGGTTAGAAGTGTCTCCTGGATGTTGGTATGCACCTTTCACCTTGGAAGATGTTATTCAAGCACCAGTCATCGCGGCACTAGATGCTCATGACGAACAGTATGAACAGGCACAACCTGCAGGCTCTGCGAGCACTTCTCACACACCAGCTCAACACGTCGCTGCCCTGAGCACCAACAACCCACACTCCTTCCATGCAAAAGAGCAGTGCAGCATTGGGCCAGGTTTTATCAGACGTTCATTGGGAGCATTGCTGCCTTAAGCAGTGTGTTCAGACAGCACGTATCCAAAACACTGGGAGGGCTTCCAAAACTAATGGGGAACGTAGGAATTTTAGGAAAATATTCCAAGAGTGTGACCGCATACGAGCATAAATTTCACATCTCTGAAAGCTCTTCACCACCCTGGGCTCACAACATCTGCTTCCAAATCCCTTCAAACCAGCCTGCTCCTCATACTTGCTGTTCTAGCTCCTAAGGGTTACATCTGTTAAAGGACACTTACGAAAACATGTAATTAAAAGATGCTGAACTCCTCCAGGCAACCAAAGCAAACACACACGCTATGACCTGCTTGCCAACTCTATACAAACAAAACAATGCACCACAGTGTGCTCTGCTCCAAGGGACCCTAAATGCAGTGATATTAAACACGAGTCAATTGGGCTAAGGGAAAGAGATGGAAATTTAATTAAAAGTTGATGGCTATGACGACTAATTTTGCAAGATTTGGCTGCCTTAAAAACACATTATTTTCTTTCCCTCCCCCATGTTCAAAGTCAGCTACAGCCTAATCCTAGAGGTTTTGAGCACCTTCTTTTTTCTTCTAAGTCAGGAGGCACTGACAAAATCAAGCACTTCAAACAATTTTCCACAAAGCATCACAAATGCATTCCCCTGACTCCTACTTTGCCCTCAACATGCAGAAGAGCTCCGTGCCACCGGATGCAGAGACCCGATTTGATAACCAAAATTTGCTAACCGTAACTCTCAAGGTCACAAGTGGGTCTGCACAGTGTCCTTAATGTTAAATTCCTGAGTGCATGCTCACTTTTGTTGCTGGCATTGTCAGCTGCAGGCAACTCACTGGGAGCTCCCTCCCTGTGTGACAAAGAAAACTGTGGCAACCGAGGCTGGGAAGGCAGGTCACCGCTGCCGTTGCTGTCAGCATGCAGGCTACGTTAGCTGCTCAAGGACAGACATCTATAGTTTCTACCTGCAAATGTGGTATGGCTCTGGCAATAATTCCGTGCATGACGGTGAAAAACAGGATGCATGCAAGTACAGCGGTCAGCCAACATACAAAATCTTGGTAGCTTTTCTCTTCCCAGCCAATGGACCCTACATCAGAATGGGCAGCTCTCACTGCATCACAGATGTGTTACAGCTACTAATTACTGACACACTGTTTCCCTGCGTCCTTCCACCTTGTCATCTGCTTTGACTGTAAGTCTTCCAGAGTAGGCTCATCTTTTTGTACAGTCTAAAATAATGCATTCAATGCTGCTTTCATCTCAATACCCTACGAAACTCTCAAGGAAACAAAGCTCACCCAGCTGTTGTAAAAACCAGCAGGAGCTCCATAGCAGAGATCATGCAAAACAGCCTTGCAAAAAGGGACATTAACCACAACCCATTAAAACTGAGAAGAAAAACAGAATTCAGTGCTCCCCCCACAACCTTTTAGGCAAAGTGACAGGCACATCGTTTTTTTTAAATTAATGGCCAGTCTTGTAAGGAGTGCCACAAAACCTTAGCTCCATTGCAAAAAAAGGAACATTTAACAGTTAAGAACTGTTGACCTTTGAACTTAAAGCAAATAAGCCACCTACCAAATCACTCGGCAAAATGCCATCTCAGTAGAGTAATGGGAGGAACAGAGCTTAAAGAAGCAAGCATCTTTAGGAACCCCTCTTACCCTTCTGCTACTACATCATCACTACACCACGCAGAGTCAGCTGCGACTAACCAAGGCCGTACTCCACTTTCACATCTCCTATCCAAACAAACTGATGTAATGTGACAACTGATGAAATCAGTATCAGGGTGTTGTACTAGAAAGTTACACACACCCACTTAAAATCTGGAAACAAATACTGAAAATACCCTTTCTTTCCTTCCCTCTACCAGGCCTCCTTTCCCATTTCAGGGCTCACTCATTCCAGTGGTCTCATAACAGGGCTGCAGTTTTTCATTTCCATTCCCTGCTCACAAATTCAGCTGTTTTCCAAGTATATGAGCTATTACTACAATTGGGCTAAGACAAAAGATCACCAAATACAAGCCATGAAAGGATTCAGGCTGCAGAGAGCACTTTGAATGACTTTGTAGAGGAGTTCTTCCCTCACAGTCTCACCTTGCAAACAGGACCACCGAATGTGGTACAGTGTGATGCTATGGGGACAACTAAGGATACTCTTCCCCGTAGCACTGGTCACAAAGCTGGAAAAGAAGGCACCAGAAAACTGTGGAGGTTTGCTCCTTCGCCATAAGCCCCAGCTCTCCACCCTACCTCTCCCACACCACAGATGTGACCTGTCACAGCTGTAAGGGATTCTGCCCCTTCCTTCCCCACTTCTACCTGTCTCAATTTCACATTCTCACACAGACAAGCACTGTCACCACTAAGCAGCTGAACATGGATGGATATCAGGGATGCCAGAAAGCAACATCTCATTCTTTTATCTTGGAAGCTCCTCACTATATTCTGTATCTCTTTGTCCTGATCTTAAGGGCTGTAGGGAAGAAGCAGCAAGTAAACCTACAGACAGCTCGGGCAGCTGCTCTGCGCTCTCTCTAGGAAGGAAAAGATGGTCAGAACTAGGAGAATTTTTTCCTTCATTAGAAATATTCAGAAGCACTGTCACAAAAATATGAAGAATTTTTAATTAAAAAGCTGAAGAAAAACACAGAGCAGCTGTAACACTATCTCTGACAGGAACTCTGCCTAGTGTGTTCCACTTTATTTTGGAGCCCAGTACTACTTACTCATCTCCCCTCCACAAACTGGGATAGTAGATCACAGCAAATCAGGGCAAACAAGCAGGAGACCAGGAGTACTTGTCTGAATCTCAGTACCAGGCATTCACAAAGCAATGAAAACACAGCAGCACAGACACAGTCATCACTGATCTCACCAACTGGCAGGGAGAATTGCTGTTTATCCCAACCACTGAAGCATGCCAATGTCAAAGATAAAAGTGTGTAAGCCAACAATGCAGGGCTTAGCTTATTAGCTTGTGCTTTGCTTACTAGCCTGTGCACCGACAGCTAAATTACAGGGGGGAGCACAGAGCAGCAGGCTCTCTCCCATGGATTCCACCCTCGAGGTTTTGAGGCAACTTCGTTGTTGCATTACATGCTTCCCTTTCTCAACATTACCAACTCAGCAGAGGAAGCCCTTCAAAGTAGCATGTCTGGAAAAACTCTGAAGTGATGGCAGTGTGGGTTGAGAGTCACAGGGATGATGATGCGATGTCTAGTACCAAGCTGATACCTAGATTTTGCAGAACACCCAGAGGTAAATCTACAGAAAGAAACCAAGTTGTCTGGATAGGGAAGGAGCAGGCTGGAGAAGCAACCAAGACGATAAGGCAAAAAATAAGGAAAGTGACCCAGAAAAAATAAAAAAAGACAGTGGTCAAACCATAGCTGTCTGCTTACATCATGGACAACTGGGAATGCAGGCCAGGCAAGTTACAGAGGCTTTCCAGATCCTACACTAAACAAAATTACAACCTCTCTCCCTGTTTGGCCTCAATAAAAATACACTCCACCCCAAGATCTCATTATACTAAGCAAACCAGAGTTTTACAAGTACTCCATTTCTGCAGCCAGCACAAAAGCATAATTCCAGTTAAAGGAAATGCAGAAGTGCAGAAGGAATTGTTTATACCAGGTTTCCAACACAGCACAGGTCAGTACGATCACTACAGACCTATTTATTACTCATTTCCACTGTACTGTACAAATAATAGAATCAAATTATTGCATTTTGAATATTCAATTACTATTTAATTATTAATACCCAGTATTCACATCCAAAGGACAAATTTAAAGGAACAAAAGACAGACAAAGGAAAGTAAAACGTAGTATGTTACTAACACGTTCTTGACCACAGCTCTTGAACTGGAGCTTTTAAGTGAGGTACACGAAGAGATGAATTGCAACGAGGCCAATCCCTCTCATCAAAGTCAGCTAAATGAGTGCAACAGCCAGGGACCTATTGATCTTCTCAGAATTGTAATTTGCTGACTCTCCCTCACCAAGACATTACAGTGAAACTAGACATCTCTATTTTCATTAACTTCTTTTAATTTAACTTCTAATGCATTTTGGGCTGCGAAATACCAAAAGAAAACATGTAGTAACAAAACTTTTTCTCCCCCTATGTAAGGAAAACACACTTTTAGGGTAATTCACACAAATACCAAAGAACCATTACCTATAACAGACACTGAGTAAGAAATACTCTTAAGCTACTATATATGTGCCTGGCACAAGAACAACAACGGCCAGCAGTTAAGAGTAGAAACAGCAGCAGGTCTTTCCCTGTAACAAGCGGACAGGAGCATTTGGAATTAAAAAAAAAAAAAAAGGGGGGGGGGAGGAATTGGGAGGGAAGGCATACTGGATTATAAAGGCAGGAGGAGCAAACCTTTACGTGTGTTTAAGGAGTGAACTTTAAGCAGTAGAACAGACAGGACATTGCTGAACATCTGCAAATAAAATGGAAGAACCGAAACACAGACAGGGATCTGGAAATAGTTTTAAGTTTAGCAAGATGGGATATATGAAACGAAGAAGGAATTTGGAAGGTTCTCAGCTGTTCTACTTCGATAACATTAAATATTAAGGAAAATTACAGGAAAGCACTTACAGAAGCATTAGCATATGCATCAGCATACTCCCAAGTACTGAGCCACATGAGATAAAATGGCCACAAGCCTGCCGAGGCAGCCATTTTACCTCTTACAGCGGCACCAGAGTGCCACCAGAGGCATGGTTTGACATACAGATTTGCAAAGCAACCAGCCGCAAACTGCAGCTATTGAGGAAAGGCGTAGCTGCAGACAGAGCACCAGTCACACTCCTAGCTTCCACCAGTGCATAAATAACTGTGATGAGCATACAGAAAACGGGAATGAAAATATCCATACCACCACATGGAACCTTCTTCAGCAGCAGCCCCCAATCTTCCATAGGTTTCAGAAAACAAGTTCCGGTACTGTTTGTTACAACGTTAGAGAATGGAGAGCCTTATCCTAGAAGACATATCCCAGTGTGAGGAATTCCATTGCAAATCTGAGCCATCAAGGTGTTTACAGCTTTAGAGGTGATGGTCTCAGCTCGACCTTGCACAATAGCACTGAACCTCTCTCCCTCTTTTCACCTGGAGTACCACTCTAGAAACATCTGAACATTCAATTGTTTGCCTTTCTCATTGCTACAATACATTGGTGGTTCGGTGATCATATAGATGACAGTCATGTAAGTGCTTATAAAAATAAAACAATTGCCTCACGCTTGCTAAACTCTTGGCCTAAAGAGCACCTTGCAACCAATTCCATCATTCATCTTCTAATCTAAGGGCACTTTCTGCACAAAGTGTATTATAATATTTTTACCCAAACTGTGCTAGCTTTCATCCTGGTGTGATGCAATCTAACTTAAAAACATGTTCAAAATTTTAAGTCCAAGAGAATACTACCCTTCTATTTTCTTACGTTCCCTCTTGCAATCACCAATTTGCTAAAGGTTTTACATTTGACTCAATTTTCCACTTCAATTTCACCAATTCTTTGTTTTAAAATTTAATTTGGTCAAGCTTTATAATGCATTTTCACAGCCCTTTGAAAGATTTAGCCACAAGGACAGACAGAAAAGATTACAAAAAACCTGAACATTCTACCTTGTCAAGAGGTGTTCACTGGTAACATACCAATTCATTATCTTGCTTCCCTTTTTTGCTTCACTGTTATAATACAAATTTCAAGAAGGCACGTTATAGAAATAGCATCAGTATATGTCTAACTCTCTACAGTGTTTCACTAACAAACCAAGAGAGATGTGCGTTGTAAATGTTAGCTTTCTTCAGAAACAACATTTAGTAAAAGTTTACATGACCATGTCTATAACAAGCCCTGTCACCACCGTGGCCTCAGAACCCAAAGGCACATTATCTAATAGTTGAAGTAGCTCTGACAGGTTAACAGTTGCAGCTCTGTTTCTCTCTAGTAGTCACCAAAGCTATTGGTATAACATGGTCAGTACGGTATGATTTTCCTTTTAAAACTCAAGAAATTTGTATTCTCAGTGACTTAGGTGAACTCATACATGACTGATAAAACCAAAGGCCTGATATTGAGGTTTTCTAAGGTATTTTGGAAGATTATTTGTGTAGATATAAAGCATTTTAGAACTCTCAGGAATGAAATTACTGGGGGGGTGGTAATATAATGAAGAATATCCAACATGTTTTACTGTTCTGGCTTAGCTGCAGCTTTGATACAAGATCAACAGATTTCTGAAGTTAACCAGCACTTCAAGAAAGGGGAGTTGGTGTAGAAGATACCAAAAAGAACCCCACACTCTCATGAATCAGAATTCAACTCTTTTATTCAGTTCTCCATGTTAGTAGGACAGTGTTCACTATGAACTGTTAACCCCAATTGTGGGGATCATCCCATTCCACATGGCTGCTGGTCCATCCTTGCTTCCCTTCATTGTGAAGGGAATATTATCAAGAGGTAAGTGTCCCCGTAAGAGGGAAGAGAAGACCTCCTGCTGGTGCAGAAAAACCTAGAGAAACAAATCATTGAAGAAGTTAGTCTTTTTCCCCGAAATAATAACAACAGAAATTTAAGCACACATCATGAAAAAAGATCTCCGAATTGTCATTTATCTGGCTTCCTCGATAGCTGCGTTACAGGTGCACCAAGGACTGAGCCATGGGTACCAAACTCCTCTTCTGACCTTGGAAAAGGCCTTTCCAGGTCAAGGAGTGAGATGTAGTGAAGGCTGTGTTCTAAAGGTAAGATCTAGTTCCTGTTACCTTTCCTGAGGGTAGAGGAGTTCAGTCTCTGCAACTGTTGATCCATCATCTTTCACAAGCATTACATTCCTGTGGAAATATTTTATGTGGAGGGAAAATTGTGTAAAAGTTTAGCAAAGTCAGACTGCAGCCTCTTTCTGCCTAGTTCTCTCACTGATAAAGCTTCAGTATTTGCCATCTGGTAAACAAACATATCCATTCAGGCAGAGACAAGCATTCCTACATCACATTACATTTGCACTACTCCTCCCATACATTGTTGTAAAGATGGGGTGGGAGAGTAACCACAACATCTGTGTTGTTTCTGTTGGCCTTGTGTTTGTTAGATGGACGGGAAAATAGGCACACAAGCACACCAAGTTTCCTCCTGGAAAATCACAAAATACTATACAAGTTTCAGGCTTAATACACAATACCACTGAACAGACAGAATCCAGACAATAAATACTAGCAGACAGTGCTTTGCACAGCAGTAGCAAGGAATAAGAGAATCTGCACATGCACCCTTGGGCAAACCACACTTCTTGTAAACACCAGATACGAAGTTATTTACAGTTGCACAAAAGTCAAGGAGACATTCCCATTCCTTATCACGGTGTAACTGAAACAGTCATCTTGACTCCTAGCCTCCCACCACATTGGTAAAACAGAACTGAAAGGATACCTGTGCATACAGCTACTGCTTAGTCTTCTCTCTCTGCTTCATGGCACCTTCTCGTTTAGTCCAGGTAACACTGTGTACAGTTTTCACCTCTCCAGTTCCTTTCTCCCCAAAATGTAAGTATTTTATGACAGAGATAAACTAAGCATCAAGGAAGCTCAGTAGTATCACTGCTTCCACCATAAAACTGGAAATCTGCATAGAAAAAAATGCATGACTGGCCAAAGAGGTAGCAGCAACTGGGTTACTGGCTAATATAATATGGATTTGTCCTCCCTCTCTAACAGCAAATGCTATTTTGTACAAGAGACATCATCCCAAAAAGTTCTGGAAATTAGCATATATCTCTGAAAATGCATGAATGTGATAAATTATTTTTTTCTGATTACAATACTTTATTGAAAATATTTCCAATGACCTCTAATAAAATTTAATTTCTTTTCCATTCCTGTATTAAAATTACTCAATTATATTGCAATTTGTCTAACACAAAAATTAACTCCTGATTTGGGAAACTGTATATATCATATTACATTAAACCACAGATTAACAGAATAGGGGAAAAGGAAAAGTATTATATAAGGGAAATTTAAAAACTCGTTGATCAAAAGCCACTGCACTTTCTAGTGACAGCTATACAGAATATTATTGACAAAGACTTCTGCTACTACTGCATATATTGCAATAAAAACATACAGCCCAGCAAAATCTTCCAGAAACAAACAAAAAAAACCCCAAACCCTAGAGACTTCCACTCTTTGTCGTCATCTGGTCAAGGCCAAGATTATCACAGCTGACCATTTGTGGTTATAGAGCATTCCACACTGGTTTTCCATGTTTGGCCAGCCTCAAGCCTACACACCAGAGTCATTTCAGCAGCTGATTTTTTTTAATAAGATACATGCACATCAAAGCAGCACATCAAAATGTTCTGAAAGCAAAGAGAAACGGCAACAGAAGATGCAATTCAATGTATGCAACACTTTCAAAATCCTTTCTTAGATATTTCTTTGTCTCCTCTTATGGAAAGATAAAACCAAAAAGCCTTCTCCCCAGCAACACTGAGTACTCAACTGGCACTAGACTTTGGATATAACTAGTCATGTAGTTCCTATGCATTTTGACTGCTTAACCATCCTACCCCCTATAGAAATGGCCAACAGAATGACATATTTAACTCCCAAACACATTTCACTCTTTACAAACAAGCAAAAAAAAATAATCTATTAGGCTAAGACAGTGTACTATATGCAGTTGCATACAGCAAACTGCCTCCAAATAAAAAAGCAGACACACAGAAATTCACATAAATCTTTTATAAGCCCTTCCCCCATACACACCTGGCAGAGCTTAATACACTGACATACTACTATGCAAGCTCTGTGTACTCAGTAACGCTTGTACTGTTTCTAAATGGAACAAAAGGAGGATGCAGAAATACCTTGCCCAAGCACAATGTAAATGTTAATTTCTCTATCAGCCTAATCCGTAATCCACTTTTCAGTTAGCATGAGGAACCTCATCATTCCTCTTTTCACATAAACTCAACCCCTTGCCTACCCATGGAAGCCTATAATAAGAATGAAAAATATTCTGCATTCTTCAAATCTCTACCACATCAACGTTGCAGAGAACAGGATGCTTTGCTATTTCACATGTAGTAGAAAAAAAAAAAAAAATCCTCTTGTATTGACAGCCACATGTGAAAACATGGAGGATCTGGGAGAGTACTCTAAATTCCTGCTTGGTTTACACCAAAAAAAACCCTTTGCTGCATGTTGACTCTGAGTCACCTAGAATTGTCCCCTTACTCACAGTTCTTTACTTCTATTCCTTGCTATGCTGAGAAGCAAAAGGCTACAGGTTTATCTGGGCAAATAAGCCCATGTTCAGGGCCAGGTTACCACCTTTCTTCCCAAGTATTGCTGTCATCTAAACTCAGTGCAGCACATTTTAATCCATGTTACCATCCATCCTAGTAGGCAACTGCTACAGTCTGTTTCCACACCAACAGCTCTGTATCAATCTCCAGCTCTCCTCCTTGATATCGTACCCAAAGGCTAGCATGCCTAGCATATATTACATGCAGGATGTCTGGTGAGACTCTGCCTTTAAAACAAAAGTTGGGAATGCTCAAGATCAGCAAAAGCTGTTTTACTGCCTCATCTCCATCTCTGCTGACAGACTGGCATATGCTTCAGACTCCTTTGCCTCTACCACCAGAATTCACTTTCTCTCTTTCACATCCCCAGTGTGAATGCATTTAAAAAACTTTTTCTATGAGCTTCATCTCACACATAGACTTTACTCATCATTATATTTAACGGGACCCTTTTCAAATCTCCATTCAAAATATTTTTCACTTTGTACAACTGATCTCCATTCACTTTGCAGTAACTCAGTTCTGGGATTTCCAGCCTGTGGTTCACATAACACTTAAAGGCAGCATGAAAAGCGAGATGCTACTGAGAAAAGCACACCAGTTGTCCATAGGCCTAAGTGGTACCTGATATGCACTGGAGACTATTTAGTTGCCTGGTATCAGAAACTCTGATCCAGCTTAGTTCCTATATGTAAGCATTGTTCCTGATTTTATGTGACTACCCCAGATAACAGCAAACTGAACTGGAATTTATCAACTAACACTTAGATGTAAGTGAACTAGAAACAGTTAAAATGCAAAAGCTACTGCAGTGTTCTGTATATTGGTATATATTCTGACCACAACTTTTTCCCCAATCCACTTGGACACATTTCTCCACATCTTTAACTGATCCACATTCAAACTTCCCCTATGCCAGACTGCTCATCAGTGCTTCCCCATCCTGCTGTTCTCTCCTCTTTCACTTTCTTTTCAGAACGAGAAATCATCCTACTAGAGGTCCGTAATTTAATCTCTGGTAGGACACTTACTTAACAAGGAGGTATTGTTATACTGGAACATACTAATGATACGTGCAACAACAATTCTTTGATGTCTACATCAGCCACCTCCAAACTGGAGTGCACATTCCCCAGCAGGTTACAGAAGACAACCCATAAGGCTGCAGGAAGAAAATTATTGCACCATTAATAACTACAATGAAATAAATGTTTTAAATTGTGTTCATTTCATCTTTATCGCACCCTTTTTTTTATTTTCTGGGTTTGTGTATGTCTTATAATGTACATAGTAGTACATGTACATAACCTAAATAAACATTGCATGCTCAAAATGTTTTTTACTGATAGCAAAGTGCAATCAAAAAAGTTTGAGACCACTAGTCTACTAGATAACTGAAGAGGTGGTTGGAACTATTAGCTGTTAGACATTAAGTAGAAACATGATATGTTCTGCATTTCACACTTTCAAAAAGGAATTTAACTGTTGGTGCTTTGAACACTTTTTCTATCTTGAGATATATGAAGACTCCAGAAGTAACACTGTCCTTTACTATCATAGTGTTTCTAAAGCATCTATCATTTCATCTATACGGTGTTCTATTACCATTACACAGTAATTAATATCTACATAAGATTCACAGAAGAGAATAATGGATCTGGGGTTTGATTTTTTCCTGTTAGAGCTTTTACATAATATTTCCAGGTTTGGGAATGATAGCATTTGGGTACCTGAGAACATTTTGCGCTTTTACTTTGTTCCTGTTCTTATCTCCCCCTTGCATAAAAAATTCTTTAACATTACGTAGAAACAAATTTTTCTTAAATGTTACGTAAAGACATTTCAGCATCTCAATTAATAAGAAGTCCTTAAATCCTTTTGATTATACTGTACTGGGCTAATGGCTGGTACAAACCTTGGAAACAACTTCTTTGGATTTACTGATATGACTAGTTAAACTAACCAAAAAGAGACTAGGATTCAGAAACAGAGGGGAAGGTCTCAAAGAGGCTTTTTATATATAGAAAATATCATACCAGAATTTTGAAAAATTAATCTAGATTCATTTGAATACGTGTGCACCATTGCACCCTACTGGACAAAATTAGAGCAATTTAAGGATATGATTTAGACTTAATGCCAAACCTATTTATTTGTTATAGGTGATGCTATCCCTGAATCTCAAGCAACCATCACACACCACATGAAAATTCTGAGTTCTTAAAGCGTCATTACAGCATGAGGCTGCCTGCTTATTATATGCATTTGTAAACCGCACTCCTTGCACAAAAAGTATGCATGTTGACAATACCAGGATCTAAGTTCTTCACACTCAAGGGGATACAAAGCTTCTGAGTCAAAGGAACCACCAGCATTTGACGTGAAATGCTAACTATATGTATACACACACATCATTTCAGATACCACCAGGTAACATCATGATAGAATACTGAAGAACATTTAAAGAAGAGACCTATATGTACAAGAAGAACGTAAGAGAATCACCCCAGAAGCAGCATTGCATAGCAAATGGACAAAAAAAGAGCAGATGAGCTCTCGATCTATGAGGCTGACCATTGGCATACAGTAAGGATGCGTTTTACCTCAATAAAATAAAATTCCACAGGTAAAGACAGTAGAATCTTTCTCATTTTTTCCTTATTTTTTAAGCCAGGTTAAAACAAACATGTCACCAATGGCGTAACCACAACTGATCATCCTGTGGAGCAGAGAAATGGATGGACTAGATAAATTCCTTCTAGCCTTATTTTCCAATACCCTTAAGATGTGGCAATTTTGGTGAAGTTTAGTATTTTAAGACATATACTCTGCCTTTCAGAGGCTGTGGGGAAAATGGAATGTTGAACCAAAGATCAGAACCAGGACACACAGTAACCAGACACCAAATCAGATAGATCAATGTGTCTATTGTACTACAGCTAGCCTCTTGATGGTTAGAATTCTGTAAATTAGACTCACCATTCAAAGGAACAGTTCAGGGGCTCTGCCTCTCCTCCATCCCCCTTACTTCAGTTAATATTTTGCAATCCATTTCTCCCCGTACTGGAGGTTCCTCAGGTCAGTCACATGAGCTTCTTCTGCTGCTGCTGCTGCCACCTACCAGTTTTATTACTCTGTTGCAGCAGAAGGGCATATAGAAGAAGTTCTTGTTCAGCACGCACATAATCATCATCCTTTGTCTAAGATGTCATGGCTTATTCAAGTTCTACAACATTTCCCCATACACTAGGCAAAGCACTGGGCACAACCAAGATCAATACAAAGCTTTGAAAGCCACTCCATAAAGAGGAAGGAGCATGATTTGTAAAACCACCTTTCAAGCAACATTAAATATTGACATTAACTTCTGCAGAATGCAGCAAGTTTTGATCAACTCTCCTCACCAAAGACCATTTGCAGACACTACAAAGAACTAGTATTGTCTTTCACAAAAATCTTCACATAGTGTATATATAAAGTCAGGGTGGAGACACAAAACTGTAAGCCAACATGAATTTTGTTAACAAATTTGAGGAAAATAAATTATTTTAGACGTTATTACAAAACCACACATCTCTCCCAAAAAAAGACACCCAACCACATGCCTGAAAGTGTTACACCCGTGTCCTATAGCAGCTGATGCACAAAAATATACACAAATAATGGAATAGGCCTGCCCAGTGCTGAGACGCAAGAAGTGGGTGTGTCTGAAAGGAAAAAGCATTGGAAACATAAGTATAACAGGTCTGTAAAATTATCTTGCAAGCAAAATTAAAGACACAAATTATACACTTAGTTATACCAGTGAAATTGGGTATCACTCCACTGACTTTCACAGAGCGACTCCAGGTTTATCTCAGTGTAACCCAGAGCAAAATTTGGATTTAAAATTATTCCCTCCCACCTTAATTTGAAGCTGCAATTAGTGGTAGCGTTGATAAATTTGCTGTGTTTCAGGAAAATATAAATTGAAAATATGAGAAGTAGACTATTATATGATACTGAAGAGTTATTCATGTACGCAGGGAAAATCTGAAAAAAGTGCTAATTCTTTACAGGTGTCATGGGAAATAAAATACCACATCAGGAAACTTTACTGTCTGTAGGCTCATATTCTTCTGCTTTGAATGATACTCTAATTGTCTTGATATTTACCTCTGAGTAACATACAGATTTTCCTCCTTAAACGAAGTAAAAAAATATTAAGTTCTCAGCACTTTTAAGTGGTTTGAGATTAAGGGAGCAAGTTACCAGAGGAGGATACAATGTACAAGTGCTGTGATGCAGCAGTAAGGGCAAGGTAAGATGCATCACCCCATCCTCCACAAACAGAAATAATCAGCTCCACAGTCTTTTACTTCAGCACGCATATTCTCCCATCTGTCCTCTTTACAGGATACTGCTCTATTGAATTTTAATAGATTTAATTTAACATTCATACTAGGTTTTCATACCTATCAATTCCTAATTGATGCAGTTATATTTTATGTCCACTTAGCAAATGGAAAGCATCATCTCTTTCAAAACCCTAAGCTAAAATAGTACATTAGAAGGCAAACTACCTTGAATCAATAAAAACGAGGTGGAATCAATGCATTATAAAACTATCCCTCATATACTTACATGAGGGGGCTCACTTTCGTCTCACCTGAGTAAAGCAAAGGACAGTGACAGTTTTCTTAAAGGTCAACATGTGTAAGGAGGGAAAATAAAGAAGAAAATAGGATTTTCTCTAAGTATCACTGTTAAAGAAATCATTCAAGAAGTTTCACCACAATGAACTGATGGGAAGAAAGGAAGACAGACAAGTTAGCAAGCTTATGAAGGTTACAGTAAGAGCAGAAAAGAGTCAATTTACCTGAGAACAGGTCGGTTTTGGATGTCACCAAAACTGCTGCGTTTACCATTTTACCCGCTTGCATTACTGGGGGGAAAAGTTTAGGAAGGAACATTCTCAAGGATTTTTCATAAGTTCTCACTCTCGCCATCGGAAAGGGGAGAAGGGAAGGTTTTCTCTGGATTGTTTGACTTTTTTGGCTCCTGAAAAGTTTTGCAAAGAACAGTAACAAAGTGTGAACTGTTAGAACACGTTTCTGTAAAAAAAGGGAGAGTAAGTCACACAAAATAAAGCAACAGCATGAAATACCACCCAAAAATCGTGCATCTAACTTGTGTCATCAGTTTAAACAAATAAACAAAACAAAACTTTTCAACTCAAATTGGAAATATGGGAGGACTGGAGGCTTTCAACACCAGGCCAATATCCACCATCAGAATGCTCCAGAAGTCACCCTCAAAGGTTAAGAAAGCCTTAAAAGAAATAAAACAAGGGAAAAGGCAGCGAACATCTGGTTATAAATCCTGCGGTGTTCAGTTAAAACAATTCCTAGAACAGTGAAAAAATTAAAGAAGGCAGTAGCAACAGAAGTTACCTGTCCGAGCACCTACTATTCCATAGAGAGAACAGGAGTGGGTCGTGTGTCTCACACCAGCCATAAAGCCCAAAAACCTTCTCAAAAAGAGTGAGCCATGAGAAAGATACTGTACATGCAATTTGTTTTCAAAGTCTTTCTAAGCCCTTAAGGTCCCTTATGTATTTAACACATTTTTGCAGTAAGGGGGAGAAAGATTTAGCAAATGTCACTGGTTTCATTTAGTTGGATTTTGAAGTCCAGTATAACATCTGAAGAGGTATCTCCTTCATGTCTGACATACACAGATGTTCCAGAGGTTATTTCCCAAGTAAGTATCACACATGAAAGATAGCATAGGAAGTGGGAGAAAATGCTCCCCATCAGCTGAGAACAAAAAATGTTAACAGTCCACATATGCAGCAAGCATTGACATTGTGTTACGGATGAGGTGCTTTAACATTCCAAGAAAAGATTTTATAAAACACATTAAAACATTAAATACAAGGCTTAAGATACAATCCGTACATTGACATAGCAAGACATCAATTATAAACATGGGAGTTGAACAGAAGAAAATCTCCAGTGTTACAAAGAACAAAGTTTCATCAGCTCTAAGTTAAGAAACTTCCTCTTGCAAACAAGTTTCTAACTGGCTCTTTCACACATTAAAGTATAACAGAAATAGCTGTATCACCATCAGCTGTAGCAGCACTATTGTAATCCAGCACTACATTGACCATTTTTTCAGCACATGCTTCCAAACCCACATACGGAGGTAGTGTTAGTGCAACTGTATGAAAGTTTAGCATGTGTTTTTCAGTGTATGGAACTGAAGGAAATACAGTGTATAAAGCTTATGTCTGTAAAGTTCACCTTCAATGGGAAACACTGCCTGGTTACCCACAGGCTAGATTTGTTAGCATTTTCTTCCTTTAAGTAAAAACAAGACAACCCCACTCACACCCTCAGCCCATTCAGTACATTTCACTATTTCAGGAGCAATGGGTAAGTATACATGATAATACATGAGCCAAGTGTGCCCATTTGTACCAACGAACCCTTAAGCAAGGTTTTCATGCAGTATCAATACCCAATGTTCAAACAAATGTACATGATGTCTCAAATACTGTCTCCCTTCCTGACCACTATGCACAACTTATCTCCAAACTAGCCATGGAACCAGCCAGAGCAGCATCTTAACCCCAGGGAGCCAAACTGTACATCTCTCAATTCATTGTCTGTCTTTAAAAAAAAAAAAAAAAAAAAAAAAAATAAATAAAATGTTATTTTTAATTAAAAAATTTTACTACTGTAAGCCTGGACATTCTTGAAAGGGTGATAGAAATGTAAAGTTCCTGTGAGCCACAAAATGTTATGGAGACTCAAAAACCAGTCCCGAATGTTCAGTTACCAGCTCTTTCCTCTAAAAGATGTTTCCTGTGATAGAATAGAGGTCCCACTATACCAACTAGCAGATGTTTACTCCCTGCTGTTATTCCACACGTGCTCAATATGGGCCACAGCAGAAAAAGGGAAGGACTGACCCTATCAGCCTCTCAAGGAGTGCAGACACCTACCAGTAAAAAAAAAAAAAAAGGAAAAAAAACACCCAAAACCAACAAAAGCCCCCAAAAAACACCACCACCCAAATTCTCCTTAGATAAACAAGCAAGGGGAGAAGAGCCTCTGGAAGAGGCAGTTTACTGCTCAGTGACTAGAAAACTAGGTTTCTTTCATGTTCTGTGGTTCTGCAACTCTTCATGGAAGTTAAAGACCTTTATATTCTTCAGGTATAACCTGCGCACTTGACAGCTCAGGAAGGAAGATTTGAAAATACCTTTACTGCTGAAGCTCCTTTTGTTGCTGGACCAGCTGGTCCACTCTCCTGCTTAACACCAACAGTCAACCTTTCACTTGATTTTAATAATAATATTTAATTCTACAAAAAAAAAAAGAGCCATTTTATTACATTCCTTTTAAAATAAAAAAAAACAAACTGTACAAAGAAGCATGATCAAACCTCCATAAAGCAGGTTAATACTGTTCTGTTTATTGCCTCTTGAAGACTCTCTGCATAGTGTCCGTGAGTTGTGTTTAAGGTCCAAGTGAAGATAAAACAGCAGAGCAGCAGAGAGGTGAGGAAGGGCCACAGAAGTGGGCAGTGCAGAGCCTCAGAGGGTACATGGAACATGCTCCATTAAAGTATCCAGAAAACAGCAGCATTGCACACACAACCCCCCCCCTCCAAACAAACCCTATTTTCACAAGATTATTCTTCAATTGTAAACGTTTTACTTTTTGTTTTTTTTTTTAAAAAAAGAGACTTATCTTTATATATATATATATATATATATATATAGTTCCAGGGCTTTATGAACCCAGAGAATGAGAAACGAATGAAATGGGAGGAAGACGAGGAGGAGGAAAAGGAGGGGGAAGATAGTGACTTAAAAATGGACTCAGTATCTGTTTTGGTTATCTGTTTTCCAAAACAGCTCAAGCTAATGAGAAAATGCACAGCCAGAAGGACTAAGGAAAATCAGGCAGCCTGGAAAAAAATTAGGAGCTAAACAGCCAAAACCAAAAAAGAAATGAAGCAAAGCAAATGCACGCACACAAACACACACAAGTGTGTGCACTCACACCACACACACGTAAGGGTCCAGGATCAATCTGTTAATTGTGGACCTAGGTTATATAATTTATTTTTTTTAATTCTGGCTGAGCTCTTGTCTTTTTTTTTTCCCTTTTTTTTTTTTTCTTTTTTTTTTAGACTTTTCTGTTTTAAATCTGCTGCAAGTTTCCCAAAGCTAAGAATCGAGTATTTCTCCCCAGTTATACTCTTTGGATTTCTGCCAACATTAGCTTCTATGTTTAGTGGGGAAAAAGTAAGCCTGGTTAAGTATTGTTATGAACTGCAGCTTTATTCTAAAAATACCTCTATATGTCTAATCACTTTTAACCAACTTTTCCCTCCTCCACACCTTACTACTTTTCCCCCCACAAAAAAAGGCAAAAATAATAAAAAAAAAAACCAAACAAAAAAAAAAAAAAAAAACAAAAAAAACCCAAAAACAAACCACACCAAACCCCACCAATGTACAGGCTTTAAATCAGTGTTTTCTTAAGAAATAGTCTGCAGTGTTTGCACTTTGGCTACTGTTAAAGATGCAGGCATAGAGAAGGGAGTGTTGGACTAGCATGTATTAAAGAAAAATGAACATTAACATTGCAGATCTCTCTCAAAAAGACTAAAACACTAACAAATACAAGTCGATGCACGTTTGCTTTAAACTAGTGTAATTCTTTTTCACATTGGATTAAACATTATTTTGTATACCAAACATTACAGTGCTGTTTATCTCCTCCAATCATGCAAAAAATAGTTAAAACATGTCACTTCTGCCACAAATAGAATATGACCAATTCCTCTACATACCTTCCAAAATCAGGATTTGAAATGAGAAAAACACAAATACTAAAATCCTCCTTCAAAAGCTTTGTAAAGAAATAATAGACACAAAGCTGCCAATTAATACCAAGATGGCACAAATTACAGATTTGTACAGAAAGCTCACATTAAGTCAACTGACACTTCTCTCAGCCTCATCATTTGGAAGGCCATATCCTGCAAGGTCAGAAAGTGATGACTTTAAAAGGATCCTGAACTTACAGCTCCCGTCTACAACAGTAGGAACAGTAGGTGTCCAGGAATTTTGAAATATCTGGTATTTAACACCTTCAACTCACATTGAGAATTTGAGGCACTCAGCAATTTACAGGATCAAGTCTTACAGAGGTAGAAGAGACTTAACTGGTGCAGTAATTCACAGAAGTTTCTAGACAGCTGCCAGACAGCTTTCTGAAAATCTTAAAGTGAATCATGCTTCAATGCCTGCCTGTGAACACACGTGAACTGCAATACATCTGGGGACCAAAGCAGCATCCAAATAAAATTCCTACTTGAGTTGTGAAATAAGCATCTTCATTAGAAAACTGATGCTGAAGAATCAACACAATTTTACGTTCTGCAAAAAAGCAGGGGCAGCAGTCACAGCACGCATGCCTTTTACTCTTGCTCTCAATTGACACACCCCCCTTCCTCATTCCTCTGAGCTTCTCTGATAAACAGCATTGCAAGTTGGTTTAAAAAAAAAATTTTACAAGAGAGAGTTCTGTTGGTCATCTATTTACATGTGGCATCATTCCACAAGGAGTTTGATCTCATTGGCTAATAGCTGGTTCATGTTGAACAGAGCCCCCGGGAGCTTGGTGAGCAATTCTCTCTCAGTGGTCTCAGGGTCGCTGTCGACAGAGCTGGAGCTAGCGCTCATATTGTCGACAGCGGCACTAGCTGGAGGGCCCAGCTCTGGCTCGCTAGTCTCGCTTGCCGTGGACACCACAGAGAGCAATGACATGCGCCGCGTCAAGCGACCGGGGGTAAGGAGAGAAGCGGCATAGTCCGCTATGATACCAGCTACATCTAGATTACAAGCCTTGTCAAAGGCAATGAAACCTACATTTGCATTGGCCTCGCAGACGTAGAATGAACCGTCGTCCTTCATCAGCAGGTCAATGCCACACACGTCCATCCCCAGGATGTTTGACACTTGGACTGCCAGCTGCTTGCCTTGTTCACTCAGTGAGCACATCATCCCTACACCACCTAGAAAAAGTGAAAAAACACTCGCTGACTGTAGTCTGGTCACAGGTGACTGACATCCTTCTCAGATGGCTGGCTGTTTTTCGGTTGAGAAGCTCCACAGCGAGCCTGCAAGCATACTGCTGGTGACTCAGAAAGCAACCTCCTTTCCACAGTGACTACTAATGAACCTGAAGGCACAGCAGGATTTCAAAAGATTCTGACCTGCCAAAGGCAGGTCAAGGGTATAACTTGTTTAAAAAACAGTTAAGTGCTGACTATTTAGTCAAGAAAGATACCGTACATTTTTATGATCCTGGGATATTAAAAACATGGCCTAACAAACCACCCTTGTTCTTTCTAAGGTAGAGACTTTCCATACATATTTGTCAATTATCACAAGAAATCTTTCAGCAAAATCAAACCACATGTTCCTGATAAGACTGCAGCTCTAACAGATATCATTGAGAGAGAAGAGGCTTAAGACATTATCATCTGCTCATGTCCCTCTCAGCTTGCTATCATAGGTTACTCTCTCTAAAGCAAGTTAGGGAACATTGCGTCTGAACCTCAGCTGGTCCAGTTCACAGTCTACCATGCAAGTATTACCGACATTGATTTTATCACAACACTTAAGCTTAAAAAAAAAAAAAAAAACCAAAAAAACACACACACAACAATGACAATCCAAAAAACATTTAGCAGAAAACCTTTCAGGCTGTATTTCCTTCGCATCAAGTAGTAACTAAAACCTCTAAGGCATCTGGGGTGTTTTGACTAACCAAATCTGTACCACCCCACACCTGCTCTGGTTCAGCACCGTTTCAGCTAGGCTACCTCAACCCTCCTTCCTCCTACCCTCAGAAACACCCTGTCCTGCACCCAAAGCCATGCAGAAACTCAGTTCTGAGAATGTTACAATCACTGCAGTAACCTTCTTTTCCTACCAGACATGGTTCTTTGGGAGAAAAGGAAGGAGCCTGACAGACTTAAGGCAGCACAGCAGCTGCATAATGCAATACAACTGTTTATTGCCTTCAACATTTTACTCCCTTAACACTCTCTTCTACCCTCTTACCAACTGGCCATCTCCTCCACCTCCCTCAGTCTCTGTCATCCTTTTTTTGTTCCTCTTAACAGTGAAATAAATGACAACATGGCATTAGCATGACACTGCCACTACCACATCAGTTGCTCCATTTGTGTCCCTAGAACTTTCCCCTACTTTTCCATCCATCCTACCCATTGTATTACTTTCTCTTTCTGTGTTTGCTCAACACACAACTCACTTAATCCTCACTCTCATGTTTCCTGTGTAAACCCCCAACAGTACACACAATTAATACAAAATAAAACCTGCAGAGTTGGGTTTGTGATTTTTACTGCATTTAAAAATTCTGATCAAAACTATGAACAATGCTTTTCCTACCAAGTGAGCAGTTACTCTGCATCCTCCCATCTGTTGAGCAGCGGAGCATGGTGCCCACCACACGGCCTCCTACTACGATGACACGTACATCCTTGCCATGGGACTCTTTAACATATTTTTGGAATAAGTAAGGGGCATCATGACGGATCAAATGGCTTAGGTCTGCCAAATGGTGCTTGTCTCGTGCCAGGAACACAGCTTTACCTGTATGAAGAAAAGAACACCAAGATTGGACGAAGCTACCGATTTGAGCTGTCTCTGATTCGGCGCATAAAAGTGAAAACTCTGACCAGTACACTGCCCATTCTCACAGGCCCCATCTGTAGCTTATACCCATTTACAAATTCTTCTGTGGTCATCAGTGTTCCACTGCTTCAGTGCTTCTAAGTGTTCCATTAACTGGCAGAGTTCAGAAGCCATAAGGGGGGGGGGGGGGGGG
>JAVJGJ010000057.1:8797063-8838657 GCA_035590215.1 Microhierax caerulescens | reverse complement strand
CCCCCCAAGAAACAAGGGAAAGGAAACAGCTTTAGATAAAGAAGGTGGTCTTGTCATTTCAAGTCCTTTTGGTACAGGTCCTTAATGAGGAAAAAAGGAAGAAATACTTAAAGAGCAGCAGATTTTTAATAAATAACACAGTTTTGTTCATCCAAGAGGACTGGACACACAGCCTACAGCTTTGACACACAGGAACCAATGACAAAACTGTTAAACACTAGGCAGCTAAGAATTCTGAAGTCACCAGTGTGCCACTGCAGAACCAACCTCTTCTCTGTTAGGAAGTTGGTGAGAGTTGTTCTTCCCAATACTTACAAGAGCTCACAACTTCAGAGCAAGGCTTTGCAGTGGAACAACTACATTCGGAGGAAAAACACTAGACTCCACAGTATCCAAGATAAATTAGCAGAAGATTCCACATGACATAAAATGAATGGAATGTGCTACAATTTTGGAAAAATCCTCTTAGAAATAACTAGCTTTTGTGCACACAAACATCTCAAGAACTTGGATTTTTTAACCCAAAACATGCCCTTTCATTTCCCTTAATTTCTAGACCACTCCAAAGACTTCTTCATTCTTCTCCAATTTTACTATGAAAGTGACTCCTGAAACAGACTCTAGCACTTTTTACCTCATATGTAGTCCCACAATATGGCATCCCTTTCCATCTTTAGCTACATTTTCCAACTCCTCTTCCCCTTTCTTAAGGGCTCTCTTACGTGTCATATTAGGTTTATGTTTTGCAATAAGGCTGCACAATATTTTCTGTGGCAGAATTGTCACTCAATTATGCTAGTGTTAACAGAGTACAAAAATCAATTGATAAACTGCCTATCTTAACTAAGGGAACAAAAACACAGCAGTGGCAGAACTAGGAGAAATAACATGTGAAGAAAAATTCCACCAAGTGCTCCAAAGCCCAACCAGAGCAACCTCTGCTTCGTCACAATTTACGGTCTCCGTAACACAGAACACTGCCCAAGGAACATGGAATTTCTCATTACAAACAGAGTATCAGAATGTAGGCTTAAAAATCATGACAAGAAAGCTAAAACCTCCATGTGCTTTCTCCCATTCCCAACTTTAGCTGTCCTGCAGGCACTTAACAAACATACTATAATCATAAAACAGAACAGGAAGAATGATGCCTTGGAGGAGACCTACTTAGTTCTTGGGAATTATGCAGCATCATGACATCTTGGCAAAAATAAGATTAGCACATGTGCTGCAGCATCAAACTATGCAGAAAATGGGCCTAGAAAAGTATGACTTTTATGCATCAGCCAGTACCTATGAACATGTTTGCCTGATTTTTAAAATACAACTTGTAAATGGCTGCTCTTCAATTAATCTGAAGAAGTTTCCCCAACTCTCTTAATGTCAAAGGATACGTACTGTGCATAAGTTTGCATTAAAATGCCTGGGATTTGAAGTACTCTAAAGCAAAACTTGTAAACTGAGATTTACATGAATTCTGGCTAAAAAAAAAAAAAAGATAAGAAAGTCAATAGCCACAAACTCTAGAATTATTTAATAGATCTTAACAAGAGGCAGTGTCAATCAAATCCATTGTCTCAGATGCTCCACAATTGTCAAATTCAGCTTGCTGCAAGTCAAACTCCAGCTTGGCTTCACAGCTCCACAAGCACTTTAAAACCACATAAACAGGTATTACTGCCAACTGAAGCAGGTCTGATCTTCCTCTGCCCCAGCCCTTTGCTCTCACTCTTCCACTACATCAACACAAGCATTTGTGTGAGTAAACAATAATTTATGTAAGGAATTAATCCAAGTAAAAACCCATCCAGATTCATCCAGCATCAGTTCCTGAATCTATTTACTACACGGCTACAGAAACATGCCAGCAGAATAGATGCACCAGAGCAGCACAGAGTGGTAACAAACTGACAGAAAATAAGAAGGAAGAAGTGGTGTGTTTTTGTTTAGCTTTTGTTTAAGGTAACTGCTGGTTAATGTGCTTAAACTTTGGTTTCAGTCTCTTTTTACTTCTAGCATTTATTAAATTGGTTTCAAAGTAAATTAAAATCAGTGCATCCTCCTGTGCAAAAGAACCCTGAAATTTATTTTAAACATTGTTTCCTTTAGTAGATCACTATCTAACAAACAAAATTTATGTATTTTTTTTATATTCAACACTTAAAACAAAAGACTAATAGCAGAACAATTTAATCTGAACTTGCTGTATTATCACCAGCACTGTCAGAGACAGTTTTCTGAAAAACACAGATCCAGTCTGACAAACAATACATGAGGTTTTATTTAAATCAGAATCCTAATTATAGACAAAGTCAAGTAGAAAGTCAAATTAAGACTGAATGAACTAAGATTTCATTTCTTATGCCTATTTAGAAACATCCCTGAAGTCCATGTAGGCTTCTCTTTACTTCCCTAAGGCCAGACCTATTATTCCAGTTCAAAGCCTTCCTCACAGAAGTCACCAACGCACCATAATTTTGAACCCCTAAGCCCCTGCTATTGGCAAGGCTAGGTTCTACTAAAACTGCTTCCTAGTGTTGTAGCCTACTCAACATTCAGAAGTCGAAGGGTGGTAGAAGTTAGATATACTGCAAAGAAGTCCAACGCCTAACGGAAGACCTTCTTAACTATCGTCCCTTGACGAGACAAAATCTTAGAGTGCTGCTCAGAATACTCCTTGCCCTCACCCCTGACCTCACACCCACCTCGGTGACCCCGCGTGTTCTTCACCACCATAGGGAACTCCAGCACTTCCGCCTCATCAATCATTTTGGCAAAATTCTCATGACCACCTGGCAAAAAGAAAACCAACAACATTATGTGCCACCAATCCAGTGTGGCCAAATTGGGGATGTAATTGCCACACATTCCTCCCACCCTTACAGCTTAAATAATGCAGAAAAAACTATCAGTTAAGAGTAACTTGGTCATAGAGCATGATCAGATTTTGAAGTGTTTGTGATCTGTGGGATACTAGCTCCTACTTCCTTTGAAATTGAAGACACAAGTTGACAAAGGCCTCTTGATCACAACCCCAATAGCTCAACACAATCTTCCAAATCTGAGTGCCCCAATTCTACCATCTTGGTCCAGTTTATCCCTTTTACTTTATCAACTCCCATCTTTTCTAATGTCTAGCAGGAAAATAGCACAGACTTATCACCAGTAACAGTTCCATCCGAACTACAACCCAGGAAAGCAACATGGAATACAAGGACAAGGCATAATCCAGAGAGCAGCAACAACCCAAATCTCCACCTCCCCCCTTTCCAAGACTTAAGTCTCCTGTTGTTTAAGTATCCTTTCTCATTCGACCTACTGCCTGAAGTGGTACTTCAACCTTTTCATCTCACTGCATCTGTAAGGACCTTAGAGAGTAGCTTTTAGTGACCACTCACATGATTATGGCTGAGTTCAGTTAAACTCACAGAAGGCTGACCACAGTACGAGAAATAAAGAAGAGAAAGTCAGCAAAGGGATGAAACTCCTCTAAAAGCATGCGCAGCAAAGTGCAGAAGTTAAGCCAAGACACTGGTCACAAAGCCAGCAGCAGCCATCACTACCCTGCCATGAATTTTAATGTGTATCATGGAGTATCATGTCATTCAGCACATCCTGTTTTTCTTGGCAAAGCCAGCTCTCACTGATAATTTGCTAGTTGTGTTAAAAAAAAAAAAAAAAAAAAGGAGAAAAAAAGTCATACTTCTGTCAAATTCCAGAGGCCAGTATTAAAAGAAGCGGCAGGGAGTTATGAACAAAAGTGTCCTGCAGTTACCCCATCATTCGTGAGCTCCCCTTCCCCCCAAAAAAGATTAAAAACTCATTTTCACAGGGCTAGAGCAACCAAATCTATAAAGAAACCGTATGTTTCTTCTCCAATGTGTTTTCACAGTAATTAATGGAAATGCATGTTTTTGTTTTTGTCAAGTTTGTTTGTGTTTTTGTCAAGTTCCTATTACAAAAGCCTACTGGTACAACTACAGAAAGGGGAGGAAAGGACTGGTATTTCCCAAGAAGGAAAGGAAGGCTGAGAGGTATCTTCAGTTCTTTAATACAAGGTAATCAAAAGCAGAAATAGCATCAGGGTAGCTCAGACAAATGGCTCCTCTTAATCTAGCACTCTGTCAGGAACAACAGATTCCAGAGGCAGGCACAAAAAACATTAATTATTAAACTGTTCTGGTGGGAAACAAATCCCAAACAATTGCTAAAAGTAGAACACAGGGGTCTGTACTCTTTTTGTCCTTTCACAACTACTAATATATTTGCAGACATTTTTATTCATATAGAAGCTTAATCTACTTTCAGATTTTACCAAAATCAAGATCTTTATACTATCCTATGGCATTTAGTTCCCCAAGTTCTTGTCCATTGTCCCAAGCAACTGGAAAAAGAGTTCCAAGTGTTTTAGCAGAAACAGCCAAAGTTAGTTGCTTGGGAGGCTGAGGTACAGTTAAAGTATTCTTGCCAAAGCATTACAGGCAATCAACAAAACCAAAACCAGAATCTCATTATTGTGCCTTTAAATTCCTTTTCCAGTTACTGAACTTATCTGTGGAACAAGCCTCATGCTACTTAATTCTATGGATCTCCAAAACTTGACTCTTATCTTCAGCACTGCAAAAGCATGAATCACGATAGGCAACTACGCTATCCTTTTGATCCAAAAGCCTTACCATATGAGAAAGTGTCTGGAAGAGGCACACCATGACCAGCAAGTTCTTGAAACGTCCAGAACTTGTTGACGCAGTTGAGGATGGCTTGGGGACGATTCATCAAACGACAGCCCATCTTCTCTAGGTGGCGAAGGACTGTGATATCGCTGTCACTCTGGACCCAAGGTGTTGGTACACGTACAACCACCACTTGTGGGTAAGCAGTAATGAGCTCCCCATTCACCCGGAGACCTGAAAAAGGAAAAGAAAAACATCTCAATCAATTACAAGGTCTTCAAGGAGATGGTAAACAGGCAAAGAAATACTGTACTGTATGTTCTCACCATATGAGACACCGGACTTCAACAGTGAGCATTAAAAACAGTTCAGCTCTCCCTAAAATGCATCTTGTCAGTCATGCTGTTTCATACTTAACCCACTTAAAACTAGGACTAGGCAAACAACAGACTGTATTAGGGCACATAACCTTGGGCTCCTTCCTAGGGTGAATGCCTTTTTTGTAGGATGGCATGTCATCCTTTCTCTGGCTGTCAGCTGCACACTACATTCACATCAGCAGTATGAATAGCACAAGAGGTTCCTGCCTCCCACCGCTGGTTCTTGCCTACATAATACAATTCATACCTTTCCCAGTCCCAGCTGTGTATTGATCCCCCTGTTTGTGATATTACATTACACAACATATTGCCAAAATAACAGAGATTAGATATGACCCTTTAAAAAAACAACAAACCTTGCAGTATTTTTAACACAGATAATTTCAACTATCTGGTTTATACTAAATAAGTACTCAGAAATAACTTTGTCAGCTAACAGGGCAGCACCCTGTGATATTAAGTCAGAAACCAGAAGGAAAGCCTGCTTTACCACTAAGACCAATGTATTATTCAACCATGACCTATAGTTTACAGGCTGTCTCTGAAAAAAAAACACTGAAAGACAGGCTGCAGGAATGGGAATACGATACAATTGGACAGGAAGGCATCAAACTCAACAAAGACAGTCTGGCATCTGAGGATGGGAAAAGACAAACAGGATTTTATATTCACTTAATTTGCCTTATGTTCAAAGTAAAGCTTTCTGACTTGAGTGTAAAACACACAGCTCACACTGCTGTCAGCACCTTAACAGTTAAAAAGGAGAAAGAAGGTGTCCTGAGAAATTGCAGGGCATCTGCATTTCTGTGCCTGTGAAAGGCCAGCTGTAACTATTCAGATCTAGCCCAGATTAATTACCTGATTAGCTCTACTCCAAAGATGTTACTTCTCAAATACAGACTTCAGTCTACTCAACCTGAAGACACATATTGCCAGGCAATACATTTCATTTCAAGGCACATTTGAATTAATTGGTGGAGTGGGGAGAGAGGGAGGGTGTCCCCCTCTCTGTACTTCCCATTTTCTTTCCTTCTCCCAACCAGGATGTATTTTAGACCTTGCCTTAAATATAATGAAGCAACCACCTAACTCCCAAAATGGAAGTAGAAATATGCTATCCCAGTCCTCAGGAGGACACAGAGCCACAGTCTGGAAAGGCCAAAACAGAGCCATGTCCAATACAAATCCCCTTTTCCAATCCCCATTGCCATAATTGCACAGAGATGAGAAAACATAAGCAGACGGGTGCTCTGGCTGCTCACCTCATTAGCACCAAGCACTGCCGCATTGCAGCTGACATGACTTGCGTGTTTAAGCAAGCAGGCTTCAGACACACACCATTTTATAGAGGCATCTCAAGCAAGATTAAAAACAAGACACTGCTAAAAATCTAAACAGAATACAAACATCAGGAAATGGGACTACCATCTCCTTTAGTCAGAAAAGGAGTACAGATTCAGCAAGCAAGATTTTTCATTTCCCAGCCAGATTCTACCATACACACATATTTTTGCATTAGGTGCACACCCACTTTTTGCCACTGTAATTACATGCATGTCCTGATCCACATGCAAGCTGTGTAACAATCATTTTAAAAAGGACTTCATTTTTCTACAGAGCCCCAAAACTGACACTGTATCTTTGCATTGAACCAGAGCTACATAGTTTTCTAATTCATAATCTCTTAATTGTCCATTTTGTTGATTTGCTTTACAGTCACACCACATGCTGAAGTTTTGCACCATGGAGTCTGAAAAAGAAGAAACAACTGTCTGAGGACATGTATATGCCTCACCTGGAATTCTCCTGAATACCTGCATTGGACTTGACTATCAGACTGATATAAATTCAGCCAGGCCACCATCCCCCGCCCCGGAGTGACTTTGGAAGTACAACAATGTTATCAACAGAACAATCTGAGCTTTTGTTCCAGATTCAATCGTTTTCTCTGGTCTGGATACTGTTCTCCCTAGAACAAAAAATTCTCTCCCCTCACAGAAGACAGTTTACAAACAAAGAGAAGAGCTACTCAATGAAATGTATAATTTGAATCACTACACTGACATGCGCCATAAAAATTAGCTGCAGTCTCCCAGCAACATAGTGCTGCGAACAGAAGCAGCTTTATTACAGTAAAAAGGAGAGCCAGAATCTGCCATTTTGGAACAAGCCTGTATTCAGCATACCATCTGAGACCCAGCAGTTAACAATCAGGTTAATGGTCGTTATTGCCAAGTGGGCTGATAAAATAATATTTATTCACTATGATGTGCTGAAAGCAGTAACACAGAAGATATTAATGTATAAAGTTAATTTCTTTTCCACAGAACCAATTCATGAATGCAAAGAGGGACAAAGGAAAAAAAGATGTATTATAGAGATGTTAAAGTATGGCTAAGAGGTAATCAATTTTTTTAAAAAAAAAATATGGATATGACCTCTCTTTCCTTTGTAGTAATAGTACCATCCTGGTCCTAGAACAGCAGTAGCGAGTTAAATTCACAGTTGCCTGTGGACAACGAACCACCCTCACAAACACTCAGAAGGCAGATGTTCAGATCACATAGAAGTACCTTGACAAATAAATGTTGGTGCATTTCTTGGCATTCTCAGTGGGTGCCCATGACATTGTAGGCATGGCAAACAGAGCTATACAGTCCTGTGAAGTACCAATACCAAGAGCCAGGAAAGAGAGATTTCATGCTTATCTAATACTATGAACTTCAACAACATGTAACAACCACTTCAGCAGTGTCTTGGGAACAATTTCTTAGGTCATCATAAAACATTTGGGTATTCTTTGGCTCTATAAGATACAGACTTCTGAGTTGGAATATCACACTATAAAAACAGCCATAAATTCTGCACTTGAACAAGATCTGTTCTTTCGTTCAGTACCACGCTTTCTTTGTTCTTCCTCTGCAAGATGAAACTCTCCACAACATAATATAGTAGACCTTCAACATTACACACCTAACATCACAGTACTCAGATGAAAGTGCAAAAAAGGAATTTTTGCAATGTAAACTGTTAATCACCTGGGAATTAACTTGACCAGTTACACCACATCCTTCAAAGCCAAAAAGCCTCAAGTTTCTCTCAAAGAAAAGCTCAAAGCAGCAGATAATATAACTGAGTGGGTAAATGCATGATTTCTCACTGGTTCACCCAACTGGTCCTGCTGCTTTTAATTCCCAAAGAACAGCAGGTGAGCTTGAAGTGCAAAGTAGCTGGTCTCTGCTAAAAAGGCTTATTTTGACCCAAACAGATTAGAAGCTTCACATGAACCCAAGAAGTTAATAGAAAATGGATGCAGCACTAAACTCTAGTGAAGACAGAAGAGGCAGAAACTTCTACTGCTGTTACCAGTGAGATCAGAAGATATTATCCACACCCTAAGATCTCAGAACATAACATCTAACACGGTACAGCCTGTTTGCATAGCAAGATACTTAGGATGATAGTTGCATCTCGACAACCTGATACAGTACAAGTTTAGGGTGAATGCACATGCTTTGAAAAAAAAAAACAAACACCAACCAACACCAAATTCCAGAACTTCCCAGCCCTCATTCATGCATGTGCGGTTAGTTCTGTACCTTGCCTTCTTCCCTATGACAAATTTATCTCACAATCTCAATTTCTCAATTAAAAAGCCTCACTCTTAAGACAGTTTTCATCTAGGTGGCACACATTCCAAATGAAATGCCTCAAAATACAGACAAACAAAACTGAGTTACCCTGACTTAACAAGTTGCTGCCCACCAGCTAAGACTCCTATGCTATGTGCTTGTTCCCACCCTACTGCAAAACACAAGGTAAAATGCTTGACGCAAAGCCTCAGTGAAGGGTTTCTACAATAACGAATCTCACTACACAACTGGGACAAGGTAAGTGCTTACATATAGGCATTGTAACAACACCCCGTAAAGCCTGCAAGCCAAACATATTCTGCAAGTCAATCACAACTACAACCAGAGTACGTAAATTCTTAAACTGCAGCCTCACACCTTTCACATTCCATAAGTATTGGTGCTTCATCTACCCAGTTTATCCTACTTTCTTGCGCTTTAGAAACTCTAAGAAGCATTTCTGCACTGATGGCATTATGGATAGCTAAAAAGGATTACGATTTCAAGAAACTGTATGTGGCTTCTGAACATCTTAATTCACACCCAAGCAGCATTTTAGAAACTCATCCTCTTCAGTTTGCACTCTACACAAATCCTGTTCAATCTCTGCAAGTATTGGTTCAGCAGCAGGTTAATAGCTACTGCAAAGCAGTATCTAACGTCCAGTTCGCATGTTACAAACAACTGCACTTTCAGCTGAAACAGTGCAAATGTTTTCACAGAAGGAACAGTTTCAGGAGGTGGGTCTAAAATCTCAAAGTTAAGGACATAAAAAAATAATTGCACAACTTTTCTAGCTCTCATTACAGCAAACATCAGGCATTTTTAACAAATGTTTTAACAAAAATTTAAATACTATCAAATAATTTTATAAAAGTATTCTCATTCCAAATTATGGTTACAGAAAACAGTCAAAAAAAGCAAACCGAGTCATGAAGTACTAAGGATTCAAATTCAGGTCTTCAAATACAGCATGTGACCATAAGAACCATAGCCAACTTTGTCAATAAAATGGTATGATACAAAGCTAAATGCCTTAAGTATTCACAACACAAGCAGAAGGAGATCTGGGTAGGCTTACATGTAAATGGGATTGCTGACACCAAGCTCCTCTTTTTATATTATTTCAATCATCTGTATTAATTCATAGATTATGATAGATGAAAAGACTGAAACAGCTGGAAATGTCAGAAGCTATGGCCCGAGGAAGAAACCCAAAGGACACTGACATAAGAGTAACAAAGGAGAAATTTTCTCAGGGAGAAATACTACATTTATGTTTACTTCTACATGTACATCAGAAAAAACTGATTCAGTAAACAGTTTTCCATGATGAAAAACACCAAGCCTTTCAATCTGTGCCTGAAGACAACTGATAGTTGCCTTGCTACCCATGGAAGTTCATGACCAATCATACAATGTTTCTGACCAAATCGTTCAAAACAGCAAGAATTATGCAAAAAAGGCGGGTTTTGTAGAAGTTCTCTATTCAGTGCTGCCACAGATCCAGCAACATGAAACACTCTAGCCATTAAGACATCTTTCAAACTGACTTCCAAATATATACATTTCACAGAATGTGAGATATACATGACTATAAGAAGTGTAAAAATGTGTCAACAAGGTTAAATTATTCCTTGTAGAGCATGGATAGCTACCAAAGGAATCCTCACCTCTGTGGCCACAGCTGCCACAAGCAGCTAGTTCTCAGAAGAATTTAACATCAGTGACTGCCTCTGTCTTTGGTGAAACTCCTAATAAATGTCAACTGCTCTGAAATACATAAGTAAAACAAAGCAGGAAAAAAGTGTTTCAGTATTCAGACAGATCCAATAGATGCAAAACATTTCTAACAGGCATAGCATACAAGTGGAATAATGCATGGTCATCATGCATGCATTCCAAAAAACAAAATTTGAAGCAGATTTTCAAAAGCACTAAACATACACCAGCTCCCATCACATTCCCAACAGAAGCTAACAGGGACTGAGCATTTCCAAAAATATTACCAGATTTTTCCTCAGAGATCTGTATGCTATCCTGAAAGTCTCCAGCTCTCAACCTCATTATACCAATTTATTCATCCATCCATCCATCCATGGAGTTGCTAACGTTTCCCAAATGAACAGTCACTCAGCATGCAGGCTATAATGAATTCAACTTATTCAGCTGGGAAAAACAAGCTAGCCTTCCATCACACAAACCTTTCCTCCTGTTTTGAGGACCACATTTTGCTACCTGCTCTCCCCAATTAATCAGTTGTTCTAAAAAAAAAATCACTGAGTTTTTCTACAAACCTAGACTCACTCATGTTCTCAAAACAGTGTGTTACTATTCCTGGTTCATGCCTCCTTCCGACGTCTGTCAGCCACAAGACGCTGCATAATATTTGTGTTAAAATTCTAAAGTGTTTAATAATTACTTACAGTTTACTTGCAGAGAATTAAATGTGTTTCATTCTAATTGCCATGTAAAAGCAAGCTTGAAAGATCAAAAGGGAAACACCCCAAACTTTACCAGCAGATTACTAGCACTAACAAGATACATTCCCTCACCAAACTCAAATACCAGTAGATCTCTAAAATTTTTAACTCTGCATACTTCAAACAAGGTATTCTGCCAAGAGAAGGGCAGAATTTAGGAAGAATTAACAAAAGCAGAATTAATATTAACAAAATACTATTCTATACCTCAAAAGCTTGCTACGATATGTTGATTTAACTTTATGCATCTTATAAAACAAATGTAAGCAACATAAATTCCCACAAATTGGGTGATAAGTAGTGAAGCATAGCACTTATAATGTAATTTTATTTAAACTAGAACTTAACCTTCGAAGACCAGCTAAGCACTAAATGTTTAGAAATCCACTGATTTATTAACACCAAACTGAACTTCCCCCTTTGGAGTTGCACAGCATTTTCTCCTGCATCACTTACCACCTGACAGCCACACTTTATTAGTTTGACTGCTAAGTTGTCACAATTCCTCCAAAATTCCACTGCCATGCAAAAGCCCTTTCGATATCTAGCATTACTGAGCTATTTTCTACTCCAGTGTACCCAGAAACAGATTTCTACAATAGTTCTGTGCTGGATGTTCTTTCCCTTCCTATCCTACTCAGTTGTTTTTTCAAACCAAATTAACAAGTGCTACCATTTAACCCTATGGGTTTACTATGAACTCAATTTCTCCTCCACACAAACTTAACCAAAAAGGCTTTTTATAAAAGTATTCTCATTCCAAATTATGGAAAATATGCAAAATGCCAAGATACACTTCCATAGCTCAGCCGTTCAAATACAGTCGTCACACATAGCAGAGACAAAACTCATCTCTCTACAACAGTCCTACGGGCATTCTATTCAGAAATAAAGAGGAATAAAGAGGAACAGCTTCAGCTTCAATTCATAAATTCCTAACACAAGCATTGTGAAAATGTTCACAGAAGGCCACTGCTACAGCTCCAAACAGAAAGCAAGCAGGCACCAGAGTTAAAACTCTACTTCATGTTCCTTCCCGGATCAGAGGACCTCCCCAGAAGAACACTGAATCAGTCGTGCACAGGCTACTGAAAATGGTGAAAAACTTGAGAATTACAACAATGCTCAAAATTATTATGGGCATCCCAGCTTAGGGGTTCTTTTTGGGCCCATGGGCAAAACAGACCAGATGCCTACATGCATAGCTCACTACATCAGTACTAAGCAGACTGATTGTGGCTAGATCTGTTTGAGCTACATTTCTAGTCACAATACATTGTTTGCTTATAATCCCAAAGCACTTCAGTCATGCATAAATGTGAAGTGAATGGACCCAAACATAAAAACATATGTAAAAGGTATGTTACAAACACAAATTAATTCTAGACCACCATTTTGCTCTGAGAATTGATTTTATGGTAGGTATACAAACTATACTGAAATCATGTTAAAGCCTTAGCTACCATTATTACATGAACACTCACACTGTTAATTAACTTTCATCACTAACAAAAAAAATAATTTCCAGAGACTACTTAAAAGACATTCAAACAAGTATAGAAATATACAGTATTTTAGCCCTATTCCCAAACATGGATGATTTAGTGATATAACTGTTAAGATGTATTTTAAATGGAGTGCTGTAAAAAAAAATAATAAAAAAATTAAAGAAAAATGCCACAAGAGGGGCCTTCAAAAGATTCACTAAGCAAAACAAAACTGTGTTGGAAAAGATGTGATTTCAATCACCTTGAAAAGTCAATTTCTGTTTTTACCACTGAGAAAGTTCTCATCATACACCTGCTTTTCTAATTTGCCTCTGGGCAACGTTAGAAGAATTTTGAATATTTTTCATATCCAACTTAAAGCAAAAATATTCAGGATGAGATCCACTTAAATTTACTGAAATTAAAACATAAGTGTAGCTGTTGGTCGAAGTTTTAAATTATTTGAATTATAACAAAGCAAAGTCTCTCACAGCTCAAGTTAATGACTGAGTGCAAGGGAGGTGGTTTTGACATGAACATTGCAAAAACATCCCCCAATTCTTACACAAGTATATGAATCCACACAAACTATGCAGCCACTGCATAAACAGTGATTAGATTGTTGTGTATTAGACTTCCCAAAGTTCTCAATGAAATAACAGTTCCTCGTATCAAGAGAAAGCTCAGGGTCACGATTAGGATTTATGTATCCTGCCCTAACTCACTACGTGCCTTTAAAATTTATTTGCAGCAACCACACTGCAAGTACTTACCTTCTTTTTACATATAAAAAAACCCAAGAAAAAACATTATTATTAGTTTAAGCTGACCTGACATGCATGAGGACAATCTTGTCTTTTATCACAATACTGGCAACGTGCTCCCATCATCTCTCCTTTGTCCAGGTTTTAGTGACCAAGTGGAAGCCAGTGAGGGAGGCAGTGTTTTCAGCTTACCATAGGTCTGCAGTTGTTAGTATCATCATTGTGAAAAAACAAGTAAGGCATGATGAAAGGGAGACCACCACTGCTATTCTCAGCAACTTAAGCCAAAAAAAAGTGAAACTAAGTTTGGGGTGACGTTTCACAAGACAGCTGAGAGAACAAACTTACCAACAAAGCCAAAGGAGTCAGTCTCACTGCCCTGTTCTGACCATACAATTCCACTCTCCCTTGCTTCATTTCTGGCACTTGTCTTATCCTCTCCATGAGTCAGGTCAGATAGCTACATTTGCAGAGCACCTTTCAGGAGGTTTTGTGCTCCATTATTTACATGAGACATTTCTGAGGCAAGACCTCAGTTAAGCAGATCCCATACTGCAAGAGAAAAGGGTGGGTATGCAGAGACAAGGAGAGGTGAGGAGTAAGACAGACTGCCTCTTGGGCAGTGAAAGTCCAATCCATTCTAACATCTGACAAACTACTGCACTCGTACACAAACACTACAATCAGCACAAGTCAGCACTGCCACCGAAACAGTCCTGCTCTTTTGTTATTGCAGCTGCTGCTTCCAAATCCCATGATGCCTCCCCACTTCACCTGCAAAAGTATTAGCACACCTACATGACAACCTGAGAAGGCAGCAGAGCAGCAAAACCAGGGAGGTAATAGGGAACGCTTTCTTCTACTTTCAGTGTCACTGTCATCTTAAAATTTTTCTGTATCTTTCAGATTACTCCTGAAGTAGACCAAGATTTAAGAGATTATTATTTGGATTAGCAAGAACAAGTTTATTGGCCACTGCTACCACCAAGCTTGTTGCAGCATGCTTAAAGTAACTTCAGCTTTCTTGAAAGAATCTCAGCCAAAAGCAGAAAAAAGAACAGTCTAAGTTTAGTAAAAAAAAAAAAAAAAAAAAAAAAAAGAGGGAAAAAAAACCCTGAAAACCATTTTAATATCTTTTATTATCTTTTAGTTAATAGCTTTTTCTCTAGAAAGAAGGATAAAGTTCTTGAACAGAGAAGGAGAGAACTACAAACGCAAAATACAAAAAAGTAACAGGGGAAACTTAATAAACACTACATGAAAGAAAGCTCTCAAAAAAACAATTAAAAGGGGGTCTAATACAGCACTTTTCCTATTTGTTTTATCAACTTGTGTTCCTCTCCTTGATGATTAAAGACTGCAAAGTAATTCCAAAAGCTTGCTGGGAGAAAGGGTTTGGGTCATTCCCTTAATATATTCCCTTAATATATTAAGACTATACATTTATTAAAACAAGGAATCCCTTTATGATGCATGATTACAATTCCCAAGTTTGACAGTAACACAGATTGCTAACAGTAGCATCCACAATCAGGAAAAGCTTGCACATCAGTAGTAGTGAGACTGTTTCAGTGCTAACATACTGACTTTCAAGGTCTGACTGTGTAGAGCATGGGAGTGTTAAGTGCTGTACCATAGCTTCAGTAACCTCACCTGCTCAACAGTATGAAGAGATGCTGATGAATTTGGGGGAGCATTAATGCAGTTTCCCCAGAAATGTCTAAAATACAGTTTCATGTTATATTTAACCTGCTTCAACTGCGTGCTGCAGCAAAAAAGTGATCTCATCTCCTGTACACCCATACTTTAATTTTCACCTTGCATCAGACCTAGTCATCATACAACCATATAGGAAGTCACATCAGCTTGTTGCTCTGAGGAGGAGGATAAAAGGCGAGGGGAGAAGAGTGATTGGTTTTGCATTTGATAACTACCTAACAGCTCACTAAGTCATGAAATTATTACGCTGCAAGGGAAGCAAGTGTGAGGGGACAGCAGGGCCATTTCTTTCAGCAATGTTCTGCATTTATGTTAGGAAGCATTTTATTGTGGTTTTCACTTAATACTATAGTTGCAGAGTCATAGGACCTGCATTTGTGCTGGCATTTAAAAAAAAGTGGTCCTATTCTGCTCCTAGTACTCACACTCAATCTCCTCACACTGTTCCCTGTGTGCTAGTAGTGTTCATTTGGCTGTAAAATGAATCAGGTGAGCCAATTACTCTAAATTAATTCCAAACCAGCAACACTTTTTTTTTTTTTGTTACCCCTGAGCAATTTCTAAGTTTGATCTGTTACACTGCCATAAAAAAAAAATTGAGCCAACTGTGGAACTAGCATGACAAGTGAGCACATACCTATCTGTCTCTACTGAGAATAGATACCATGCAGAGCAGGATATCACTGAACAAGACTGGTCAGAAACAACAGAAAGCAGTAAAAATGGCCAGGAATACAGCCCTATGTTTAAGGATTTTATTCAATTAATTATTTACAGAGGACTCTGCACTACTCCCTTTAGATTATGTTTTGTCTTTTGCATTATGGCTTTTAAATAAGATGATCAATTTAGAAAGATATTCAGATAATCTGCAGTGAACATGAATGTCAAATTAAGATGATATCCTGACAACCGAATATTGCGTGAACTGAAGATCTGTTGGTACATCTCTCATGCCTAGTATTGACAAGGAGGAAAAACCCTAAGGCAGGTACTGAAAACCAAACCATCTCAAAATGGTACCAAAACTATTTCAAAGTTAATGTTTATGATAAATGCTTTGTACACAATCATAATTGTCTTAGAAACTCAATGTTTTAATGATCTGTGAATACTTTGAAAACACAGATTAGCACTCCCAAATGAAAAGCCAGTATCATACTAATGTCAAAGGCAGCATGTACCAGGCCTAAGAAAAGAAGAGTAAGGCTGAGAAAGGAAGGGAAAGTTACAGACCTAGAAAACAGAGATGTGACTGGAATAGACCATGCAAACCTTAGTAAGCTGTGAAGAACTGAAACTTATGAGAATGGTTACTTCAGATTTGAATTAAAAGCTGTCCTCTTCTCCCCTATTTACCTCTCTCCCACTTATCCAACCTGTTTAGTTGAAAAAAGCAGTAGGGCCCTAACCCAACCAAACACCTGTGAGTTAGAGACTCAGCAGTTGCTAGAGCTAAGAGAAAAGCGAACACAAAGGAAACAAAACAAGAGGACTATGTGCTGTCATCAAAAGAAGATATTCCTATACCCATCTCCCTACTGCTTGCACTTAAGAGCCCACTTTGGTACCCACCCACATGTTTGTACCACTGGTCACCTCAACAAACCTGAATGTCAGAAAACTTGATGGGTGGAAACAGGAGGGTTTGGTGGTTTGGGGGTTTTTTTGGTTTTTTTTTTAGCAAATGTCATTAGGTTGTAATTAGAAGATGAGTGGAAGTGCCCACACAAGAAAGAAAAGATGGCATAACTGGGAACAGGCGAGAAAGAGGGAAACAAGGCCTCCTTACTTTGGAAGCCAAGACCTGTAAATTTACCCAGGCCTTATGATGAAACCTTTACCTAAAACCACAGCTCAGCACAGACCACACTTCAAAAGCAAAACCAGACATCTGTTTATAATCTAGACACAATCTTTTAGTTTCTGCATGCCTGTAGGTGAGACCTCTTGTATCTCATTAGGATTTTTGTACAATGGTTCCCACTAAATCTCAGAATATTCCTGGGTCAAATAAGCATGCTTTACAGTGCTTTAAAAGTCTAAAGCATCCTCAACTGACAGAACATCCAATTGCAGCAGATACATGTCCTTTTATATTATCTATCCACAGCCATCAACACTGAGAGCCTTAGAAATAACAAGTTCTGGAGTCCCACCACCCTCAAATGTATCAAGTCATAAGCATTAAACAATCCCATCCTAAGATGCAAGTCTTACAATGTTACAGAACAAGAATAGAGACTAAATGTATGTAACATTACTAACCTTACTAACCTTACTGCAAACTCCCTCCACTCTTAACAGTCAGTCAGTCTCTCCCATGTTTTAAGTGTCCAATTTCTGTTCATTTTAAATAGCAGGTGAAGAAAAAAATTAAGGACACACCTGAAAAAAAATGGGTAATTGGAAAGATCTTTCCAAAAGCAGAAAGAAATTCAAAGGAAGAAGTCAAGCAACCCAGAATGGCAAAATATTCTCCTCCCATCTGAGATGAATATAAAATCTCCCTGCAATGCTAAAAATCTACTAAATACCTTTACAACACATAACTTATGTGCCTCATCTCTCTCCACTACCAAACATCACCTTCTTTCATCTTAGTAATTCACCCTTTTATTACTTAAGCAAACTGAACAGAGAAGTATCCGTGTGAGTTTTCAATTTGTAACAAAATCATGCATCCTTCCTATCTGTCTCCCGTAACAGAAGAGACACCTAAAAGCATCCACAGTCAGAAACTTTTAATAAATAATATCAAACTCTCTGTCCTTTCCAAGTGTTCCTAAACATGTTTAACTGAGTCTGAATTCTGGGGAATGGAAAGAGCCCCTCAGCTTACTGTTCTGACCTGTCATTGCAGTCCAAGGACTTTCTAATCAAAACGTACTGGATTCATGAATTAGGGCACTTATTTCAGAGACAAGTGTATCCTTCTTAAAGGAAGGAATTTAATAGTGATATTTCAGGAAAATTTTGGTAAAGCTGACTCTGAAGCTTGAAGAGGTAACATCAACTCCTACTAACACTGAGATTCTGTATCTTTTTTTGTTTGTTTTTTTTTGCATGTCAGAGAAAAACTTGATCTACTCAGATACACACAACAGTTTCAGGTCTCTTAATGAGCACAGTATTTTCCTACACCAAAATTAAAAAAAAAGGCAAAAAAAAAAAATGGTTCTAGACCAAAAGATATAACATAAAATTTCTTAAGTTTTGACAGACATTAATGCAAAACCATACACAAAGCAAAGCTAGAGAAGGAAGAATTGCATTTTCCCCCACACCTCCATAAGCTCAGCTGGCCTTGTCTCCTCTTCCCAGCTCTAGAGGGTTAAAGCTACACTGCAGTAGCAGCACGTCCTCCATGCCCATACTGCAATGAAAATACAAGTATAACGCAATAGTATTATTTCTCACCTGTTCTGGATGCAGAAGCTTCTACCTAGTGCCACAAAGATGATAACTAATTAAGACATTTGCTTAGTATGTTCCCTAATTAAGACATTCCACACAGTCTGTAACAAGCTTCTTAAAAGAAAATGCTCCTCAGAACTACACAGGTATATACTCCTTCCAACGAGACCAGTCAAATGAAAAAGTCATGCAGTGGTAACATTGTACTCACAGCAGAGTAAAGCAAGCAGAAGGGACATTCCCACTGTCAGTTTGGTTTGACCTTTGAAGGTAACACATTTAAGAGATAAGCTATTTTACTGCTAATCTCTAGACTGTAAATGTAGCCCTGAGTTTACCAATCCCTGCAAATTGATAAATATCTTTATATGAATTTACTCTGCACTATAAGCTCTAAGGCTCTCTTTGTCTTGTCTTTTCTGAAATAAGCATCTACCCAATTTACAAAGAAACAAGAAGCACTAAGGGGCTACCAATCTCATCCCAAACAAACCAATGGCAGAGATGGGAAACAGAAGCTTTTTTACCAGCATCAGGTATAGCACGTCTCCTTAGTTCATTTATCTCACTCCTCCACAGATTCCTCTAAGAATCTCCTTTAAATATTTGCCAATTACATTTTTCTTCAAGTTGTTCCACTTTACAGCAACACAACCATAAAAATCTCATTACCAAATGCCACTCCTGATCCATTCTCAGTAACAGAATTATAATTTACATTCACTCCTAGACTCTGCCTGTAACAATTTGAAAAGACTGAAAATTCTCAGAGGAAAAGGTTTCACTGCATGCTATGCACCTTGGAAGACCCAAGCAAGAAAGGGAAAGAAATGAGCACCTGTTTAGAAATCCCTGTGTTTAACAAAACATTCACCTAACACTGTGGTTCTAAGACAATTTAAGTCACTGTTGCTCAACAGTTTCACTGCCCAGCCCCTACAATCCTACAGTGGCATGTAGTACCACCCCCTCCCTATCACTCGTACTAGTGCTCATCGGACCCAGTGGTGAGCAGGTAAGCTTCCTACACCAGCAGGAAACTATTCTGTTCTGTGGAATTTGATTTCTGCAGGTATGGCAAACTGAACCAGCTCACTGTGGGATCTGAGTAATCCAGGTGTCAATGGCAACAGAGGAGACCAGATGACAGCAACAACAATAAAGATTTGAACAGCTTAAATTGCCAAGATAGTGCCATTCTGAGACTGTAGAATTGTCTATAGCGAGGGTTTTTTTCTTCCTACATTTACAACTCTAGGGTTACTTTGCTAGCCCACCTTCCAACTTTGTAAAATCAAGCCTGTCAGATCAATTTCTCTTTTTCCAACTCTTGCTCTCCTGTCCTACGCAGGTAATGAATTCCCCAGTGGCTCCCACTCTGTCAGGTGAGAAAAATTTGAAGCAAAATTGCTATAAAGGCCCAGCTGCCAGCCTTGTTCGAGCATGACAATTACAAGCATTAAGACATGCAGTTTACACATACAGCATCCCTTTCACCTGTAGCCACAGACCTTATTCACCTCAAAGCATCCACAAAGGGCATGCACTTTCAGAATCCTGCCTCACCTTTATTCCCAAGTATGTAAGGAGGAGTGTCTTAGGCCAGAATGATCCTGGGAAGATTGACAGAAAAACAAAAGGAAGCAGGATATGAACATGCACATCTCAAAAACTTCCAGTTATTATTAAGTAACTTCTCTCCAGCTACACTTATATCATGACTCCAACACATAATCCCTCCTCGTTGGCAGCTGGATAATGCACATGTCTTGAGTGCCATGGTGAATGGATAAAGGGTCTTCCAGAAGGACAGGCTGCGAAAGTGAGGAGCAGGGTTCATGTTCCACACAAAGGAGCAGATCACATAGGTGCAGATTTGCTCTGGAGTGCACAGAGCTAGCCAAGAGACTAGCAACAGACAGAACTTGCAAACACAGTTGTGACCATGTATTCCATGTATATGGATGAAGCTATGGAGGCTCCATCCTTGGAGATACTCAAAACATGACCGGATATACAATTTATGTATCATGAAACAAGTATGAAGGAGAACAAGACACAAGCGCGACCTCCCCAGGTATTTAGATGGGTTAAAGTAATTCCTCGGTAACAATGGCAGAATACATATGTATCTTGAATGTAAATATATCTATCCATAAATATATCTGTATATAAATATTCAGACAGAGTATTGGGTTACCCAAGTAACTGGTTATCATCGCATCACTCCTGTTCTTCCCTACATCTACATTTCCCAAAGCCTGGCTAGTAAATAATATTGATGCATCCAGCACAGTCCCTATGTGACTGCACATACATTATCTAGAAAGAATGTGTGTATACAATATTAAATTAAAAAAAACATTGAAGCCAGAATATGTCAAGCACATAAAGGTTAGAAAAAGCCACAAATAAGGATATGTCTGTAGCACTGATCTGCTACCCCACCCACATATTGTCTTCAAAAACATAAACACTGCTTTTCCCCCACAGCATTTATCTAATGTGCACAGGAGGTACAGCACTCACTTAACAAGCAGCAACTCGGCACTGTGTTTTCTTTTATATTGTTCAGTGTGTTGTCCACAGATTGGTATACTGGAATCCTTGCTTGAAACACACCATTATTAATTTCTTCATGAGTTTTATTTATTGTTCTTATCACAGTAACATCTAAGTGCTTCACAATCTCTATTTATTTTGTCAACACCACAGGAAACCAGTGAGCACTCTACTGATTTCCCATATGGGGAAGGGAAATACAGAGATAGGTGTTAAAGGAGAAATTTTAGATGCCACGTTTGGGATACTATGATTTCTTAGTTGCTGATGCTACTCCAATTGATTTTATTTGTGGATGCAAGTATCCAGCGCTTTCACAAAGCTGATCCTGATATCCAAAGTTTGGGTACTCAAGAAATGCAAAACACACGCAATTAAAGGCGATTTCTGAACAGCCCAATTTAAATCACCACACCAACACTTTTCTTCCACTGATGTTCTGCTTCAATTGCCACAAATTCCTGTAACCACAAAGAAAGCATCCCCTCCTTCACTATACTATACTTCCACAGCAGAACACTCTGCACCTTGAGGAGGCTAATGAAAAAGTAGCATGTGATAAAATAATTCTAGATATAGTATCTGAAAACAAATGCAAAACCAAGGAGTCAAAAATGCAATTTTTTTTTTGTTTATTTCTAATTTATGAGTATTTGCTGTTGCCACTCATAATAGTATTTATCTTTGCATTTGCAGATAATCAAAAGCAAACGTTACCACTTGGCACCTAAGTAACACACTGGTGGAATAGCACATGAGAACAGTTTCATCTACCATACAGAACTGACACTTAAGCTGACAACTGTCAGCAGCACTGAGTCAGCAGCATCTAATGTGGACCAGCACTCAAGGTGAATGGGCTCCACTGTCAGCAAGTATCTGTGGAACCAACTGACAGAGGAATGTTTCTCCGCAGGACAGAAAAGGTCTGGAAGATTTGTTTCCACTCTAGGCACTGGAAGTCAGCAACTACTGCATGCAGCTTGCTTTGCCCCAGTTTCTCACTCTCCACTCACCCCCGAGAGGATTAATCTCCCTAGATGTAACACCTGTGCTTCTGCTTCCTTTCTGTCACATCCCTCATTCTATTCTCCTTATTTTTCTAGTTAATTTCCACAGTACAGATTTCTCCTACTGTCAAACAACTTCTTTGCCTGCAATTTTGAATACCTCTCTAACCACTCAGTTTCCTGCCTTGCTTCCAAACTTGCTTTCCATCTGAGGCTCCTTGCTCAGTTTGCATCTCTTCCCAAGAAAGTTTCAACACACAACTCGTGATCCCACTGGTTTCCAGCTCCAATTTCCTTCTTGAGGGAAGCATCTTCTTATCTAGCAAGTGTTTCACTGCCATCACTTCCTGTTACTGTTTGTTCTTCCAGCATATCTGCAAAGAACACTGCCTTCACGCCAGATTTTTCCTCACCGACACCATAGTCCCCAAACCAATTTCACTCTCCTTGTCCCTGCCATATTTGAATGGAGCAATTTACTCCATCCAGGTCTTCGTCTCAGTGCGAGGAGGTATAACCAACACAAAAGAAAATCTCCATTTTAAATTTTTAAATTGTGGGCTCATACTGAACTGTATTCCATCTCACAGCACACAAAGCCATGTCAGAAGTCCTTTTTTTTGCATAATACATGAGTATGTTTCAAATGTTTTAGCTGTGAAGCTTAATACGATGCTTAAGAGACTATTTTTTGAAAAGGTAATAATTTGGGACAAATTTATGTCTGCTTTCACAGGTATAACAAGAAAAAGCCACTTCAGCCAAAATGAGTTCCTGTTCCACCTCAGTTCTTCCAAAAACATACTTAGAAATTTAGGGAAAGAAGGGAAAAAAAAAAAAAAAAAAAAAAGTATGTTTTTCTATTAAGTGCCCTCCTGTCACTAAATCACTTCGTAGAAAATTTCCAGAACTCCCTCAATAAGGTATTTAAGACATCGGGGGGCGGGGGGGGAGTGTATATTAATAAGGAAGGACGAATTATAAGCAATAAAAACCTGTTTTATGATGGAAAGTTTAGGCCCATTGTAATGTTAAGACAGCTGATATGAGACCCACTCGCAATGTCAAAAAACACCTCATACAATGTTTCATCAGACACAGTGTGTCACTTAACATCATCAGTACTAAACCCCAAGATTTCCTCACCCAAACTAAACAAAGTACCAATTTTCTATCAGTTTCACCTGCCTGGCCAACAGATGAAGCCATGTTTTTGTTTTCAGACATAAGACAGAAAGCAAGCAATATACTCTTCTTACAGGAAAGCACAGAAGAAGGCATTAGATTAGGACATCTCATCTATTTACCATCTTGAGTGCCTGAAATTATTCTTTTTAAATAAATCCCGACTTTCACAGGAAGTAAACGTCATGTCAGTACATCAGCAATTTCAGCAGTTAGGTCACCCATTCAGATGTCAAAGCATAAACCAAGCAAATTAAGTTAGAAACACTGGTCTTAGTACACTGAAGGAAACAGCTAGGAATCTAGTCACGGGCATAAATCAAGTCTTCTGCTTACTGTGGTGCCTTAAGACAAATCTCTTAACATTCCTATATATTGTTTCTGCATTGGCAAATCTGGCAAACCATTGCACTTTACTACAATAATATTACTGAGGATTTAATCTGTGTTTTTAAAAAGACTAAAATTTTCAGATTAAAATTATGTGGGGAATACCAAGTAAAACAGTTACACAACTGAAAAAAATCTGTGATCTCGATCTCCAAAAAACTATCTACTACTTATATATCAGACTCTTCTGTACTGAAACAACATATACATTTCTGTTTCATCATGATATATGGTACTGTCACTTCATAAAATACTGTTTAAACTAGTGGTCCCAAAATAGCAAAAACAAACTAACAAAAGCAATAAAGGCCGCGATTCTCCTGAGTGACAAATTTAATTTGTTCTAATCTATTTAAGTAATGTTTCTATCAAAAATTAAATCCTTGGATGATTCTCAATTGGGTGGTCTAAGCAACTTCAAGAGCTAACTGAAAAATGAAGTCAGTGATTTTTATTAGGGCTGGGGGAAAGCAAGAGAATCAATTCATTAATTCAAGGCCTTCACAGTACTATCTGGAGCATAGAGATACACTTGGAAGAAGCAGCTTCCCTTTTCATACTAGGCTCACAAAGGGATTTCAGCACTTTTCACAGTAAGCATTTGGTGGTGGTAATATTCTTTTACCTCATCATTCAAGGAGAGTTAGTTACTTGTGTATGGAATCCAAGTATTGACAGTCATTAGGATACACAGCCTTCCTAAGCTGGTCTCTCTCTGTTCGTATCAATCTCTTCTGTCTTACATGAAGCAAACATCTATGAGGTCAAAGATGAAAATATTATACTCCTAAGATCAGGGTAGGAACCTGGGAAGAAAACCACTTTTATTCTATTACTTCCTCCACCTAAGACAGAAGTTGTAAGAGAAGTCTCTTACACCCAGGCAAATGCTCCAAACTCCAGATTCTATATACCGCCAGCTCTTCTCTCCATGTGGTGGATCAATAAACTCCTGAGAAGGCTCTGAAGAGACGGGCAAGGGCCATGTGCTTGTGGAGCTCTGGGAAGAATGTGGGAATGTGATTGACCACACCTGTGGCAAAGAAAGCTGACATTATACCACAACAATGGGGACCAGAAAGTGGCTTTTAAGATGAAGGGTTATAACCGTTAGGGGGTTGGCTGGCTCCCAGTTGAGTGCATCAACTGGTCAACCAGTTGTGCAGATGTCTGTCCAGGATAGCAGCAAGAGCATGAACGTCTTCTTGAGATAACTAGGCCAGCATGGTGGGACTCATACATATACACACGTATACAGGGCTCAGCCCAACCTAGAGTCAAAAAACTGACTAACTACCCAAAAGAACTTTGGAAGAGGGCAATGGGTTTGAGGTGGCTTAACGCCCCCCTACAACTTCCCGGTGACTGGGGATGCCCAGACACCTGTAAAGAGCATCACATCTGTATTGTGATCCAACAGCTCTGGCTATGCTACTTACTTATTTCTATTCCTAAACTACTTCTCAAACAATAAATAGTTTTATATTCTGAACAACTAAAGGGAACACCTACACAACTTTTACAAACAACTTTTTCTTCTGTCCTTGCCAAAACTTAAAAGGAAATGCTGCCCTCCCTCCACCCAGGAGTTCCACAGGGCTGTACCAACACAACAAGACAACAGGCTAGATACCTAGAGGGAACTTTCACATCAAGTTCTTAGATACTCTACAGAGATATTTATTGATCTTCTGACTGCTGTGTTTCCCTACCAGATCTAAATCTTCTTTAGACAGAAACTTCCAAGAAACAGGATTTGGTAGCATGGATTTTGAGCGTATTATTTCAGTGATGCTACACTACAATCACTACTACAGACAAAATCATCTGCCCTATTTACTGTGTAAGTACAGCCCACCCCCCTTTCTCAGCTGAAAAATCCAGGAGAGAACACTGGTGTATTTAGTCTTCTCACCCCATCCCTTGCCAAAACATATCAAATCACTAGTCTGTCTCTTCCAGTCTCTGTTCTTCCACTATGCTAGTAATGGGTATGTTCAATTCTCCAGTATTCCTACCTATACCATGCAATATCATGTATCCAAAACAAAAGCGAACTTTCTTCATGTTAAACACAGTGCAAGTATTCAATTGGATTACTTTTTTACTTTAGCTTAGAAAGGAGAACATTCCTCTCCCCTCTCTTCCATGAAAATATAATCCTAGGGTCTGGAAACCAAATTCTCCACTGGTACAATTTCACTGAAAGGAGGGAGGAAAAAAAAAGAAGAAAATCCAGAAGTATGCCCTCTCAGGAAAAGAAAACAAACAAAACCAAAAAGTCCACCTTTTACTCACAGATGTGTCAAGATGAGTAACAAGTACAGCAAGATGGTCCCCAGTTCAACACTTGTACTATATGGAAGCAGAGAGCAAGAAAACCCTTCTGTATGACGAGAAACCCTTCCATTAGTTAAAGCAGTTAAGCAGTTAATTAGTGTAATTCTACCAGGGTTTCTCTGACAACATGAGCAGAACATCTTTGCTCTCAGGTACTCTGCTCATTTTGTCAGAGCACATATTACACATTCTGCTTACCAAAGCTTGCTTAAATTTTTGACAATTATAAAGGCATCTTAAAGCTCTGTATCCCATCTTTAATCCTAAAATGGACTGGATCTTTAAACAAATATAGAAATCACATAAGCTCTTCCATTCAGAGAATAATCATTAAAAGGACACTACCACAGATTTTTGTGACATTGTAAATGTTAAATATTTACAATACAAGGAAATAAAAAATTAGTGGTAGTTTTATTAGTGAAACTTTTTTTGTTGCTCTCCTTTTCATTCCAGTTTTCTGTTCTTCTTTTCATTCCAGTCTTTTCATGCAACAAAGGGCAGATATAAAAGGAAAGTGTAATTCTTGAAACCGGTATTTCACCACACTTTAGAGTTCATAAGAATAGGAGAATAAAGGGACTTGTGTTCGCAGCCAGTGGCACTCCTAAAAGTCTGTATCGGTTAAAACACAGGTTTGCACACTAGAAGACCCATCTTAACACTGAATAAAGTCCAGCAGTACCAGTCTCTCTCATATTCAGTCACTGAGGATCAATCAACTGCCCATCATTCGCAAATGATTAACAACTAGACTTGGAGAAAACTGAAGCTACTGTCATTGCTTAAAGGACAGGTAATAAGAGTACTCCTCTGATCACAGATCTAGTAAAGCAAGCATAGTTGTCAGTTTCATAAGGTAAATTTTCACAGCAGTTTTTGTGGTATTGATACTCTCATCTCCTGATCTTTAACACCCTCAACACATACATGCTTTGCATTCCTGATTTAAGTGCTGCAGCATACTACTGTTTGTGCAGTTATGTTGTTTCCTGCCTTGGAGAACTGATGCAGCATTAAAAAAAATACCCTCCACCAACGAGAGGCTGGTTTAAAACTACACCAGGATGCAGACCTGGTTCACAATGCAACTGCTCAGGCAATTAAGCCAGCACAACTTGCTTAGGTGACACAGCACTGGCACAAAGATTGTTGGAGAAGTGACACAGAAACCCTCAGCCAGTTAAAGACTGTCCTGTGAAACATTAAACTAATTTTCATTTCTTGACTGTGATCTATGGAAACACCTCTTTCATCTAGCTTTTGTCTTTTTTACATTGTTTTTCCCCCAGATGGCCACTCCCAAGAATTCTTGAAACAATTAAAAATCGGCAATGTTTTCTAGCATTTTCCGATATGACAACACGCACATATGTTCAAGATGATATGCCCTACAAGTCAAATGATTTTCCTGGCTGACTGTTCTAGAACATGTGCAAATGAAAAACTTCAGTCCTTAACACAGTCCTCTGAAACGACCATCACAAAATATTTCCATGCAGAAACACTCCTACCTCTCCACCTTGCAAAGGTAGCATTGGACCAAGCCCTTATCTACCACTGATGACACAATGAGGTTTACTGAAGAAACAGAATGATTTTGAGAAGATCAAATTCATTGTTCACCTTCGTTATTTAGCATCTGTTTAAGATAATGGGCAATCATTCATGTAAGAATAGAAATCCCTGACAGTAAGGAAGAAAACCGCAAGGCCACCCAGTGTCAGAGTATAAATCCTTTCTTCCTACATGGATCATAAGAAAGTCGTGTTTGGTATCACAGTTCTGAAAGAAAACAATTATTCCTGAAACATGTGGCAGCTGTTGAAATGCACTGTTATTAAAATATGTTTCCGTGATAATAAAGTCAATGTTTGAATTGCTGTTTTTTCTACTGGGTATGTGTTTGACCAAGGTTTCTAATGCTGGGGTGGTCACATAGTCACCCATCTCTAAACACAGCTACAATTCCAGAATCCCCTCTATATAGTCTGTAACTGCCTACCAGCCACACTTATGGCTCAATGAGGTTTAACATCAGACTGGCAAGTGATCCGTTTCCACAGTGAAAGTCCATCAGAAACAATTTCAAGTGGTTCTGAGCCCACCACTATCAACAACACAAAATTCACCTCATGTCTAACCACCTTCCAGTCCTCTGCACACAATGCAGTTTCTTCTCCAGCAATCACTATTGGATTATAAACCAATGTCCCAACTCTGCAGAGGAAGCAATGGCTGCCCAACGAGGCACCTTGCCAAGGCCACTTGCCTCTGCTCCATCACTCCCAGAGCCATTGCTGCACACCACAGGAAAAGCTCATCCAGTAAGGTGCACCACTGGACTAACAAGTGCCAGGGGACTGCTGAAACAGCCAGCAGGAAGAGGCGGTTATGTTCCCTATTGTGTGATAGAAGGCAAGTTTTAGGTGACTTCAAGATGATTCAAAAATACTGTTTTGATGTAGCAACCATTTCATAAATGTAAAAGCCCTCTCTTATCATGGATTTAGATGATAAGACTGATTTTCTTACCATTACACTGAAAACACAGGAATTTCTTATCCAATCTTACCCTTTTTTCTTCAGCATTCTACACTTTAGAGAAAACTTTCAACTATCCTGATTCCTCCATATTTACTTCCAATGCTATCTAACAAAGTGAGAAAAAAAAAAAAGAAAAAAATATCACAACTATTTATTACTAGTTCAGACTGAATTAGACATGAAGGACAGATCATATGAAAAAAAAATAATCAGATTTTGCAGGATTAAAGACTCAAGCAAAATAATGACTAATATTGCAAATCTCAGGCCCACACAGGAAACCCAAATGCCTAAAGCAGCACACCAGCAACCTTTATCAAATTAGAAGAATCTATCTTCTAAATAGTTCCTCTGCAGAAGGAGACAAGGGCTCAGTTCCCAGATGCCATCCATCTGTCTTAAGAAAAGCCAGCTGACTATGCACAAAGTACTACTGTTTAATAACAGATGACTATTACGTCCCTTTTATTCCTCACCTAGGCTGATCACTTGCTTTTACATTCCTAAAGGAAAAGCCAAGAAGTTTACACTTTGTTTTATGCGTTAGGACACTGCAATTCCACTAGCTCCAGCATCTTCAATGGTTGAAAGTTCATGAAAACAACTTTCCTTAAAACTATTTTCCTTCACAGGACAAGTAACAGAAAATATGAAGATCCTAAAAACCTACAATAAAGAAACTGGTACATCGCTGGGTCAGTGATCCCTAAACTTCTGCTATTCTGGTAGCAAAGAAATTTAATGAAGATATTCTTGTATATAATTTTAACGAAGGAAAGATCCAAATTTCCCTAGCATGTTCTTCACCAACGAACAATTCTTCAACTGTGTTTCCCTACAGGTGAGTTGTGTAGTCTGTGGGTAAGGTTACTGCCAAGCCCTAAACACAGGTGAGAAGAAAAAGAGTGCTCTATTCAGAAAAAGGAGACAAACCAAAGAATTATCTTTTGTCTCTTGTCCACAAAGTCTCACAGCATGCTTATTCGCTACAGGCTTCCCCCACCTCCATCTACATCCCACCCTGCACACCCTTGCTCACAAGCTTTAATTTGTCTAGTTTCAAATTCCCCAAGCCTGTTATATCACTGTGCTAGCAAACTTAGATAAATAGTTTAAAATTGCATGTTTTAACAGGACCCATTGTTAAGACTTCAGATGTGTCTGCAAACATCATGCAGTTTTGTTAAATTACCTGCTATGTATTTCAAATGAATATAGGAATTGCCAAACTAGATTAGGCAACTAGCCATTTAATTTTGTAATTCAGTTCTTTCCTTACAGCAGTAAATACCAGATAACTTCAAAGAAACACATACACAGACACACAAAAATCCTAAAACTAATACTATCAAGCATCCCAACCATAAGAAAATTCCTCTGTTTTAAAGTATGCCTTGCAGCTACAACTAAATAAAACATAAATATGAGCCATTCCCTAGAAGAGCAACCCCATTCTTCCCTGCCCTCATGTACTCGAGTTAGCAACTGTGTGGCCACAAAGCAGGTTGATGCAGCAAGCTATTCCAACAGAAAAATGTTAATTATTTGGGCAGAGTTAGTGTTCCATTGGATTAGCCAATTCAAACAAATGCCAGATCCTGCAAACGAGCAGAGGATTTGGTCAACCTTTTTTTGAATTAGATCAGTTTAGCTACAACATGAAAGCAAGCCAAGAGAGACAAGTCCTCATACAGGGCCAGCAGCAACAGCAAGGCTGGAAAGGGACAAGAAGAACAACAGCTCCTCCGTTCAACAGTAGATCATAACAGACTGATTTAGCGTCCAAGAATTTAGCTCTTAAGAAACTTAGGCTTGTTTGTTTGAGCCAGTTTAAATCAGAACAGCTGCAGTATCACCCTCTACTTTTCTCCATACATGCATGCCTGTCCATTCCTGTGCGCCGATGTTGTGCATGTCCAGTTCAGTAACCATTTCAGCAGGTCCAGCCCACCAAAGCAGCAGAAAAATATTCACTGTTTATGCAGCTAGACCTTTCCACTCATTTTTAACTCAGCTTTTGCCTTGGACATTGTTACAGAGTACTACTGCCAGTGTGCAAAGGAAATAGGAATACATGGCACATGTAAGAAGGCTCTTACTTAAATAAGGCACAAACCATAGCTATTTTCAAAAACTATCTGTTGAACTTGAACTATTTCCAAAATAGTTTCAGCATAAATCAGTTCAAGAGCTTCCTTCTAAACTTAAAGGAAAAACTACTAATTCCACATCTCTCAACTTGCATTTACAATCATTTTTGGACTCATGCTGCGTTGAGACACCTAACATGGACCTTGAGTTGCATGCAGGTTCATCATGTGGGCAGCAGTACTGGGGATGTTGGGAGTGCTTGGGATGCTGGGGTCATCCCAGATCTCGGCTGTAGAAGACAAAGAACCAGCAAGGATTGTTGGCTTGCCTGGGAATGCTGCTACACTTCCCACCCAGCCCTGTAGTACAGCAGAGTAATGCCCTGATGAGTCACTCCTGCTGTGTCCACTGACTGATATAACCTCTCTCTTTGGCCACATCAGTTAGATGTAAAATCTTATCATTCTTTGGCATACACAGACTCCGTAAGAGTCTCAGCATCACAGAAGCTTTCCACAACTGTCTCTGGGCTTCAGCAATATTTACAATATGCTCTACTGTCAAGGTATACACCACGTAACTGGTGGAAGGGCGAATTTTCAATTTTGGTATCTATCAAACTGTTCTGCTCAATTTTCCTAAATTTTTTCTTTTCCACTCTGCTTTGCATCTGTAAGGTAAATAATTTCAGTATCACTGATCATATCATCTACAGAAATATCAAATCTTTAAAGTTTTTAACGGCATCCTGTGATGTCCAACTTGACTTGGTAAACATAACAATCTTTTACCAACTTACTTAAGAAATTGCCTATGTTTTAAAGGACAAAAAAATCTTCTAATTACAAGTGTAAATATGTGAAAACCCAGTTATTACTTCCTGCAATACCATATGCTACCATCAGAGTTTGAGCCCTGTATTGCTAAGGTTTCAACACAAATAATGGTAGAACTAAAAGCAAAGCAGGTTATTATCCACTGAAGATACATTCTCTTCATCAACTCCTCTGTGTTACACAAAATTTTACTCAACCTGGACCCCTCAACACAACAGTGGGTAACAGAAAGGGCACAATGCATTACCTCTTGGATTTTGTTCTAGGACACCTTTTCCTAGGCCAACTCAGGACTTTAACAAGGAAAATCAAACAGAAAACTTTTGCTCGTGTCCTTCACCAGAAATACCTTTCAAAACACATGGGCAAGCACTAGGAAAAAGAAAACTGAAAAATTAAAAGAGGGAAGATTTTTCATCTCTCTCCAAGAGAAAGAATTGTTTGGTATAAGAAAACTCACACACACACTCCCCCCAACAACAACAACAAAAAAAAAATTAAAATCACAATTACCCAGTCCATATTATTGGTAAGAAAATTTCTATCCACAATCTGCCAGCACGATTATCTCACTCCTTTTCAAAAGGTCAGTTATGCACATAATTTTGAATGAACACTCTGTATGAAATAGTTTCCTTTTTTTGCATTCTCTTTCTAGATATTTCCTTAATTTTTCTCATTCTTGTACTACACATGCCTCAGTATTAGTCTTCCAATTTGCACACTTTCTTTTCTTCTTGCAATAGATGCAGCATTAGGAGACATTAAATGGAAGGGAGAAGAAAAGGCCAATGATTCGTGCTCACCATATTCAGTTCCTCCAAAGCAGGCACAAGACAGGAAAGAAGAAAACATCACCAAGAAATAAAAACAATACTGAAATGCTGAAGGACCAATTATGCATCTTAGAGGCTGCAGCTAGTCCAGGATGGCTGCTTCTGCAGAACATGCTGTCCAAAGGACAGCATGCTCAGAGCAGTAAGATGTTCAGTCTTTCTGACAACAAGTTGCCTTTATATGAAGACATCCTGCAGAATTTCAAGTCTCTGATAAAAATAATAGATACCTCAGAATAAAAGAAAAAAATACATAAATAAAAGTTTAGTAATACCAGAATAAAAAAATCCTGTTTTCCCATGCATTTGTTTTATGCTTCATTGATTCATGCTATAATAAGGAACAAATTCTGACTGAAGTTCTGTCCCAGAATCAGTTTTAAGATTTCCCTCCTATATAGATTAAAAAACAAGGAACAAGCTATAAGATCACATGGCAGCCTTTTCTTAAGGGCTGAGGGCACTTTTATATTTTCTTTTCACACAGAATTATACTTATACAATTTAGAAACTTAATTCCTCCCTGGATCTCCAGTGGTTTGGGTTTTTTTTTGTTGTTGTTGGTTAGGTTTTTTGGTTTGGTTTTTTTTTTAAACTCATGGGGAAGAGAAATGGAAGAGGTAAAGGTACAAAACAACACTACAGTCTCCTTCCTTTAGGAAACCCAAATCAAAAGGTTACCAAAAAAAAGTAATGTTACACAGCTTCACACTGGTTGTATTACTATTCTCCCTATACCATAAGTCTACTATCTACAGAATCATTTTACTTAACATTTCTAAAACAACAATTTCTTGCTTTTCCTTTTTAATCACCACAGAAATTAAAAAAGCCAATAGGAAAACAGAACAGAAATCTTACAATTCAGTTTAAAACACTCTAAGTTGTTGTAACAGTTCACATTATTCTGATGCATATACTTTGTTTTTCAGCCCTGTTCTTTTTTGGCATATATGTAACTACAAATCTGTGCAGCAGCATGCTTTAGTTATGTCACGTTATTACCTCTAGCTCCATGAAAACTGGTACTGTCCATTGAAAATTCCTTTTAGTTTATTTCAAATGCATTTGTCATCTTGGAGTCAGAACACAAACAGAAGAAAAATGTCCCCCTGAAACTCTTTAAATGTGACCTATGAACTCCAAGTACCTATGCAAAAATGAAACTCCATAATTTCTTCTTAATTCAGAAGTCCTATAGTCCTTATCCTGGAATCAACAACCTAAAGCAACCCTCCTCTCTGTTCTACAAAGGGGAGGCAAAAATAGTCCTAATGCAAATTAGCAAAGTTAACAATTGTATTTGATTATCACAATAAATCCTGAAGAACATGGTATCACGCATAACTACATGATTTAAATGATGTATGGTAGTCTGGCACACATGGAATTCATTATTAAAGGGTACAGATGCTCCATTTTACAATTTTTCTCCAAATATCATTTCAGCACATTCCCAACCTTAGCTCATTCTCACCAAGATTTCCATCCTCAATGGTCAGCACCACTTCATCCATCACCAGGGCCCGGAAATCTAGCTCCTCTTCACAGCACTTGGCCTTCAGTGCTCTCAGGATCTCCTGCTGAGGATAATCTTCTCTGATGCGACGGTCTGTTAAGAACCACAGCCTGGGAGCAACTGAACTGCACATCTTGGTCTTGTCTTGCAACCTTCAAGGTTTCCTTTCAATGGAACTTCTAGATGGTGGAGAAGATGAGACTCTGTTAGAGTACATAGGCTCTTATCTTCATGTTCCCCACTGTACCAAGTCCTGCTCACTCTGCACAAGTCAGTCCTTTTCAATGGGGTGGAACTTCCAACCTCCAAGTGGGAAAATAATGTCTACATCTAATCTGCAACAGAAGTAACAACAACAGAAACAAATCCATTTACATTCAATGGAATGTAAATGCTAAAAATCAGGTCTTAGTCCTCATCCTAGTTTCAGCCACAAAAAGTACACACTTGATATAACTACTAGTACTGGTAGTAGCATCCCACTTTCTTGACAGTACTGAGACATGCTGAGGACTAAAAACATTTTAAACCACCAGCTCTGAATGCCAGAATTTCAACTTCATGACTGGGATAATTCCTTACAACTGGAAACAACTCAGCCCCTCTCCTATGTACTGCTAAAACACCGGTGACACACTTCATGTATCCCTTTCCACTATACATGGAAAAAAACAGTGTGCCAAATTCTTTGTGTTAAAAAAGCAGTCCAGAAGAAAGGAAGAAATCCACTAGAACAGAGTTTGCTCTCTGTGATTTCACATCTACTATGAAATATATTTAGCATTATCCAGAACATATTAATGGAAAAACCAATGGGACAAGGACTATCAACAAAATGTAAATAATACTGAACATTGATACATGTAATCTATAGAAAAATCAAGGTTTGAAACTCAGTGCTAGCCCTTCCTTGCTCCAAGTCTTCTTTTAAAGTCACTTTTATACTACTCATTTACACTCAAGTAAAACAAGATGCGGTATGGTGTAGGGAAAAAAGAGTTCCGGAGAAAAACAGAGCAGTTTTCTGTGACACATTTTAAACTTTCTATTAAAATAAAGAGGGAGAAAACATTGAATTCACCAATATAGCTTACATGAGTTTCAAACAGAACTGAATTCTGGGATAGAAGCAGGAGTTTTGCCTAGTAGTCCAAATGACAGGACCTGGTGTCAGCAGGAAATGTACATGCAGAAAAACCACAGGTATGCAACTGCTTTCATTTAATATCAGAAATTTAAATTTAGTTTCTGCAGCAGGTCTTAGGACAAAAGGATTGTTTTGCCACAATGATAAGAACAAACTGGGGTTTTTTGTAATTAAAACCCACGTTTTTTCTACTACTACAGCTTTTTCTTAAAAAGAAGAACTGTAAGGGGACATTTTTATTCCTGGTACTGAGAACCACAATGGCAAGAAGCAAAGACTGTGACTTTTTATCCTATTGCTTTGGTAAATGAGGAGCAACAATAAAGCCAAGGACTAAAGTCCTTGATACTAACAGACTGAAGGAAAAAAAAAAAAAAAAAAAAAAAGCAGAAGCTAAGGAAAGGCAATCACAGATGCAGACCAGCCCTTGACAGCAGTCAAGATGCTCAAGGTAAAGCAGGAAAAGGAGTGTTTGCTCCCTGCAGGAAAACGGGTATGGGAAGTTGTAAAGAATATCTTTTGATCTCTCAAAGACTACCTTTTTTCTCTTCAAAGCAGCTGAAAGTGAAAAGGGCAAGATGAGGCTTGGGCTTGCAGCGGCTGACAACTGTCAGATCCTGCCCCACTTCCGGCTCTCTCAACAATGGATTTCTCTACGAGGTAGTTTACAGAAAGCTTCCTGGGACAACATCCTCAGCTAAGAATTGGGATAAGCTGTATTTTTCAGAAATAGCACTGCTACAGCACAGCTCCCAAGGCTTTTTTTGTCAATTTACCTCTATTCCTGCTATTTGCATGAATGACTGGGGAGACCAAACAGCCCCACCTACCGCCTCTCTCTTGAAAAGCAGCTCTACCTAGCAGGCTAGCCTATGTCATTTTGAAAAATGGCTACGGAACATCAAGTACATAAAAAAACCATACTAGACAGGCGTTGTCACAATTCAAACAAACAAAATCATGTCACTTAAAATTTTCAGTCTGATTGGGTTTTGGGGTGTTTTTTGGTGGGTCCATGTCCATCTCCCCCAGTACTGGTTCTAACACTGGTGCAAAAAGACAAGTATTTTCCTCCAGCAGCCTTCTCCCCATTTTTGCTTGCTACTAACCCTTGATTTCTTTGCCAGTAGGGATCTGCTCCTATTTTTCTCAAATCTCTTTTTTATGTGACCCCACCTCCAGCCCTGTAAATCCACAAAGACTGTGCCATCATTGCTTGCTGACTGCCATTTCAGCACTTAGTTTCTTAAAAGCCAGCAAAGGTTGAAGAAGAAAAAAGGTAGATCGTTTTCTTTCCTCCACCTTTATTCCATTTTTGAAAGGACCTACAGCATTATCAAGAGCCGTCCAGGCATCTCATGCAAATCATTAAACCAGCAGGCACACAAAAATGCCTTGGGTATGGGTATTCATCTCTCTGCTAATACTATGTCTCATTTTCTCTAAATCTTAAAAAGTTTTATAAAATATATATACAAAGGCTCACACCTCATGATGAGGCAGGCAGGTAAGAACCTCAACTTTGAAGGTAAAGATTAAGAAACTCACTTTAGATGAAGCTACAAGACAACTGCAGAGACAGAAACTAGTAATCCTAACTACCAGTTCCTTGACCTCCAACCAAATACATTTTTTTTCTACCTGGAGAAATACCCTTTTCACACTAACATTCTGTTCCTAAAACCAGAATCTACTTACCAGTTTCAGCCTCTCTTTATATCTTTACAATCTCTATTTTGATTGTGTAAGAAGTCTCAAAGAACACAAAACCTGCAATTTACCCTATTAACCCAAACATCTTAACAATCCCTCCCACATTCTCCAGAAAATGGTCTGTAGGAGGAAAGCTTGCCTTGCAGTCATATCCACAAGAGCATTAAGCTCTCAAGTTGGATACGATCTCCAGAATTTTTCCCTGAAAACCAACTCCACCCATTTCAATCTAAAAGACACAGCCTCAGACAATGCTGGGTGTGCATGGGATACTTCCTAATCCATGAGAGTATCTATTGCAAAATAACTGTAGTGTATATATAAGGGGAACAGCAGATGTTAAAATGACCAGCTGAAATGCACTTTTCACTCAAAGCTACTATGGTCAATTTCAGTACAATCCTTCTAACTTTTCCTCAATTCGTGAAATGAAAAGGAAGAAGTCATCATAAACTTAACTGCCTAAAACAGACTGGGAGAGGTGAAAGGGTAGCTCTATGGTAAAAATCAAACTAACTGTGTGTCACACCAGCCAAGAACACACTGCTGCATCTGCTTCAGAAAGGCACTGTGTGGAACAGATTCTTAGCAATTTATAGACGGGAGTGGAACGCTCACCTCAACTTCAAGGTGTGGCATCCCTGTACTGCTTAAGCTAGGCTTTATTCTGGCATTCACACAGCAGCTTCCTCCCCTCCCCATCACATGCAAATATATTTCCTCCTGCATTCCTTGAAGCTGTAATACACCTTTAGCAGCTGTTCTAACTGTGCTACTCTTCTACTTTACCATGTGAATATGTTTCATTGGCATAACAGGGCATTCAGCCAATCAGATCCACTGTCTACAGAGATGTGGAACTCTTCTCTGAAGACCACTCTTTTTCCCTTGAAGGGGTCTTCTCTTCACACAGAGAGCCTTAGAGACCTGCCTTTAGCAATGGGAAATTGGTCTCCATTGTCCATTTACCCCTTGTCCTGTCTTCAACACCCAAAAGCAGGAGAAAAATGGACTAGCCTCTTTTTCTTTTTCATCCTGATGTATTTTCCCCTAAGCTGAAACAAGAAATCAGTTATTAGGAGACACTAATTCATTTATGTATTATCTATAAATGTGTAACATAAAAGCTATCTAGTACGCAAAAAGATCACTCTGTATCCTTTCTATTCAGAATGCAACTACTCAATGCCTTTGTAAATTAAAAATAGTAGGTTGTTTCTTCCCTATGGGAATGATGAATGAAATCCCAGATGTTTTGTAATTAAATCACATTGATTCCTAATGCTATCTCAACCACTCAACTTGTTATATGATGTTGTAGCACACCCCTACCAACAATAGTGCAATGTAGGAACAAGTTAGCAGAACAATTATTACCATCAGCCCCTCCCAGAATCGCCTCTGTCTTTAGACCTGGGCTCAGATTCCTCACCCCAGTTACGGCAGTATGCAGCTAACACAACTCCATGAATTTCCACAGTTAAGAGAGAGGTAAAACCCAATCTTAGTTTTAGCATACCTCTAGGCATGTTTAATCCCTACAGCTTAGATAATGATAGTAAAAATCTCATGGATGCAAGAAGGAAAGAGCAAAGAGACTGACAGCCATGATTGCCATGGGAAGCAGAGAACTCGGAAAAATATAGCTCCAAGCACACACTGCACTATGAGTAACACTGCACCTTTGCATTTATCATTAATGCATATCCCTTAATACTTGTTCCCAGAACAGTGTTATTCAAGTTGGGAAAACGTATTTTGCTTTCCTTTTTATCATAAATAGCTAAAGCTTGAAACTCAGTACACACTTCCAATAAGCCAGTCATTCTCCTCTACCATTACAGCAGTTTCTAGAAGTCTAATTTGGAGGCCACACCTCAAGACACCGAAGACCTAAGAATGGTCTTAGAGAATGGACCTAAGAATGGTTGGCAGATGCTTGCAAGTTATCTCCTTTAGGAGATACCTCAAGGAAGATCTGAATTATAAAGTCAATCTTAGGTAGCAGACCGGTTAAACAGCTAATGAAGGGTCGTCCAGCATATGACCCAGCACATCATCCATCATACGCTGTCATGGAAGTCTCTGTCTCATCTTAATGAGAGCAGTATTAGAAACATCCCAGAAATATGACTTTCTATGTCACAGGGAGAGCAGGTGTGAAAACAGTTCACAGCTGTTTCAAGTATAAAGCACAATTAATGTTTTTCCACACAAAGATACCAGAATGATGATCATCTAAAGAAAACCCTAAGGAAACGTACGGATGATGAATATAACCCATGGTGATATATCTATACAGCGATAAAAACTGGCATTTTGAACCACTTGTTAAAATCGCTTTAGAAAAATAAATCCAAGATAATGCAACTCATTCCTGACACTGCTGCTTCACAGTGATGCTTAAGGACAACATCAAGAAAAATTCCTTCCTTACCTACCAGAGACTAGTTTTCCTAAGACTGTCACCTAACTGAGAACCTTTGGAAAGGAAACATTTTTAAAAATTGAAGAACCTGAAAAATCAGAATATTTATTTAAATGCATTTTATATAATATATTGAGCAGCTGCAGTGCAATCTGTCCAGTGCTGCTGCATTATCATCCGCCCTCTACACATGCATCATAGAATTTAAAGTCACTGCAGGCAGGTGAACCCTACACACACCTCTTTGAAAGCGCATCACAGTATTCACCTCCTTTTCCCTGGGAGATTTGTAGACTGCAACAGTCAAAGGATATGGGAATATATTAATCGCTCCCATTCATACCCAGTACAACCCCCCACCCCCGCAGACGGGCAACTGCACTCCCTGCGACGGCTTTCATCCGCCTGTCCCCACCTTTGCACTGAGTGATGTAAAGATGCTAGCAGCAATCCTTCCAGGCACAATTGCCTCTAAAAGGCAGATGTACACACACACACACACACACACACACAGAGTCTTTCCTCTACATTCATGCTTGCAAGTAGGTGATAGAATTCCTTACTCACACACCCCAGTTCCTGATCTCCAATGAATAATCCATTCTCTTCCCTCTGCAACACTAGCCCGATACTGGTCAGCATCAGCTATCCTTCTACTTCACTCCCAGCGGTTTTTTTTTTCCCCACAACAGGCTCTCAGCTTTTTCACCCCCCTCCACCCTGCCTGCGTGTGCACGCACACCCGTGCAAATAAAACATACATTTCCTCCCACATCAGGTGCTCTTCTGAAGTGAGGTTCTTCCACTTCTGCCCAGGTCCCCCTGCAGTGTGGCAGAACACCCCCCTCTCCTCCCCAATCCGTGTGTACACAGCCAGTTTTCCCTCCACCCTTCCCCCACCCCACTCTCTGTCTCTGTGCATGCCTCTCCCAGCGCCTGGAGTGGGGGAAGGGAAACATACACTGTATGAATGAATGGGCTGAAGAGACTTACCAGAAATTTGGTGAGGAAGGACAAGAAGACGAAAAAGACACCAAAGATGGGTGCTTCCTTCAGCGTGCCAAGTGCTGCTTCAGTTCTGGCTCCCTCAACAAGGTCACGTGCCTTGCTAGGTACCCCTTTGCCTGGATCCTCCACTAACCAAAAAGGGTGGCAAGGAAGTCTTCTGGATGCCTCTCTGCACTGCACTCCAAAGGAGGGAAGGGTACTACTGAAGGTCTCAAAGCAAGCAAGGGATGATGATGGTAACGTTTTCCTGGTCCTATAACGGGCAATAGCGGATGCCTCGGGGACCAAGGTAGATTTCTGAGGGAAGGGGGGGTGGGGGGTGGGAAGGGGGAGTAAATGACTGTTAAAATAATTCCCAAATTGTCCTCCCCTACAGGGAAGGAGGGGTGGGAAGGAGGAAGACCAGTACTGGTGAAAAGCTGAAGCTTTCTATGTAAAATAGACTAAATCCTCGTGTCTCTACTTCCTCAGAGCTAAACCCCTAAATGACTCTGAAGTCACCAACACCTAAGGAGGAAAAAAGGAGAAACACCCCTATTAGACACAGGTAAACACATAAAGGTATCTAATAAAGATAAACTAAATCCTCCAGGAAGAAAAGGTACCATACAAGGCAGCAAGCAAAGCCAGAAGAACAAGATGGGATGAACACAATTAGGGGATATGTGCAACTTCAAGAAATTCACAGAAACATACTAACACAGAAACCCATTTTAGGGGGGCGGGGGGGGGATCAGGTTAAGCAGTTTGTTCTTTTACTTAAGAAGGTGTATTCAAAGGAAACATAAATCTGTACCTACACGTGAACACATGAAGACGTCTGAGTTTTAAAACCTATGAAAACTATTCCTATTTATTTGTGTCTTTAAACCCCTCCCCCAAGTATAACGTTCAGCATTCAGATGAAGAGCCTGGAGTAAAGTATGTTTCAGATCAGAAGCATATATACTCCCATGCATTACACCCCATTCTGCCACAGAGCACAGTCGTTTATAAAAGGTGACCAAAAAAAAATCACAAAAAAAAAAATAATCCCAAACCCAAAATAACACCTCTAAAGGATGCTTACTTTAACGATGGAGTTAAAGATTAACAGTCGCACACTTTGTAAACCTAGCCCCCGGTACATTCTAAGCAGTTAAGTCACCAACGTGCAATTAGCTCGTTAAACATCAGAAAACAAAAGAGCAGAAACCTAATTGAAAGATTTCGGTGCAAGACTCCACGACAGGCACACACCCCCCTACATCACGTGAAAAACTGCCCCCAACAAGCGCAGATTTTTCGCATTCACGCGCACGAGAGCGCTTTTTCCACCCCGTTTCGGGCGGCTCGCACAGCACACGAGCGCGTGTGACCGGGCGGGCGAGCCCGGGTGTGCGCAGGGCGCGAGGCAGCCCCCGCCACGCGCGCGCAGCACGAACCCC
>JAVJGJ010000057.1:8731614-8783220 GCA_035590215.1 Microhierax caerulescens | reverse complement strand
AAAAAAAAAATTAAAAAAGGGGGGGTGGGGGAAATAGTAAAGAAGCCCAGCCAGGCTGTGGCCCACATGGCCAGCAGGCAGGAGCCTCTTCCGCCTCCTGCCTCTGCCTCCAGCGCTCTCCCTGCATCCCAGTCCTGGCTCCCCAGTATCCCCTGCCTGGCACTGGGGTCGTGCTCCTGGTGGGGGCCCGGCGAGCCCCTGACCCTGGGGGGGGTGCAGAGCTGGGTGGTCCCTCCCTGCTTGGCCAGAGGCAAGTGGAGATCTTGAGAGGGGAGGGAGTGGAGGAGGGACAATAGGTTATTGTGCTCTTATCTCTGGAGACCTGAGGTTGGGTGGGGGTTTGGATTGCAAATCTCAAACCAGTGCAGCCTGTTTCTGCCCTTGGACTGGCAGCCCGGCCAGGACCCAGGGTGGGGTGGGAGGTGAGTGCTCAAGAACTACCCAGGGGGTATCCAGACCTGTCCTGGGGTTGGGGGGCACTGTGCTGTGCCCCCACCTCAAATGGGCACGATGCTTCTGCTGTCGGCTGCTCCGGCAAGTGGGGTTTGTGCCGGCTGCCTGCGCTCCGCCTGGCTCCAGACAGTGCCCTCAATCTTTCGCTTCCTTGAGCACTGAAACGCACCTAAATTATTTAATCATGAGCGAGAGAGAAGCTGACGCCCCCGTGCTCTGCCAGCCCCACCCCACAGCGGCATGGGGTTCCCTTCCCAGCTCCGCCAGTGTCCTGCAGGCTGCACCCTTGGGTGACCCTCCCCCAGGACATCCCACCCCGTTCCCTAGGTGGGCTGCGTGGTGGGGTCAGGGATGGCTGCTGGGCGCTCCCAGGCTGGATGGAGAGAGATGGGTGGTCTCGGAGGCCTCCCCAAAACCTACGTGCCCTTCAGTTGCCCAAAGCCTGTTGGGAGCGTTGGCTCGGATACGGGGGCACACCGTGCCAGGGTGGGCGCTGCACCGGCGCGGCGGAGAGGGTGCCCGCGCCGGGATGGCACTAGGGTGCCAGCATCGCTGGGCAGCACCCAGGGCTTCGAGGCACAGCTTCTCCGTACCACCCGCTCCCTCGTACCTCCGGAGCCCGGCCCCTCGGGGTGCAGGCTGGCTCCTCGTCCCACCCTCGCCAGCGGCAGGGCTGTGGGTGCTGCCCTCGGAGCAGCTTCGTGCGAGGGGACGTGCAGGGACCTCCGCAAAGCCTTGGCTCCTTCCTGGGGCTGGCTGGCGCGGGGAGGTGGTGCAAGCGCTGCAGGTAGAGAGGCTTGAGAGGGTGAAGAGGGGGGGTGGGGGGTGTTTTTTTTCGGTTGAGGTGGTGATGGAGAGAATCCCCTGCTCGCATGCCATGGGTCTGGCTCTCACATCGCTCTACGTGCCGAGGATCTCCTGCCGTTAGCGTGTGCGGCTGCCGGCTGGAGCATCACCGAGCCTTGCACCCCCCGAGCCGGGACCCACCATGCTGGAGCCCCCTGGGGCAGCACCGGGCAGAGGATGGGGTGAGGAGGGATGAGCCGTGGGGTGGCCCAGGTCTTTGGGCAGGGTGAGTAAGAGCAGGGAGGGACTGCTACTCCTCTCCACTATTGTTTTGCAGCAGAAAGCGCCGGGGTGGAGCTGTGCCTGGAGTTCCCCCTCTTCCCCAAGGCCTTCCCTGGCTGCCTGTGCTGGGAGATGAGCCTGCTCCTTCCATGCCTGCACCTCGCAGGGGCTGTGGGGTCCCCGTACGCTCTCTGCTCCTCGCTTGGGCTTGGTTTTTTTCCCTTTTTTTTTTTTTTTTCTTCCCCCCCCCCCCCCGTTCCCAAAATTCGTATTTTGAAGACAACCAGAAGTAGAATATGTTCTGGGTGTGGCTGCCTGTGATTTACCCAATAGCCAAAGTGGGGGGGACCACCGAGGGGGAGAGACAGAGCTCTGCTGCCGAAGGGAGCGGAGACCGAGGGCTGCAGTAAGTGATGGGGACCCTATCTGTTCTCTCAGTGCTCCCCAAGATAATTTAAAAGTAGAAGAGGGTGGAGGGAGGTAACAAGGGGAGACTCTGCTTTGCATGTGGGGGGTGTATGTGGAGTGGGGCTTAGCCACCTGGGTAAGAAAAGAAATGGAGACTGGAGAGAGAAGGTGAAGGGAGAAAGAAAGCAGATGGAGCTATATGTTCAGTCCATAATTTTTCAGGAACACCTGGAAAATTGGCCAGACTGGGAGGGAGACAGGTGGGAGAGAAGCTGGAAAGACTTAAGTGGTCTTGAGAGGGAAATGGAGGCATCAAGAAAAGAGTTACAGGGGAGGGTATCACTCTTCCTGCCTTAGCTTTCCTCTGACTCCTCTCTCCTCTACTCCACAGGGATGAAGACCTCTGGAGCCTTTATACTGTTGTGTCTCTTAACACTCTCCATGTCCCCAGCTGGTGAGTCCTTATGCCAAGGGGAGGATTTCTTCTGCACCCCAGCCCCGTGGAGTTTCCTACGTAGGCTAATGTGCCATGACCTAAGGAGAATTACAGAGACATGTAGATGGACAGTGAAGGGAGAAAGACCAGACAGGAAAGGCAAGGTGGTTACATGGTTGTAAGGAACAGCTTAGGAACTGGGGACCGGTTCCCATGTGTCTATTGTCCAGTAAGTACTGGGAGCTGCAAGAGGCAGAGGTCCACAGCTTCCACTGCAGGGATGTTTGGGTAAGCAAAACAGACAGGCAGAGTTGAAAAAGGGGGTGAGCTGTGGTTTGTGCTTACTGTAGACTGCCGTACCACCTGCGTTTGCATGGTCTGCAGAGCATTTCCCAGTGCTCTGTAAAACTTGTTCTGTCACAGTTCTGAAATATTTGCTGTCACTAGCGGTTCCTGCTGGAGTGGCCCCATTCCAGGCCACTCAGCTGCCGGGAGGTTTTGTAGGTTTTTGTATAGCTGTTTTGAGAAACCTAAGCTCTGGAGTTTGAACCACTCTGTTTTTCTTGTTGTTGTCTGTTTTGTTGTTCCATGTCTTTGTTTGCTTGGAGTTACTTTGGCAAAAAATTCAGGTGGGATAAAATTTGTTTTTTAAAAAAAAAAAACAAAACACAAAAAAAAACCCCGAAACAAGAGCACAGGAGCAGATGTTGTAGTCAGAAGACTCAGGACAGACAGCAGAAGATGATTAATTCCAGTGAATGGAAAAAGCTTTGCCCAGGAAGGACCATATGCAGAAGACAGATGACTGCACCTACCACATTCATATAAGGTTATTCCAATCTACTCTCCTCGGTCCTACCCTCATGCTGAAGCCTGATTCTGCTCCCAGTAGCACTTTTTCCTGTAAAAGGTGCACTATAGAGGATGTCATGTTTGTGACTGTGAACCAGGGAGTTGAGGCATCCAAGAGATGAGCTTGTAGGTGGTCTACAAAATTAGAGGCAGAAATAAAAAGCTGTGGGTTTTTTGATGCATGAAGGAGGGCTGAAGGGAATATTTGTTATTTTTGTGTATTTTGGTTGAGCATTTCTGGTTTTTTTTTGTTTTGACTTGGAAAATAACAGCAATACCAGCTGGTCTTTCATTGTCTCTTGGTTTTCAGTAAGCTACTGATAAGGTGAATTAGGGCTGCAGTTATAGACCTCAAGGATTAATTTATTACTTGGACAGTAAAGTCCAGTCGTTCATAAAGCATGTGATTTGGGTACTGTAGCAAATACAGATTGAAGTGATTGAGAATTGGGTAAGAAATTCACCTCTTTTGTCTCTCCTCATATGCAGAGGCTTCACTTCACTTGTGTCCTGTTGTTTTAGAGTTGGACCGCTTTTCTAGTTATCTCCTAGGGAGGGAGGAAAAAAAAAAGCTAGTAACAGCTGACTTGTCAATGTTAGGGAAAAGGAAGGGAGCCTCTCTGCTTTTTCCATATGACTTCTGTTTCGAATCTGGCACTGCTGGCCTCTGCAATGGTTTCAGAATTTGTGTCCTTCCTTTTGTATGAGAAACAAGGGAGAAAGTGTACAATATTTTTTTTCTCCTCTGCTTGTTCCATCAAGAGATTAGGCAGAACAGGGAAAGTTTTGGGCTGCGCTATACTGTGCACTGAAGTTATGTTTGCCTGGCTCTCCCTGGGTCAACTGGCAGCAGCTGAGCCCTTGGTGGCAGCTGGGTGGGGAAGGGAAAAGCAGGGTCCGGTGACTCTTGTAATGCTGCAGAGCAGCATTATGTAGGGGTCCCAAGAGTGCCTCTGCAGCTTGCAAGTAACTGCTCCTGGAATGAGGAAGAGCTAAGACAAAAGATCCAGACCTGCTAGTTTTTACCCATGCAGTGCTCCCATTAAGAACAGATGGCTAAAGACTGAGTTCGTAAGACGTAGCAGGGTGTACTGTTTTTTGGGCTGGTCCTGCACACATCCCTGCAGTGCCCCAGATCACTGGGTTTTTCCTGCCAACTCCTTCCTTCATCCCACCCCAGTTATGCAGACATTTCCCTCCTCTGTGGCTAGCAGGAAATATTTTCCTATTCCTGCCTGCTGAAGGAAGCAGCTCTCTCACCCTTTATATTCGAATCTAGCTCAGTTTCAATTTCTTCTCTTCCACACAGCTTGCACAGCCAAACCTTCATCATTGTCCCTCTCCAGTGTGCCCAGGGGCTGAGGGGAAAGATCTACTCTATGGTCCATACCCAGGCAGGATGATGGACCAGATGATTACTTGCCTAAGGAGCTACAGAACCTGTGGTCTGTTTCTTAATGTGCCAATGACTTAATCTGTGACCCCAAGCAAACTATTTCTGTGACTCAGTTTCCTCTTTTATAAATAGAGATAGGATTTTGACCAACCTCCAGAGCAGGGAGGCAATGTGCAATTTGTTTTGAAATGCATCAGATGGGGTTTCAGAAAGGCGAAGTCTGGTAGCAGATCTGGAGGTATTATTTACTATCTTGTCCCTGTGCCTAGCATTTGACCCTGTGGAAGCAGCAGGGGTAGGATCAGGACCCGCTGGATCTCCACAGGTCTTTAAAGAGCAAACCCAGCCAGCAGTGGAGGCTGAGGCAGAGAGAGGACAGCATCTGTCTCTCCAGCAGGGGGTAGTGGTGTCTCCTGGACAGATAAGCATCTCTCAAAAATTTCACAAAGCCTGCAGACTATAGAAATCCCTCTCTCTGTCCTTTCTTCACTACCCTCTTCTTCTCTTGCAGACTGGTTTCCATGGGTGGTCAATGGACAAGAACTGGAAAGTGCAACTGGTAAGTATTACAGGCAAGCTATGTGCTAAGTACTGTTCATGTGACCCAGCAGTCCTGTGGAGTTACAGCCCGTTCAGTTGAAAATGCTGTTCTTTGTTTCCTTGCCTCTGACCTTGTGAGCTTGCCTTTCAGTGAAGATTAAATAAGCCCTCCAAGACAACCTGCTAAGCGTTGTGTGTTCTTTACAAATAATCCACTAGTGCTGGGGTCCTGAACACTTAGTTCAAGTGCACGAAGTTCACAGGATTCTGGGAGATCCACAAGAGCTGATAACTCTTCAGCTGTGAGGTGGTTGGGGAACTCTACCGCTGCTAAGGAAAATCCCAAGAAAAAGGATGCACAAATGGCATGATGCTTTAGCAGTGAGGCCACTGAGAAAGGATATTGACTGGTCTTTATACTGGCTGTGTTGCTCAGGGTGAATTGCTTTACCCCTCTGGACCTTCTTCCATTTCTGTGGCACAATAAGATAAAAAGAATGTATGTTTGTGTCATGCTTCAGCAGCCAGAAGAGCCACAAGGGCCTGCCTTTTCTCCAGATACAAGCCCCTGGTTAAGCTATGAGACATCTTGCAGCTGTGGTTTTGTCATGTGTAATACCTGGGGCTTCCTGGAAAACTGTTCGGAAGCCAGTCTAAAATATGTCCACCGAGCTTCCCTTTCCTTCACACTTCCCTCTATCACGCTTACTCCAGCTTTGCGATCAGTTGCCTTTCAAAGAATCTCATCTGCTGATGCATTTCTGCAGTCAAGGGCAGGTTCTGGAGTTGCCTCCCTCCCCTGCAGTGGGTGCCTCGGCTGTCTGTCCTACTGCTGCAGGAGCCATCAGTCCCTTTGTTTCAGATGTGTCTTTCTCATTGAGGTGCCCACAGTGGCCATATCTGAGAAATCAGAATGTGAATCCAGAGTTCAGTAAGGGATGATGCAACATGTGCACTAAGAAATCCAGTCCTAGGCCAGTCACTGAAAAGGGGGATGGATTTGGGTGGGATGGGGGTACTGTGTTTATTTATATATTTACTGGGTTGGATCCCACTGTCTCATGAGCCTACCGTGGCAGCCAAGTTAATTCAAGCTAGCTATATAAGGGAGCACAAAGTAAAGACAAGCTGTCTCAAGGACGTTCTCTCTTTTCCAGGTGAAATTAGCACTGACTCTCTTATCAGCACCCCCGGTAAGCTCCAATGTCTTGGCAACTTCAGGCTTCTTTTCCCCTTTACTGCTGCCTACATAAACTCAGAAATTACCCGTTATGCTCAGAACTCCCCCACTTTTGACGTGTAGCAGTGTTCTTTCAGCATTTATGGCTGTCTGGGAGTCCTTTCTGTGCTCCATGCAGGGAGATGAATTTAGGGCAGCTTAATCATCTGTTCTCCAAGAAGATGCTGATCTCACCTGGTGTACCAGGGCGCTCTGAAGCTATTTACACTGCAGGAAGCCATGAAATCCAAAGCTCACACAGCCTGGGCTTCCAGAGAAGGTTGCAGGAAGGAAGAGGCTAAATGACAAGGGAGAAAAGTTGGTCTGGTTCACCCGTTAACTGGGCAGCACTGGGGCACAGGTTGCATGGGTGTCTGCTAGCAGCTATGCTTGAGCATTCAGGAGACAGAGGTGGCAACCACCCCCCCCGAAAAAACTGTAATAACGCAAACTGAGCAGTGGTGCGATGGGTAGGTGGAAATTCTGTTCTTTTGGTACTGTCTTTCCTGCAGTGCTTGCAGCTATGTCACTGGGGGGCAGCAAAATGTATGTGAAAAATAGGGTAAATGGAGGACACTTGGGGAGATGAGCACTTAGAGCATGCAGTATACCTCCGGAGAGCCAAGCCTTGCTGTGCAGACAGCCCCAGGGGAAGGATGCAGAGCTGATAGGAGTGCAGGCACTTACAAGATGAGTAATCCTGCCAGGCTCAGCGGGCAATAGAGGAGAGGGCCAGAGGCTCAAGAAGGAGCCTCCCTACTTTTTCCATATGAGTCCTGTTTTGAATCCCGCACCACTGGCCTTGGCAATGGTTTCTCTCTCGGCTGTGGCAGTCTCTCAAATACATTCCTCTGAGGTGGGGAGACCAGGCAGGGCAGTCAGTGATGTGGTTCAAAAGATAAAGGAGAGATAGCAATGCTTGGCTGTTTCTGGGAGATGTGCTGTATGTAGGAGAGCTCATCCAAGAGTGGTGCCCTGTTCTCCAGCGCAGCAGTTCCACAGTCTCTCCTCTGCCCTGGAACTCTGCTCATCAGCTGGCTATAGAGTATCATGGGTCAAGCTGACCAGTTGTCATGGGACAACACTGGAGAAGAAAAGTGGAGGCACAGTATTGTATACGCAAGGTGCATGATCTTCCTGACGGGAATGGGAGGTGAAAGCAACCCATGTCAGTCTTGTGTTCAGTGTGTGAGACCTGACAGTCAGTAGGAGGGTAGGTAAGAGTTGGTGTCCAGACCAAACTGGCAGCAGCTAACCGACATCTAAACCTGAAAAGACTATGTGAAGCCTTTACAGCGAACTTTGGCTTCAAAATATTTATTGTTGAGGGATCAAGAAGAAAACCTTTACAAAGGACGTGCCGTGGGACCCATCTCTGCTATACAGCATCCTATCAGCCCTAGGATACCCAGCATATTCACAGGGAAAGCATGCAGTTACTCTGACAAGTGAGTTGATAACAACATTGCAATTAGCCTTGTCTCCGAACCAGATGTGGAATAGCTACTGGTCAGGAGTGGTGAGCCATCGGCAGAACTGTAGGAGGAGGAAAGGCATTGAAAGCTCAAATTAAGATCTTTCAGAACATCTTCTCTTTTTCCAGCTGCAGCTGTCACACCACCTGTACTTCTGAGTCCTGGTGAGTTTATTCTTAGTTCACAGTCAAATGTTTTGGATCCCCCTTCCCTCTCCTTGCGCAGTCCCTGGCACAGAGAGCCCTGCCATCCCTGACTGCCCCTAACCACAGCCCTGATGCCCAAAAGACAACTCCACTCTACACCCATGTGTTTTGTCTATGCTTCTGACTGACCCTATGGCATGTGAGCAGGAGAAGTCTTCTATCACTGTGATAAGAACTTGTGCCTGGCAGTCAGCCCTTGGAGTTCCTTTCCAGCTTGTCACTGGGTAAATAAGAAAATGTACTGGTTTACTGTGGTGCAGGTGGGTTGCTTTATCAGAGGGAATGATAAACCAACCTCCTTTTGACCCCTTGTCATGGATATTAAAGAACCAGTGATCTGGGGATGCTGTTTCTTAAATGAGTCACTGTTCCTTAGAAAGAGGCAGTCACAGGCTTCTTCACTTCTTGTCTAGATGGATGGTATTTAGTGCAAATAAATAAATTTACCCAATCTTTTGAATTATAAGCCAAGATGCCCTTACAGTGTAATTTTGAACAGTAGTGGTAATGCTTTATGGTAAAGCTTGGACAGATTTTTAGCATTGTTGGCTGGGTAGCTGGCACTAGATTCATATTTGTACCTTCTCTTTTGGTTTTATGTTGGTAACAATGAAATCTTTTTCCACGTTAGAAGTTACAGTGGAGGGCGCTTGAAAGAGCTCTCCAGTTACTTGTTTTAAGTAAGCTGATGTCTGGGATGGAATCATGGTAAATCACACTAACTTTGCTACCTTCTGTCTTCCAGTTCAGTCTGACAGCGAAACTACAACGGCTTCATCAGGTATGTTGAAGTTTGCTGCCTGCACACCCTCCCAGACCCACTTTCACCCATCCTGTTACCTCTTCAGGCAGGTGCTGGCTGAGCACTGAGCTTTGTCTCCTGGAAAATTCCCTTCACCCTGTTGCCTGAGTTAGAAGTACCTGGAGAATGACGGTAGTGGAAGCTGAAGTCTTCCCCTGGGCAGCATGTCTGGGAGGAGCTGGCAGATCACCAGACCAGATACACTGGGTCAATATTCTGTCGTTGTCAGAGGCCAAGATCTGGCGTTTCAGAAGGAAATGCAAGAATACCCATCGTAGTTAGCTATGGGATTGATTGTCCAGAAAAGAAAGGAACTAGATTTGTGTCCTGAAGTGTGAGATTGCAGATCTAGTAAGAAACGTGTCTTAAACATGCAACTACAATTTTCATTTTGTTTATTTGTGTCTTTCCCCTTAATAGCATGTGTTAAGGGTCCCAGTACCTCTGTACTGAGGATTCCCAGTGGGCTTGTTTTGCAATTCAATCTACTTCCCCTTACTTTTGTTTTATGAGGCAAGGGGATCAGAAATGTCTGCCTTATTTTCCTTTTCTCTAAACCTTCCCCATCTCTCAAAAGAGAGTGGAAAATAGAGGCATGGGGCCTTCTCTAGAAGCCTGGGAGGCAGTAACTAGTGAAGAAGTTACGTGTGTGCCAGAATGAGGGCACCTGTCAGCAATGCCGGATCGCACCTCTGTATGTGTGTGTCTGTCTGTCTGTTTCCAGATTGTCGTGAAGAAAAGTTCCCTTGCACACGCCTGTACTCTGTTCACAAACCAGTAAAGCAGTGTATCAGCTACCTCTGTGTTACAAGGTAAGAAACCAGCAGTCCCTAAGAAAAGCACTAAAAATTCTCCAGCAACGGCACGTCCGGTTCAGCAATTATTTCTTTTAAAGACTAGAAATTCCCATAGGAAATGAGCTGGTGAGATGAATCCTATCCTCAGAGTGTCTTTTTAGGGTGATTAATTAAACCAGCACAATAACTTACTACCTGTGCAGCACTAAGAAGCTGCAATGTGCCCTATATTGTAATCCATATTTAAGGTATTTGGCTATTTCATGAAGTCTTGACAAAGATTACTGTTCTATTGACAACAGTCTTATTCTAGACTAACTAATTCTAAAAATTTAGGACTTGTCTCCTCATCAGTGAATATACATGTTTATTGCTTGTATCCCCTTTTTTTTTTTCTTTGGGTGTCCGTGCCTTTCATGTCCTTGGCACATACCTGGTGATCCCTCAGTGTGCGTCGCATGTACATAATAAACAAGGAGGTGTGCTCTCGCATTGTCTGCAAGGAGAATGAAGTCATGCAAGGTGAGTGATAGCACAGGCTAGCCTAGAAGAATAGCTGCAGCCATCTGATAAGAGTCCCCAAGCTAACTAATTACCCAACCCCAGTCCATATGTGGTGGTTTCCCTGGACTTCGTCTGAGGGAGCTCTAATGCAGTGCAGCCTTGCATCCAGTATGCATGCCACAAAAAACACTGGAAACTAGATACTGTACTACCAAGAAGTATCAGCACTCTGCCTTCCTCCGTCTTGACCATGCTCTGCTAGCCCCAGCCATGTCGTTACTCAAAGCGCATTCCTTTGAGGTTAAAGAGTAACTCTTGATATTTCTGTTCATGAATAGATACAGGATCCAGTCTAGCTTTCTTATGCGGTCCTTATTGAAGCAAAATAAGAGTGATTTTAATATGTATTGTACATGAATAAAGCCAGAAGGAAGTTTCTAAAAGCCTAAGGACTTGTTCACTTGCCTTATATACATAAGGATTCAGCAGTTCCAATAGTCAGTAGATGCAGTGAAGGATGTAGCTCTTAACTATTTTGGTAGTGAAGAATTTGAAGGAAGCTTTGATTATCTGTCAACCTGTGTGTGTCTGCTATGTCTTCAGATGAGATCTGTCGCCAGCTGGCTGGCCTTCCTTCTCGACGTCTCCGCCGATCTGGGCAACCCCTGCATCTCCCTTGCAGGCAACTTCTGGAGCAGCAACGCAGAAGGCCTGATGCTCTGTGAGCTACCAACAGTAGGAGAGAAAAAGGAAGGGAGAGAAGAGAAATCGTCATCCGCTACCTATAACCCAAGACAAGTCCTTCTTGTTTGTGATTTCCCCACCATTTCCTTGCTTCTTTGCCTTCCCCCACATCCTCTTCTTCAGGTGCTGCAGTACAGAGTCCCCTCTCTGCTAGTCAGTCGTGGTGACTGTTGTCATCTTCTAAATCTGTTGCTGAGGATGTGGGATGCTCCCCTTTTTTCTCTCAAACTCTTGTTTGGCAGGCCATGAAGTGCTCATTTCCCAGAGGTCCTTATAAATGTGCTGCATCTTTTCTTGCTTTGCCTCTGCAGAGAGACAGACGTGGGGACAGGTTGTAGCCCTCTCCAACAGTACAGATGCCCTAAGCTGCATCTCATGTGAAGGAGTGCAGACGTGCAGACCTTTTTGCCACAGGGCTCCTGGCCTAGGTTTCTTTCATGGCATCAGTATAAGTTTGGATATGGTTGATTAGCCTGAGCCTCTCTGGTCCTCCTGAGCCACTGAGTTTGCTGTGTGACAGCACAGCCTTCTCCCATGTCTGCTGGCCTCAGAGAAGTGACGGAACTGGGAGATGAGCTGTCCTCAACCCAAGGCAAACCTCATTGTCCCTGTGTGGCAGCAGATCATTTATAACTACCTCTGGGAAGCTCTTTGTCTCAAGCCCATTGCCTCCCTCACACACAACTGCTACCAAAAGGAAGAATTCTGGATTTCATATGGCATTATATTTTTCTCAAAAAGATTACGTTGGAACAGAGTGCTGCCTCTTCCTCTCCCTCCTCTCCTCTCCCCTGTTCTGTCCTTCCCTTCCCATTGAAGAAATCTCTTGGTGCCCGTTCCAGGGAGCAGTAAGTATGGCTGCCTCCGCTCCCAAGCCCAAGGGAGCCCCCAAAGAACCTCTGTGTGTGTCCTTGCAGTACTGGGAACTTGCAATGAATTAGGTTGTCCTGGTGACTTTGTCTTGGTCTGGCTACCTCCACATTCTCCAGTTGCTGAGCCTGCTTTTAATGTTTCCACTCGAGTTCCTACCTCCTGACCCAGGAGCTCCTGTGCAAAGCAGAAGGAAGTCACAAACTGGAATAGGATGTGGGAGAAGAATCATTATCTGGGATCTCTGGGTTTTCCTAAAGGTTCTCTGGCTGTGCTGACCTGCACAGAGCCAGGTGCTGGTGGGGAGGTAAATGAATCTGCAGGTATAAGTGCTTATAGAGGCAGGCCAACCTGGGGAAAAGAATTCAGTCTGGTAGCACTGGATGTCTGTGGTCTCCTCAAGAACTTTGTTTTCCAGATACATGGAGAACATTTTGAGGTATATGGGCAGTTTTCACTGTGAGACTGGGTAGGGTGAGTGGGGAAGGGCTGTCTGAAGTGTATTAATCGCTCTGTGTGACTGTTAGTGGATAATTCTGTGGGCCGGCGGTGCTGAGCAGTTTAGCTCACTGCACTGCAACAGAAGATCAGCAAGACCCTGTCTCTAGGATCTCTAAGCATTGTTCCAACTGACAGAGAGCCTACTCTGCCAGAGTAGCCCTGTCATGTAATGTACTGTGTTGCTGAACTGAGTACCATTCAGCCTTGCAGGAGCACTGGCCTGGGGCACAGAGCTGGGGTCACACAGTACGGGGGACAGCTTGCTGCACAGAGACATCTCCAAAATAAAAGAGCAGAACAATAAGGCAGGAGCCTGTCCTCAGGACTGGGATTTCTGCCGTATGCAGCAAGAAGCTGGTTACATCTTGTGTGTAGGGGACGGTGCCCTGCGCAGACACAGAATTGTTCCATACAAGGTCAAAACTGGGCACAGATGGGCTAAATCTCTATATTAATCCAGCATACAGGAGAAAGAATTCCAAGTTATGCAGTGACTGGAATTTCATCCTACACACAAGGGCATTGCACCCCTACACAGAGGGTGATGCTCCTCTTGAGTACTCGAGAGGCTCATGAGACTAGGGAGGGAGGAGGAGTTTCTCTGTACTGCGTGTGCACATTTCTGTGGAGAGGAGAGCACTGAGAGCTTGATCTCAGACATTCAAGCCACTGGCAGCCACTGACTTCTGTGCTGGGATGCCTGTGGATTTTGCCTGCATGGAGGAAGGTGGGATGGAGATGAGATGTTAGAAGGAGCTCTTGGAAACTGGGCTAGGTCAAGTTTCCACTCTGTATTTAGAGTTGAATGTAAGCTGATATGATATAGATATATAACTGTATAACATAGCTACTGTACAGTATATAGAAATTTAACATTCATACAGTTTGGGGAATGGTTAGAAGCCCTCCTGTTGCTTGCTTTCAGCAGGGACAGAAAGGTGCTCCTCTCCTGGAGAACACTGTTTTAATGCTAGAGTCCATATAATGCACACGAAAATATTAAAAGAAAATTTATTTCCTGTTATTCTTGGCAACTCTCACGTGTTTGGGTTTATTTGTCTCTAGCTGTATTTCCTCCACATTTGTGGGGAGACTTGATTCCAGCCCAAATCTGTCATTTGGACCTCTTCGCTCCTGGCTAGCCCAGTCCTCTGCTGCCACCCTCCCTTCACTCGTGAATCACAGGGCTTCATGGGGTTAATTCTTTTTCCTAGGGATACAGAAATTCAGCATTTTTTTTCCGTGGATAGCTGTGCTAGATTCTCCTGACAGTTGACAGCTGCTGAACACAGGGATAACTCCCCCTGGCCCATGAGAACACATTCTTTCACTCTGTGTGCGCCATGGCTTGCTGGTAGAGAATTACCATCTCCAAGTAAAATGGTAAGATGGCTGAAATAAGAGAAGAGCTGTGATAAATCATACCGTAAGCAAAGAAGAATTTGTTTGCTAGAGCCATGTAACTCAGTAATGGGAATAACTGAAAGACTACATTATACATTACACATCTAGGTCAAAAGGAATGGGGAAGATTCTCTTTCATTGAATTCCTGACTTTTGCATAGATTTGTCCGGCACTGACTGTGCAGATTTCAGTCAGAAAGATGGAGCAGTTAGAGCAGGGGGGACTAGGCAGTGTCTTCATGTGCAAGCAGTTAAGTCTGCATTTTGATGGTATTTCTAGAACAAAAGTGGCTGTGACCCAAATTAGCCATTAAACTGCCTCTGTCCGTGTGCCATAATTCCTCAGGACTAAATCACACAATGCAGGTTATTGCACAACACTGTCCCATGGAATCAATGCTCCTTGGCTCACGCTGCGGTGTCCCTGTCTTGGACGGTTACAATGAAAACAGCCTCAACCCGAGTGCCCTCAGTTGTAGGTGCTGCTCCCACCACACTGGCCTGATCCTGGTTGGGCTCATGAGCTCTTGGCCTTTGTGGTGTCCCTCTATCAGTGTGTTCCACTGACCGCGAGCAGAGCGTGACATGCCATCGGCTTTTGGTAATTCAGTTTATTCTTTTCTTCACAGTACTGGAGTCTGCAGACAGGCTTCCCCGTCTTCGTTAGCACTTGCCCCACACACGGATTTACCTCCCCTGCTGTTCCCACCTGAACTGTCCTGGTGGTGCGGTGCTGGTTTCTGGGTGCTGCCTTCTCTTGTAAGCTGGGGAAATGGTTTTAAATATAGCTCCAGCTGGATCTGTTTCTCACGAAGGTGGAGTAGCCACAAAGTACGCTGCCAGAGTCCCCTTTCAGAAGCATGATCTAGGGTTTGTGCCTGATTTTCGCAAATTCTGACCTGGAGCAGGAGTTGGATGGCCTGCAGTCACTTCCCCTACAACTGTTGTTCTTGCTCTTTTTGCTGTCGCGTCTCTTGAGTACCAATTGCTGCTGCCAGTTTGAAGGCTGCTGTTTCAAGGCCAGTGCTCTGATGTCTGGTCCCCAGTTTGAAGCAGTACCTTGCTTTGCTGGGTCTGTGGAGCTGGAGATCCTGGTAAGGGAAGCTGGCCACGTGGCAGGCTTTCTGCTGCACCTGGAAAGCAAGAGTTGTCCCATCTTCCTATCTCTCCTTCTCCTCTTTGTTCTCTGCCCCTATTTTCCTCTTTCTCCTCTGTTGGTAAGTTCATCCTGGAGCAAGAAACACAGTGAGGAGGACAGTGGGGCTGAAGTGGGCGGCAGGAACGGTGCTCTATGAGGTGGCACACAGCATTGCCCAGTGGGCTTGGGGGCAGTGCTTGGCCCATGCCAGCTCCCCTCTTCTCTTGCCCTCCAGTTCTCACACACTTTGGCTCCCTCAGCTGCCAAGCTCAGGATTTTCTGAAGGGAAAGACACACGCATCAGAGCAGGGAGGGGAGATGGCACCTCAGGTCAACTTGTGCACTGTGGGAACTGCAACTGCATGTCTTGAGCTGGTGGCCACTGGTTGCAGAAACAAGGCGAGGAGGAAGGGGAGTGCTATGGGAAAGTAGGGGAGGCTGTTGGAAGCAGCTGCCACGTCACCTAGAAGATCTGTGTCGCCTGGATCTTGTCCACAAGAACCCGCAGCACAAATAAAACATGTTGTCATCAGGCCTCCGAGGGTGGAGGGATCCCTCAGGAGCATTCTGCCGGCTGGGCTGTGGGCTGGCTTTGCAGAGGGGAGTGGTGCTTGCAACTCATTCAGAAAGAGCACCTCTTATGTAAATAGCTGGCTTGAAACAAAATGGATTTTAGTTTAAAATTTTTTAACAGTTGGTTTGGGTTTTTTTAAGGTGCATGATTCCATAACATTTACTCCCGGCAGCACACGGTCTGGCATTGTTTGACAGTGTACATTTGTCCAGTTGTGAACAGCCCCTTGACTGGGGCAGCGGAAATCTGAATTCCATTTCTGGATCTCTTTTTCATCTCCTACTCTCTGATCTTCAGCATATTGCTTCATTTCCCTCTGTTCCCTGCCATCCTTACCCCTCGTAATGTAGCAAGCTGGAATAAACTCCCACAAAATAGAGAGCTGGATTTTAGTACATTAAAAAAAGACCTGTTCAAAAAGTGTGTGAAACATCATGAATGAATCTGATTGTCCATTTTTGCTTATAATGTAAATGATCTTTTCAAAGAAAAGTGTTTTCAATAATATAAATTATATCAGTTAAAATGCAAGCTGCATGTACATATTGCTACTATGTTGAAGTATATTAAACAACTGAATAGGTGAAAGTCATCAGTAGAGCAAAGCTTCACTTAATTAATAAATCCTCTTTCAGAATTCTGTTTTGGGCATTTTACTAAGATTACAATTTCCATACAGATGCAGCTTGTCACAGATTAGACATTAAAAAAAAAAAAATCTAATAAACAAACATGTAATTCAATGGGTCTAAATACTAAGTAATGTCAGAACCTACCTGCTCAAATATAAGGATAAATGTACATGAAGCTGTGCATTTTCAAAATAAATGTTGCTGTTGAGATAGTACACCTTCTCAGTTAAGATCATAGCAAAAAATATGTTGAAATTTAGGAAGCAGAGCTAACTTCAAAGCTAATCAAGTTGCTCAGAGCCTTATCCAGCTGAATTTTCTAAAAGTCAGCAAGGACAGAGAATCCACAACCTGTTCCAGTGCTCTACCACATTTAAGATGGAGAATATTTTCCTGATGTCAGATCAGAAATTCCTTTGTTGCAGCTTTCATCTGTTGCCTCTATTCTTTTTGCTGTGGGCAGACTCTGTCCCCATCTCCCCCACAACACTGCTGCAGACAAGTGAAGAAAACAAGAAGAAACATTTAATTCATACCAAGCCTGAGTCTTATTGCAAAACAAGGAATTTTAATTATTACAATTAATTCTCTTCCATTGGTGAAACTGTGTTAAAAAACACAAAACATGATGAAAATCAGTGGTTCAATTAAAGGATTTACATTTATGTCCCTGAAGCAGGACACTCTGACTGTGCTTATACAGCATTTACTTTTTGTGCTCTGCCTTCTCAGCCTGAGGCCACTTTTCTGTTGCTGTGCCTTGGATTTGGTAGCCTTGGGTTTCACTGCTTTGCCCTCAGCAAATCTTTGCCATTTTTTGTCTGTCAGCTTTCGTATTCTCTAAGCTCTTCATTGCTTTCTTGGCCACAGTGGCTGCCAGTTTCTTGGTTTTCCTTGGGATTTCCTTCACAGCCGCAGGTAATCTGGGCTTCTTGGCAGTGCCACTCAAGAGACAGGTGGTTCTTGCCCTGTGCTGCCTTCTTGGCACCTTCCTCTTGGCTTGTTGTTGAGTTGAAAGGAGCTAGAAGTACCAAGTCTTCTTGTGTTGCTCTTGCCTGGCTCCTGAGCCCCAGCCTGGTGCAGCTGTTGTCCTGTACTGCATTCCCTTCAGTTGCCTTTCAGAGTGGTGAGAGAAAGTTCTTCTGTGCTTCTTGGAGACAGGCATTGCCTTAAATCAGCCCCGCTGGAGACTGGGGGCTTGCAGAACTTGGATTCTCCTGCCACCTTCGCCAGTGCCTTAGAGGCTGGAGCAGAAGCAGCAACTGCAGCAGCAGTTGCTTCAAACATGATAGCCAGCACAGCCTACCAGCGCAACATCTTGAGCAAGGTTTTGGTTTCACACTGATGCACGTCAGCTTGCCACCTCTTGCACTGGGTGCCTTGCACCTACAAAGCCTTTCCATGCTGAAGGCATTCCTGTGAGACTTACAGCTCTGACTGTTCCCTTGTAGCACCAAAGCCAGACAGTATCAGCAAACACACCCACTGGGAGATGCTTGCACCTCACTGTGTCTCTAGTCTGGTACCCAAATAGCACAGATCAGCTGGAGCAAGTGGTGTTGGCCATTATTATGGATTAGCAAATAAAACCTGTTTTCTTCTGCAGCAGCTTAGACTTGGCCTCCAGCCTAGTCTGTGCTGTGGAGGAATAGTTCAAGAGTGTCTTTTCTGCCTGGTGCAGTGTGAATGCAGTTGTTCCTGAGACTCTCCACATCGTCATCAGCTCTGCTTGAGCCCAGCACCATCATTACACCATTTCTCTTGGCTCTGCTGTCCATCAGCTGCTATCTCTGTAGTTTCCCTTTGGTTTAGTTTAGGAAAGGCATCCAAACTCTTCGTAGTCTCTGCAAGCCCCTTTGCAATTTCTGTTCCTGAGAGGGCCCTGCTTCAGGGTAGATTTTGGCTCTCCAATCTGTAAGCTTTTTTGGTCTTGTTACCAGTTTTCCAAATCGGGATGTGACCAAGCTAGCCACCTTAAAGTAAATGTGCCTGTGCCCTACCCTACCGGTACCTGCACAGAAATGGTAGAAGAGATGAGTGGCCATGGTGTTCCTTCACTGAGTACAGACTGGGGTAAGGGAAATTAACTGGTTGTGTATGTGAATGCAAGAGCTGTATATTTTAGAGTGATTTAACTGTTCTGGGGGCACATCTGAGTGGCAAGCAGAAGCAATGCTACAAGCACTGTGTAAAACCAATGGGCACCAGTGAATTAAAATTTCTGTTAATAATTCCTAATTGGTAGTTTCCCAGGTCTTAGACTCCTTTTCAGATTATTCCTCTTCTTTCTCTCCCCTGCTTACTAGGAGCTTCTACCAGCCTTTTCATCCAAGCAGAACCCATGCTTTTGGCTGGAACAAAACGGACATTTTAAAATCCTATGAAATTAGCTGGTAAGTTCTCAGATGTTGGATACCCTCCCCTGCCTGGTCAGCTAGCTCAAGAGTGTCACAGCTTAGACCTCACTGCTTACAGCAGATACTTGGGAGCCTCCCATGTGGTCATGGCTAAAGAATTAACTGACGCTAACGGTCAGCACAGCCAGGCATCGCAGTGCATTAGTGAAGAAGGAAGATAGCAGAGATACCACAGCAAAGGAGGAGATCCTCATCATGTGTGAAAAGAGAATCACTTTTCACCTCTTTCCCCCTCTCTCCATTGGCCTCAGGGTGGGTCTCCCATTCCACCCCCATTGCCAAGAGCACTGGGCCCCCTGGAAGAGGATCAAGGTGTCAGGGGCAGACCCTGATTCTACTTTGGCATTAGGGAGTGGAGGTTAGTGGTGACATTCCACAAACCTTCTGGATGTGGCCAGTGATGAGAGCATAGGAGCAGCTCTGAACTCTGGGAGGAGGAAGAGAAGAAGTAGCAAGACTACCTTGAATCTTCTGAAAATACTTGATTTGCTGATAAGAAAATTTTGTAAGATGCAAGAATACTGCTCATGAGGACCTCCAGACAAGGAAAGCTTGTTCGACTGCAGGGAACACAACACATGACTCCAAGCCAAGGAACTTGAAATGTGCTGCTCTTTAGTGAGCTCCCAGGCACTTCTGTCCCAGCCTCTCCAGCAAAGGGCTTCTCCAAAGACAACAGGGAAACTAAAATCAGGATTTACCACCCAGGCCCCAGGTGCAAGATCTTTTTGCACCGAGTAGCATGAGCTGCAGCAACTGCACAAACAGGAGCTAGTAACAGGCAACTTTTGTCTGTGAAACCATAACCGCAGCTAGAAGGTGAGTCTCATTGTGAAAAACTGCGGTGCAAAACCAAGTTTCTCCCCGTGACTAGTAGATGGTTAGAGAGATATGAAGCCAGTGACTTCTATTAAGGAGGGGGAAAATGTGATTTGGAGCAGAGTCTGGGGTGCCCAGACCAGGGGGGCTGAGCTGTAGGAGAACGGAATAACACTAGAACACAGCTTGCAGCTCCCTGTGCAAAAAGAGGCTCTATTCCAGGTCTGCGCAGCGTGGAGGCAGAAGCCATCAGCTGGGCAGGGTGCGCTGGAGGCTGGAGCTGCGCTGCTGTGGGAAGCAGCGAGGTGCAAGCAGCTCTGGTGGGTGCTTCCCCACACCCAGCTCTCAGCGCAGGGAAGGTGCATTCGGCTTTGATTGCAGACTCTTGGTTTTCTTAGTGCAAATGAGATAAGCTGCCAATCACTTCACAGCCTCAAGCTAGAGGGGACACTTGAGGACAAGTGCAAGTGCTTGGGCTTTGGTCACATTGACCTGCATTCACGTGGGGGAAGCCATTCACCAGGTTTCAAAATCCTCAACCCGATCCAGCCCCTTTCCTCCCTTCCTGCTGGTGACTCCAGCCAGTGTCAGTCACTGGTGGCAAGAGATGGAACCGCTGCTGCCTAGAGACGTGTTGGGGGTGTGGGAATTAGTGCAGGTGGGAAGAGAAAAAATTCTGGGCTCACAGAGTCAGGATTCAGGGTCGTTAGTTCCTATAAGGAGGCTGAGGCTGGGCTAGCAGAGAGCTGCAGGGCAGGAATGAGAGGCACTCACAGGGCTGAAAAATGTGTACTCAATTCAATAGTTTCACCCTAATTTGCCTCATCCCCCAGCACCAAAACAAGCTCAACAGTGGAACAAAAATAAACGATGAGTCAAGTCTCCAGGTAAAGGTTTTGCAGTGCAAGCCTGGAAAGCCAAATTACTAGTAAAACACATAATAACATATAATCTTAGCCCACACTCAGCAGCCAGGTGCCCTCAATTCTTTATCAGTGGCATCATCTACAATCCTGCAGCATGCAGCAGTGCACAGCACAGGGGTCCAGGTTTCATAAACCTACACTCCCTGTAGCACTCCTATACATCCTGAACTGACTTCTCTCCTTCTCACCTCCCTCTCACAACCTGGGGTCCCAGCTCTTGTCTAACTTAGATGCAGCCTCAGTGACACTCACCCCACAGTGCTTTAGATTTGCATTTGCAATCCCCCCACTACACGCACCGATGATGTTCACTCCAGGCAGACCTCATCCTCATCCTCACAGCTTTCATACATCTCCATGGTGCTGTATATTCCACACCACCAAAGGCAGTGCTTGGTCATGCAACTGCTGAAACCTTCTCCCTAGGCACGGCATCCACAGCTGTGTCACAAGATGAGTTGGCAGCTCTAGGGACAAGGCCCTTTGCCCCACGTCCTAGGCAGCAAGCTGCCTCTACATCTAGCACGGCTTTTTCTTACACCCAGAACTGGAATAATGGGAGTGCTCTGCCTGGCAGAGGTGCCTGAGCAAGTGTGCTACCGATGTGTTGGGTCTGTCTTTCAAAATAGGGTGATGAGTCTTTGTGGAACGAACACAGAATATAATGTTATGTGTGTATAATAAATAAGCACTTCAGTATATGCTTTAGTTAATATATGCTTATATTAAGTAAGCATATTACATTGTATGTGCTTATAATAAATACGCACATCAGCTTATTTATTTGCCTGTGCCTAACTGCAAGGAACTCTGCCATTCCCCCGCTCGAGGTCTCGCTGCAAGTCAGTGTCTGTGGTGTCTCAGCACTTGTGGAGCAGAGAAAGTTCTTCTGCTTGAGGTTTTCGCTCGAGGCGAGGCGAAGCAGGTGTCTGCGTTTCTTGTGTTCAGCCCAAGAACCAACCAAATGGTGATGTCGGTGCTTGTTTCAAAATGCGATTTCTGAGCAAAGGGTGAATGGAAAAAATAAATATGTATTTCTATCGACACACACCAACACACAGCTTCCTGTTGACTAAACAAGCAACCTCTCCTCTGCTTTGGGGCTAGGTAATTACTTTTAGTTATTCACCGCATTTTTGCTCTCTGATTTCTTAGCAATTTGCTTTCTGAATCTTTAGTAACAGTAATGGTGATACTCCTCCTCACCCCTTACACCTAACCACTGCTCTTCAGGCTGCTGTTATTTCTCTGCTGTTCTTACTTCAAGGCAGGGAATAGAGCTCTGAACACAAGAAGCCTGAAGCAATGCTAGGACATCCTTCTGTGATCCTGATTAGCTGGAGCAGTGTCTCTTGCTAGATAACAGACCAAACACACCAGCACAGGGACCCTTTCCAGCCTTCCCCACTAGCCTTTAACTGACCCGGGCTTTGATCAGAAGCAGAGATGGAGTCATCTTCAGTAAAATTGTTTTTCTCTGCCACCCATATCCCCCTCGCCAAATAAGTTTGCATTGAGCAGAAAGGAAAGAAAACCAGAGTGCTCAGCACCTCTCCCCAGGTATTAGCTCCCAGCCAAAAGGGTCGCACTGTATTTTAAAGATTTGGCAATTTAAAACCAGGGAGGAAGCTGGACTAGCAGCTAGATTAGGGATCAGCAACCTTTCTATGGTTTTCCAAAATATGTATTTTTTACCAGAGCAGAGATGACACCTGCAAATGAGCAAGGTCTTGCCTTGGCAAGGTACTGCAGCTCCTGCTTTAGGCAGTCCTGCATAGCAGCTGAGGGTCCTTCTCCAAATGTCACCCTGGGCTTGCTATGAGACACTAAAAATACATCCACACTAACACGTTTCTTCTCCAGGATTAGAGCCGGAGGCACAGTATCGCTGCCATGGGCTTTGGGCACTCACACCTCCACTATGAGGGAAGTTGCTGGTCTAAACAAAAGGCATTAGAAAGCCTACATCAGTATTTAGATTTGAGAGCCCTGCCAGAGAGTGATGTAAGTATAGTTCATCTGTTCATTCGTTTGTTCATTCTTTTTTGTCTCTGTGGAGAGCAAAGAGGCTCTCAACATTTAAGGAAAAGTGCTGATGTTTTAAACATGGAAGAATGAATTCCACTTACAGGCAAGACCAGAGAAGGATCTAGTTAAACATTTTATGAGACTTGACAGGTTAAACCTTTGAGAAAATCATTATGCACAAATTTAATTTACAGGGGACACCAGGCTGGCCATGAAGATATTTCTTGGCTCCTTTCAGAGCAGAAAATGTCATGTAAAATTTTCTGCAAGCTTTTGCCTATTGAAATTAGGAGCCAAAACAAGAACAAAGCTGAAACTACCTTAATTTATCTGATGGAACACAAACAGTTGTGATCTCTAAGAAGCAGATTTCCCAGGGTGTGTTGCTTTTTTTTCTTTTTAATGTCCTGTGTAACAAACATCCTTCTTGCAATATTGAAAGAAAAAACTAGTATGAAAGGGGGACAAAATGACTCTTGGTCTGACCTAGGAGATTTGTCACAAGAGGCTGCTAAGGCAAAGGCTGAAAGGAGCCAGCTGTTTCATTAGCAGGAGTGTCCTCTTTGATTCCGTTCAGTAGGACAGGGATCCACAAGGACTGCAGGCTCTTCCAGCTTTGGTCAAACACCAGCAGCCAGATCCCCAAAGAGGATAATTGCCACAACCCTTGAGACCAATGCAGCTGCCAAAATGTGAAGCCGCTGAGCATGCGCCCTACCCAGACGTTTCCCCAAGGAGCTGGACAGCCCAGCCCTGACCCTTCCAGAAGGGCTTCTTCTACTGAAGTGTGCCATGCCAGCCGCTCTCAAAGACAAGTATTCTCAGTGCTGGGCTAGAGTCATCTGCTCTGTTCTGGCAACTCATCTCTCCTTTTCATGTGTTTGCATATACTGGTTTCACACGGTCCTAGCATGCTGAAAGCCAGTAAAATTAGTAAGAAAAGTAAATCAAGCAGAGAAAAAAATGAAGAACTACCCTAGCATGAGGTAAACAAAAGCCCTGTTTCTCAGCCATAGCACCGACGGTGCTTCGCTTGAGGCAAAAACGGAGCAGGATGTCCCCCGGCTACCTCCTTAGCACCCTGCCCAGCCAGACCCGCTGCCCCCTCCCTTGGCTGTCCCTCAGCCCTGCGGAGGGGATGGGTGCCTGGCAGGGGCTGGGGGGCCACGGTGGAGCACAGCCGGGGTGGCAGAGTGCAGCGTTAGCGGAGCAGAGCGTGTGCGTCCTGAGCGTGAGCCCGGGCGTGACGTGCAGCCGCACGCCTGCTGGGCACAGCCGCCCCGGGGGGGGTCCTGGCAGCCACCTTGACGCCAGCAGATCACAGTGTTGGTGTCATCTGGAACAGCAGGATCAGGCCCTGAGTCCTTCCCCACTGGTCCTTTGCGCACAGCTTTGCCATGCAGGTTCGCCACCGCTCCTGGCCTGTCAGCGCGGCTCAGGCACCCGTGGGTGCGTTCAGGTGCCAGAGCAGGGCCAGGTGCTCCCCGTCAAACCCCGGGCTCTCTGGAGCTGGGTCCCTCTCGCTCCTTCCTTCGGCTTCTGTGTCGCCCCTCACCGCCAAGCAGCTGCTGCTGGGCCTGTCAGGGGTCGCAGAGGAGGGCGAAGCCTGCCAGCACTTGGGCATTCCCTGGGCTCCCTCCAGCTGGGCTCTGCGGGCCCTGCGCGGAGCAACCTCGGCGGCGGGCAGCGCAGGGTCACCGTCCCCACTGCACAGCTGCGCGGCCCGAGGCCCGCGGGGATGGTGTGGTTTTGCCCACACTCACGTTAGTGGTACGCCAGCTCCCAGGCCCCCCGCTAACCACCAGACAATGCTTCCTGCCTCATTATGTTATTGATAAAAATTCAGAATAATTTTGCAGGCAGGGAGGGCCCAGCGGTGAGCGCAGCCGGGGGGGGGGGGAAGCAGCCAATGGGTGCTGAGCATCTTTCAGAACTGGTGCCCCTCCGCATCTCAACCCTCTGCTCTTCAGCTCCTGCAGCTCCAGGGACCTTTCTAACTCCTCCCTCAACCACACCCCGATGAAATCCGGCAGGGGGTAGATAGGGGTGAATGGGGAGGGGACACAGGGGACAGCCCGCACTTCTGTACATCAAGTCAGAGGGGTGCACAGCCAGAGCCTGCGAGACAACCTCTCTGCAATCCCATCACCTGAGAGAGACCCCGGCAGTCATGGACAGGTAAAAGGAGTGCCTCCGGTTTCTTGCTCATATACAAAACAAGGGTCTTTCTCTTAGAATTAACCCACTCCCCATTCAGTGCTCACTGTCCCTTTCACTGTTTGACTCAGTAATCTAACTCCCTGCCCCGTCCTGCTCTTGCATGTGCATCTCTGTGTCTCTCATTCTTTCTCTTTGACTGTCTGCCGCCCTGTACTCTTTTTCACCTTCTGTCATTTCTCTTTCTCATTACTATTCTCTGTTCCTTTTCATTCTTTTTCTTTTCTAGAAACAAAAAAAGACAGCAGAAAGATGAATATTCAGATGCTATCTGCCACCTAAGCACCTCAGTTCCTGCCCACTCTTCTCTCCTTATACACCTGTTCTTTCTCTTGCAACAGATTTCTGCATCAGTCTCTGCTGCTCACACCCTTGTGCTTGTAAGCACAGCCTGTTCCAGCACTGGACTGCTCTACTTGCACGGCGATTATGCTGCGAGCTAATTATTACTAATCACTTGCCACAATTGCCTATCGTTCACACATTCAGGGCCCTTCACTCTGATTTGAGGATTGGCTTCATGGATCTTTATTTGAGGAGAAGATCTCTGTTCAGTCTACATCAGTACTGGGTATAATCACAGCTCCTGTGTCCTTGCTGCTTTCCCTTGAGCTATACTATAACTATAGGAGTTGCTCATGTATCCAGCAGTTTGCACCTAACTGCACATCTGCTCAGTTGTTCCCCACAACATCTGTTAATTCATTATTCTTCTTGTACCAGCCATGTTCTGAAATCCTCCCTAGCAAAAACCCCTGGGACAGTGAACTCCAGAGAGAATGGAAAATAGCAACTGATGTCAATGAACCATTTCTGGTTGAACAAAAAGCTCCTGTGATTCAAAATCATTTTCACTTTGTTAGGACAGTGAAAAATAACTCAAGTGATTGTAATTTTCATTTTTCTGGGTTTTGGGGTCATTTCTTGTTCTTCACCGTTATTTGCATCCACATGCTGCTCTGCAGGGGCAAAACCACTGAATAGAGAAAAATGGGAAGAAGTAAGAAAACAGACAGTTAGAAGAAGAATCAGAAACATTTTGAAAGCAAATGCATTTGTCCAAAACTTCACAAAAAAGATAAAAGGGAAAGCCTATTTTCCCTTTAATTTCTAATGTGTTGAAAAGCTTTTCCTTGTGGGCTTTGATGAAACATCAGCATAATTGCCATTGTGTTTCACCTGGTTTATATGGTTCTTCAATGAGCGATTGCATTTTTCACAATTCCTCTGCTCTGTTTTTCTGTGGCACCCCCCAAGTAAGAGCTTTGCAAGCCTCTGGCCCATCGTACCTGCTCATTTCCCACATGATTCTCTGGGCTATTGTCTCTGGACAACCTGAGGATCTGTCACACATGTCCCCTCTCTAGCACCTCTGTTACAGAGGAGAGTTTTTCCCACATCCCTGCAATAACACACATCTAAGAGGGAGAAGCCTGAGATGAATCACTGCTTAACAGTTTTGTGAGGGGACCAACATATGTGTGTGTGTGTGTGTGTGTGTGTGTCTGTCTATTAGGGAATATACAAGCATGTTCATAACTGTGCAAATAGGGTGAATCTAAGGTGGTAGAGGAAGCAGGGTGGCTCTACGTGTGAGAAATGAATCAAAACTGATGATGAAGAACATGCAGTGGGTATGGGAAACACGCACCCAAGATGAACTGCCAGAGAAAGGGGTGATGAAATGCAGTGGGATCAGTTTGTGCTCTACTCCTGCCACAACCTAGAAACCCAGCAGAGCAGAGCCCTGGCAGTGCTCACAGCACAGACCTCCAAGAGCCGCCTGAGGCTCTTTCTGGGCTGAATAACACGCTTCGAAGGAATGCTTTGCTCTCCGAGTGTGTGCAGGACTCTGCAGAGCCTTGTCTTCTCTATGGACTTCCTCCTAGGAGGGAACACGCCACAACTCCCATGCAATCTACTGCTCCAGCAGCACGTCTGTATGAAGAGTGGCATAGCTGAGTATGTGTGCGCTTCTCTTTCTGTGTGAGCAGCACAGGTATTTTTGCACTGCAGGCTGAGGGTGACATGGCAGGAAAGAGGATGTGTGCAGGTAGCTTCTCTATTTGTGGGACAATCAGGGCAGCAAGGGTGCTTGTGGAGGAATATGTCTCTCTGGCGATGTGACGTGAGGTGCAATAGCGAGTGCTACAGGGAAGCAAAGCACATGCACTCGGTAACAAGAGGCAAGAGGATGTGCGTGACTACATGGATGAGTGAGCACCCGTGGTGCGGTGGCCACGTGTGAGGGTGCACAATGGACAGAACTCCTGGAGGAGCAGAGAGGATGGATGCCACTGTTAGCTGCAGAAAGTGCTTTGCAGTGCTCAAGCTTTGTGGTGACATTGGCAAACAGATGAAGGGATTTTGCGTAAGAAACTTTTCCTTGCTTAGACTCTCAGATTTAAATTGGATTTAAATTCCTAACAAACCCCAATTCCCCTTTCCTACACCTCACTGGAGACTCCCCAGAAAACCCAGCTCAGTATCACCTAAACCAACCCCACCTCCCTGCTGAGCATCAGTCTATCAGAGGGAAAAGATGACAGAGGACATGATTATTTTTAACTCATTCAGTTCTGTTTTGCATTGGGGGAGGTAAGTATCTCACCTCGATGAACACAGCTGTTCTCAGCTGCTGATGTGCCTCCACTTGGCAGTGAGGCTGTTAGATACGGCTCATGGCTACCTTACCCTCCCCGTGCTCCTACTGCCTTGTCCCAGCAGGATCCCTGGGCATGGGAGCAGGCCCTTGCCAGTCTTGACATTTGTCTGGTGGGGGAATGGTCTGGCGAGGTGTCAGCATGCCTACTCCATAACATATTCTGTCAGCTACTGTGCGGCGCCTTACCCCAGCCCCTAGCCCTGCACATTTTCAATCATACTCTTTTGGGCAACACTGGGAAGAAACTCAGCCCAGTCTTCTCTAAAGAGGCTCTGATTCAATCCATCCCTTGCCCCAGTGGCTTTTCAGGATTTTGTACAGCAAAAATCATATTTCTTGATAACTGAACTCAGACACTCTCATCTTCCCAGGTCTTCTCAGACACTTTCATCCTTCTCCCTCAATGGTGTCCATCTTTTGGATATTCTTAGATATTTTCACACTCTACCCAGCCATAGTTGCTGTTTGACTAATCACTACTAATTCACTTACTGTTTCCACTCACAAGGTCAACTGCTTCATCCCCACAGTCACGTCTGCACCCTGTCCCTAACATATTGCATGCAAATTACCGATGCTCTTCTTGTACTGAGAGGCCTGGACATGAGGAGGATATTTTTGGTGCTGAGCCCTCAGCAAAGACATGGCCAGCTGCTGGATCCAGGGGGGGTGCTAATGAAAATTCTCTCTTGTCTTCTGCAGCCTCCTGATGAAAAGGAAACTATTCCTCTACAACTTCAAGAACCTGCGCTGGGCCAAGGGCCGCCGTGAAACCTACCTCTGCTATGTCGTAAAGCGCCGTGACAGTGCTACATCGTGCTCCCTGGACTTTGGATACCTGCGCAATAAGGTACAGGGAACACCTTGGCATCTTGTTCTTACTTCCATGCTGAGGTGCATGCAGCTCCAGTTGGCCCGGGGCAGCAGGGAAAGGAGGGCTGCGACAGCACAGAGGGTGCTGGCACACAAGTCCATGAGCACGGACACTGCACTGGTGCGTTCTCTCTGGGGGATGCAGCCTCCAGGTGAACCTGTACTTTTTGCTACCTCCAAGTGTGTCACCAGCAAGACCTCCATACTCCCTGCTGCTTTACCAGTCTACTTACTTTTCTGCTTGGCTCCCACACGTTCCTCTCATACGTCCCTACACATCAGTGTGCCCCTGAGCTTTTCTAGCCAGTCTTCCACTTGAGTACCACTGTGCCTTCTCCCTCTGAGCGCTGACCCTAGGACCTACCCGCAACGTTTTTTCTCCTTCCCTCACACCCCACCCAGCTCATTCTTCCCTCCTCACCCCTCTTACACCCTGCTCCCCCTCCCCGCCTCACTCCTTGCCCCTCTCCCTCTTTCATGAAGATGGGCTGTCACGTGGAGGTGCTCTTCCTGCGCTACATCTCAGCCTGGGACCTGGACCCAGGCCGCTGCTACCGGATCACCTGGTTCACCTCCTGGAGCCCCTGCTACGACTGCGCCCGGCACGTGGCCGACTTCCTGCGCGCCTACCCCAACCTGACCCTCCGCATCTTCACAGCCCGCCTCTACTTCTGCGAGGACCGCAAGGCAGAGCCCGAGGGGCTGAGGCGCCTGCACAGGGCAGGGGCACAGATCGCCATCATGACTTTCAAAGGTGAGATGCGCAGGCGAGAAAGAGACGACGGAAAGCTAAGGGGGCTTAGAGAAACCCAGCAGGGTGGGAGAAGCTGGGACAAGGAGCCAGAGAAGAGGATGGCAGGATGTGATGACTTAGTGAACCTAGGAGAGGTCAGCGTTCTCTCTGGGGCAGGCTTGAGCACTCTGTAACTCCCCCATGCATTGCACAGATTACTTCTACTGCTGGAACACATTCGTGGAGAACAGGGAAAAGACATTCAAAGCCTGGGAAGGGCTGCATGAAAACTCTGTCCACCTGTCCAGGAAACTTCGACGAATCCTCCTGGTGAGGGACAATTTTCTTTCTCCTTCCAGTGCCTCTTCCCCTCAGCTTCTTCCTCTCTTCCTCACTCTTGTTCCTCTCTGCTCTAGCTGCACATCTCTGCAATCTGCCATTTCATTCATTCCTGTCTTCACTTTCCACATCCCTTATGCTTCTCTCCCAAATTCCTTCATATCTGCTCCTTCTCTTCCCCTTCTTCTACCTTTCATCCCATCTCCTGCAATTCCTTCCTCCTTCCCCATCCTCATAGGTTCCTGCTCACTTGACAACTGACCTACCATCTATATTTTGTCCTGCAGCCACTGTATGAAGTAGATGATTTGCGAGACGCCTTTAAAACTCTGGGACTTTGAAGTGAAAGTCATCATCAATCCGAAGACTTTACAAACACTTGTTCTTTGATTTCCAACTCTCTCCTTACAACAGATCTTTCTCTTCTTGCCTCTTTACATCTTTCTTCCTTCCAGCCCTGTGACTAGAGATAAGACTATACTTACTTTTTCATTTCCAAGGAGAATTAGGCTGATCTTCTAAAGACACATTCCCCAGACTCACACCTCATCCATTGCTAGCTGGGAATAGCCAGGACTGCAGCGACATTGCCAGAGAGCGATTCGCCCTCCCTCAGTCCCTGCAGAGCTAATTCAGGTGGTCCACTAAATGGAGTTCTGGGTTTAGCCTTGCCCAGGTGGGAGCAGGCAGCCCGCAAAGCCGTTTGTGCGAGCGTGTTCTCACTGGCACTGCACGCACCGCACTAGATTCATGAGGGCATCGGGGAGCGTGTCTCCTGGCTCCTGGAGCTGCACTGCGCTGAGCTGCTCTGTGTCCTCCCCTGTGAAACGGTTTGTTTGTCCATCCGGATGTGGGTAGGAAGTTGAAAACCATCATCATTTAAGTGGTATAGCCTATGTCCTAACAGCAAAATTGGCCAGTTATTGGAAAGTTCAACTGAGAGTATTGAAGTGAGTCCTGGACAGCCCAGGTAGCTCAGCTTGCCAACCTCACTTGAAGCCAGCAGGTTTTCTAGGTGGGTTGTGTGCAGGCCCAGGCCCTGTAGTGCCTCCTGCCCAGAAAGGAAGGAGCCTCAGTATCTGTGGGTCCAGGTTTCGTGACCTAGGAGAGGTTGAAACTAGACAATAAAAGGCTAAAATGAAAGCAGAAGATTTGATGGCCAAAATTTTCAAGTGTGAGCTGCAATTCTGGGTGTCTAGCAAGATATTTCCAATGCAGAAATAGGAAGTCCACTCAACTCCTGTTAACTCTGATGAGAGCCATGGCAGCTCAGGGTCAGTACTGATCACTGCATGGATGTCCCACCCTGCCAGGAAAGGAGCCACCAAGACACCTCACTTCTGCAATGTCTTTCCAGCGTATATCTACTGGAAAACACACTTCATTTCCACATTGCATTGTCCCTCAGACTCAATTTCCCATTCGTGTAGGCTGAGGCTGTGGCGTTTTAGATGGTGTGTTAACATCCGGATCAGTTACCATGTGCTTCTTCACACACCTCAGGGAGGAGCACCTCAGCTCTCGCTTCTGGAGTACTTTTCATCCACTGAATGTTTCCTCTTAGATCAGATCTGCAATAAGCTCTCTCCCTAGCCAGGTATCCTCTGCTGGAGGCACCTTACCAGTACCACAGTGTTCTGTTTTTTCAGGCCTTTTACTGCCCATAATATGGCCAAATATGGTGACTGGACTGAGAGCTGACCAGAAAAAACAGCTGGCATGAGCAAAGCTTTACAGCCTGTAGATAGATTATCTTCCATAGGGGGCAAAATCAAAGCATCCTTCTGCCTGGCAGTCACTGTGTTTCCACTAGAGGACACCATCAGCACCTGTCTTGGGGACACAGTCTTTACCAAGTTGAAGATGTGGGTTCCTAGTACATGCCTACTCACCACTACCTTCCCACTACCTAAATTACAGACGGATTGTCCTCTGCAGTCTGAGGCTTTGCCAAGGCTAAGTGTTTCTGGCCCACATTCTGAGGGTGCTCTGTCATTTCCTTCATGATGGCTGGGAATTCTCTGCTCCATCCTGTTCCGCTTTCTGGATAGGCTGGAGGCTCCTGTGTCGCTCCTCAAAACACCTCCTCTGGTGATAAGCCAGCCGCAGGAGGACCGCAGAGAGACCTGCTCCCACAGTGCCTCCTCCTGCTAGGAGAGGTCACGACTGAGTGCATCACAAGCTTCCTACAGCTTCAGGCTCCTGAGTCGCTCTCAGCTTGAGGAATTTCAACCAGGAACAGCAATGAGAGTTCATTGCAAAGCATTAATTTGCAAGCATGGCGTTGTATATTTGTTTGATATGGTGGATATTATTTATATAAATAAAGGTCTTACAAATGAGCATCTGGTTTTGTCATTGTTTTGGTACCATGTGGATGACAGAAGCTGACACAAAGGATTGATGTGTCATACATGCTTCCTGATTCCTGGAGAGAAAATCTGGCACTATCCTATTGAACTGTCTTTATCCTCTTCACCTGTAACTTTGAAGCTGTGGACACTGTCATCCAGAAGATCAAGGCAGATAAGTGATCAGGCAATAGGTGCTTCAGAAATACTACCAAAAATCTGTGACATAAATGCTAAAGTCACTCAAGATGCTTCCGTCATTGATTGCAAACCTGTCATTCTCATTCCTGACTCCTAATTGACCAAAGTGGACAGAGAAGTGCTGATTCAACATACTTCACAAAACACGAAGAGAAGCAGAGATGGAAAAAGGGTCTCAGTCTTCCAACCTTTGGTATTGGCCTGTACAACATCATTGTCCTTCTCAGTGAAATTGTTGGAGAGCTACTAGAAAAAGTAGCATTGTCTAAAAAAGCAGTTGAGACACCAGCTTCTGATTAAATGTTGACAAACATTAAGTTGAAGATACTTGTTTAAAACTTGTTGAAACAGGACAACTGGTAACGTTATACAATAGGAGAATAAATGCAATGAGAAACATGCACTGCATTCAGAATACTTCCTACATTGCTTCTTCTGAATCTAAAGCAGACTGAATTCAGAGTGGACTGTTTAGCTAATCTATGTGATTTAGCTATAGGAATTTAGCTCTTCTGCTGTAGAGAGTCTTTTTAATTGTACTTTTTCCATTCTCAAATACCGATACATATTAGTTATTATAAGGTATTTTTTTACTTTGAATTATTAATTAATTCAACCTCAAATGCATTAGGTATCTCTGCCAAGAATAACTCCTTGGAGGATGACTGTTATGCAGTGACATTATTTTTTAAGCCTAAATTTTTTTATTTGCTTTGTAGACTGTGTATATAGGGAACATTTCTTTACTGCTTATATACTCCCTGAGTACCACTTACGTTTACAGCCTTACTGAGATAGTGGCTGTGCTGTTCAAGGTGTCTCCTTCCTTTATATGCACCTGGGAAAAAGCTAATCCCTCAAGGGAACTGTGGCAAATGTATCCCAGGCCCCGTTGCCTGAGCTGTGGGAAATCGGGGCTTGTGATTTCTGGGAGGGTTTTTCCTCCCAAGACTTGGGGAACAGCCAGAGCAGGGGCCTATGGTGCTATCTGAAAACCTCAGTCTTACTTGGTCCGACATCCCATGGTTTGCAGCGATGAACAAGGCACAGGTTCATCCGAATAGCTGTACAGCTGCTGCCCCCAGCCTTGCTTTCCACGAGCGTGCCCGCCTCCCCATCCTCTCGTTACTTACACCCTAAGGACTGCAGCCACAACTAACAACAGGATACAAAAGATTTCCTAGCAAACCTGGCACAAACATGAGCTTTTGCCAGACCTGCCCCTGTGGCTGGCTGTGTAACGTTTTGGGTGGGTTTTGCACGCTCAAGCTGTACACACAGTTCCTGAAAGCACACCTTCATAAGGGCACGGATGCTACTGAAAAACACCCTGCCCGTGGGCTGGGGGTAGCTCCTTCGTCCTCGCTGAACACCATCCTGTGCGTCTCTGCACGCAGCCACCTGCGTAACAATCAGACCCTCGGGTCACATCCAGTCTTAGGGCAACTGACGTGTGCTTTGTCACCCAGGGCTGGGATACAAAGACACCCCCACTCTGTGAAAGCTCCAGCTCTGCAGCAGGGCAAGGTTCAGGGGTTGATTTTTGATAACGGAGGAAGCAGGATAAACAGGGGATGGGATGGTTACTGGTACAGTGTGGAAAACTGGGCATGGCTGCCATCTCCTGGTGCACGGGGGTGTCTGGGACCCTTTACAAGGCTGCTGGCTGAAGGGATGTTCCTTGCTGCAAACAGCTCCCAGAGTCCGGCTCTCAGCAACCCCCAGAACATACCCATCGAAGATCAGGACACTGACATCATTCCCACAGCTGCACACAGCATTACTCCAGGTCAGTACACAGCATCCTTGGACATCACATTGCAATAATAAGAAACAGATTACCATTAAACAATGCAAAGACACACTCCAGGCCCTTGCAAATACAAGGGGGATTTTCAAAGCATGTCTGTCTCCCCCACACACCCCCACCTCCTTCCCCCACTTGCTCTCTCTCCCTCTCCCTCATGCTGGTACTTGGAAACGAGGACAGAAAGGAACTTCAGGGCCTTAGAGTCCAGTGCCCTGCTACTTGCCCCTTCAGGGGTTTATAGCCTAGATGTATTCGTGTCCAACATTGTCCTCTAGCTCGAGTCGTTTTTCCTCCCCTTCCTGGTGCTGACCCTTTGGTGTTTCTATGAGCAGAAATTTCATTATTTAATCACATATGTATTAAATATTTGCAGTGATGGAAGTCAGATTCGGTTTGCAGGAGAAATGTGGAGGGGTTTGGCACCGAAGAGACCATTCCGACAATGCCAGCAGTGATAAGCAGAGTCTCAGAAGGGGAAGGAGAAAGCCAGGTTGCTGCAAGAGCCGAGGTCAGAGCAAAAGGGTAGGCACCAAACTGTGGTAAGTAATTTGAAGGCTGCCTTTGGCTTTTAAATCTATGACTTCTGTCATAGGCAGGTTTTCCTTCAGGCTTCCAAACCAACACCAGATATAGCTGAAAGACCATTGTTGTTGCTGCTGTTGTCGTCATTATTGTGAAGCAGACCAGTTGAAGGACTGATGTGACTGTCAAAGGTGCAGGGCTAACACTGACAGGGGTCACCTTCCTGCCTACAAGGGGCTCGTCTCCTCACACGGACGAGTGCACCCAAGTTCCAGGGTAGCGAGGATTTTGATGTCTCCACACTATAATCTTGTTATTAAATCACAGTTAAGAACTATCCTACTCTACAAGCTGGAACAGTGTTTTTGCCAGTCCAGAGGGACAGGAGGTGAGAGCAGACCAGCTGTTCTGCGGTTACCTCTATAGCCTAGCAGCGTGGTAGATTCACCTCTACGGCCTAACACACCAGTAAGGGCACAGCAGGGATACAGTAGATTGCAAGTGCACTCTGGCACCTAAAACTGGTGTAAAAAGCTTCACTGGGGTGACTTGGAACTGGTGTGCTTTCAAATGGACCAGAGAAAAGTTTGTCCTCCTGCCTTCGGTGGGAAAGGGCTGAGCCTTCTGTGAAGAGCCATACACACCAGCTAATTCCTCAAGGTGAGTGTGTGCACTTCAGTTAATCCAGGTGCTTCTGTGCAGCTGAATGACTTGGTAATGCCCAGAGCTGACACCAGCAGGAGCAGAACTGTGACCCACGACAGGGATGGGGATGCCAGAGACCTCTGCTTCATTGTGCCCTGGTGCGCAGCTGTAGCAAGAGACTATCCCCAGGAGGTGTGACTGGGGAAGGTGGTCACCAACCTGTGACTGAAGTGTTCACTTCAGAGTCAAGGCTCCACTATGAGTACGTCACCATCTCTCACACTGCCTCGTTCATCATTTCTGCTTTGTCAGGTGTCCTCTTGCTCCCTTTGAGACAGCCCTACACATTATAGGACCATCACTGCTGTAAAGTTCTTGCCTAATGGGCTAGGATTGCTGCAGTGGGTGTCTGCACAGGGCTGTGCTTGCTGGTTTATGTCCTTTTTCAGCTCCCTATATTTACAGTATTAACTTTCTGACTCTTGCTTCCCAAACAAATGTTTTAATTTGTTGTCCCCTGTATTTATGCAGGTTTCTGTCCAACTTCTTGTTTGTTTGTTCCTCCTTCACAGAAGAGCTAATCAGTCTTGCTACAGATCCAAAAAAAAGAAACACAACAGCAATGGGTTCCTGAAAGAGAAATACTAGGGAAGAGGAGAACAAAGTGAGAAGGTGCGACACTTCTCATCTGACACAATCACAGGCCCCAGCTCTCTTCAGCTCTTCCTAGGCCAAATGTGGTTTCTGAGTATTCAGTAGCCCTTTCTGAAGCATAAGCAGCTACATTACTATTCTGGGAAAGGAAATGAAGCAGGAACTTGGAGACAGCCGAAAGCAGGAACAGCATTTTATGGATGCTTGAACAACTCCAGCTGGAGTGTGATCAGGGTCCCGTGGCCCTGCCCTGGGATGAGGGGTGAACCAGAGATATACCCATTTGCTCCAACCTTTCCAAAGTCAAAGTCTGACTGCATATTTATTTTACAGAAACATAGTGGCACCTGCCAGCATTTTTTGGTTATTTCATGTGAACTAGCAATGTGTCAGTAATTTCCACACTGCTTTGGTTAAGCTTGCTCAGTGCTATGCTAAGCTGTGAGCAAGATTCTACGATGTTTAAGTATTTCTGGCAAGAGACACAGATTGGTCTTCAGGTCTTGCAGATTTTCTTAAAACTTAAGAGTTTCCATTTTGTACTGGCCATGGATACTACATATTGTTGTATAGCTTTGTGCTGTTGTACTTTCTAGATTCTCAGATGGAATTCAGCTAACTTCTGTGGCATAATGAAGTTTCAAAGAAAGACACAAAGGAAGGTGTTTCTAGATATATATGTTGATTAGGCTCAAATTGAGTTTCCACGTTCCACAGCAGACCGGTAATTTACAAGTTACATTGCTGAATGGTTATGGACCTTGGGTTGACCAAGTGATTTGATTTCTCCCTAAGGAAATAATGACTTAACACTAAAATGGCTAGAAAGAAGGCATATGATACCCAGCCTGAGGTCCTGGACAGGAGAAAAAAATCTTTAGCCATGCTACACATTGCTTAGAGTATTTTTATCTGATTAATGTAGGAGACACTCACCAGCCAGCTGCACTCAGCTTTAGATACTCTCTTAGACAGCAGGAGCTGGAGCTGCTTCCTCAGCTTGCAGCTTTTCTGGCTGTCTTGATTGTCTGCTAAACATTTGGAGACTGACATGGCCAAAGGATGCCATAAGCCTTAATCAGCTAGAAGAGATAGGCATGGTTCCTACCAGCCCCTGCCTTATTCTTCAATAATCATTTGTGCCTGCATGTTGCAGATCCCAGCAGCGGCACATTCTCCAGTGGGATCACACAATGGGCCTCCTGCTTGGAGCGGTTGAGAATTGTGAAATGTGGAGCTCCCAACATGATTCATTCAGATGTTTTGCATTATTTGCAGTGCAAACTGAAAACTGCTGTGAGGCCCAGCACACCTGTATCTTCTTTTTGCCTTCTGCCTGTAGAGAGAGCTCAGAGCTTTCAATACCTCTTACCTCACCATTCCACTCAGTGTTTCCAGCTGGAAAAACAGAGAGTTTTTGCTGCGTTCCCCAGGTTCAAATGAACAGCTAGGACTCCAGAGTGTGGAATTACACGAGAAGGATATGTGCCCAGGAACAGAACCAGAAAAGCACAGTTTTCACAAAGTTGACATTTTCCCTTTTATTCTGTTGTTTCTACAGTCGTAAAAATAGGGAGAATAAAACCTTAAAATGAAGCAATATAATCCTTAGTAACATAATTGTATTATATTGTAATAAAAGCAGTAATATAATAATATTACGTAAGTACTGTAATAGCAGAAAGTATTTTTTGAAACATACACACATAGCCATAAAAGTGATCTTCATAAAAAATTCTCAAAAGCAGAATGCATTGCTCCAATTACTTCTTTGGAACAAATCAGAGCATGAAAAGTGTTACTCACTGGCCTCTCAAGAAGGTACTCAGAGAATCTGATTGCAGAATCAGCAGGCATGAAAGGCCTGGTCCTGGGGCATGGTCTCCATACCCACTGGACTCTTGGGAAACCTTGTAAAGACCCAGAGCATTGGCTGCCTGACTGCATCATCCACACTTCCTGATGGCTCCTCATGTGCTCCTTCTGCTGTGTCCAACACTTAGCAATGCCTAGTTAGTCATAAAAGCCTTCTCTAGTGGCAGCATGAAGCTCATCATTCAAGGCTGTTGCGGAAAAGACTGCCAGGGAATGGCTTTTCCAGTCTTAAAAATAACATTTTTATGCACAGAGTAAGCTTGAAAGCATGCTGCTGATGCTTGTTAGTATTCAGTTCCCTGGCAATGGAGGAAGACCCTACCAGGAGGAAAGAAATGCAAGCATTAAAAATTAGATGCCAAATGCTTAACTTGTCTCTTCAGTATAATCTAGAGTTTGAAAATACATCAGAGAAGGCTCTGATCTATCTTCAGCATGTTAGGTAATTAGGTAATGTCCCTTTGGACACAGCTTTCCAGACAACAGCGTAACACCTCAGAATTTACTGTGCCATGTAAACCCCTCCTAGAAAGACAAACCACTCAGCAACAGGAGCACTTAAAAGGTGGCAGTTGCACAGCTGAATGCAGGGGAAGTGGAGCTAGATCCTGTGGGAAGGCAGAACTTTGGGGGTTGGAAAGACCTTCTAGAGGTGTCTAGTCCAACAAACAACACGTTTGTGATGTGGCTAACTCCAATGCTAGATCTGGTAGCTCAGAGGGAAGTTCAGTGTGTCCGGGGGTGGTCTGACAGCCTCTCTGGGCACCCGTTGCAGTACAGCACTGCTGTCGGGGGAGACTTTCTGCCCAGTTGGAATTTCCCTTGTTGCAGCTCGTGCCTGTTGCCTCACTTTCTCTGTTCAGCTTTGAGGAGAGTCTGGCTTTGCCTTTATGTAGTGGAAAACCACAGTTAGATCCCACTTATCCTTCTTTTCTTTAGGTCTAAACCAGCAGTTCCCTCAGCCTCTCCTTGCAGGGCAAGTGCTCCAGCCCCCTATTGCAGTGGTACTCCACCAAACCCTCTCTGGTTCCTCAGTGTCTTATACCAGGGAGGCCAGGACTTGACATAACAGTTTGTATTTCTCTGAAGCATGTTGCTGGGACACACTTTCCTCATTACACCTCTGCATAATTAGTACAATGGGGCTGGGTGTTCACAAGGGCTGAGCACCTACTCCTTCCCATTCCTTCTAGGGGAGGGTCGGTGGCTGGTCAGAACTATTGATAATGAGCCTTACTCAACTTCATTTTACTGGTGGCTTGAGTCTGGCTGAGACAGCAAAGTCATGGAGCAAGTGCCTGACTACCAGCACGAGTGTCCCAGTGCCAGCTTCCTAGCCACCAGCATTCTGCAGTAATCCAATGGGGTTGCCAGGGCACACGGAGGGACAGGTCATTTGTTAGCTGGCTTTTTAAAACCAAGAACTGAAGGGCATATTCGCCTTGTACTGCTGCCCAGGGAACTGTGCTGAGTCAGCTGGAGTTTGTCAGTACTCACAAGCGTTTAGCAGACAGCTCTGTTCAGCTCCCTGCTAAGCATCACACTCTGTATTTAATTGTGCATCAGCTGCTAAATTATTTAATCATCTCAGACATTAGGGTACTCGGGAAGGCTGAAAGCCAAGGGAAAAGTGTCTCCTAAACAGTTACATTGCATTAACTACTTAGATCAGCTGACTGGATGATGCCACTGACTGTGCATCCTGTCACCTGAATGTCTTAGAATTAGAAAGGTCAGGTCCTGAGGTATTAAAAGACCTACATAAAGTTTGGGATGGATAGAACTAAAACGAAGTCCAGTGTATACTTTTTCCTCATCAGAAAAAACCCAAGGCATTCAAAGCATCCTACAAACAGCTTAGCTTTTCTTCTTCTAGACTTACTACAAGCTCCTGCCTGTATTATGTAGTTCTGTGCATCCCTTCCTCTATCTCCTGTGTCCATTCCACTACCCCCAGTGCTACATATTGGGACCAGTTCAAGCAAAACTTGCCCCACAAAGGGTAACTGAGCCAGAAAGTTAACTCCAGTCCTAGTCTTCTCTCCTGTTCAGTAGACCACCTTCTCTTTCCTATACAGTAGGATATCAGGCCATACAAATAACTTCTGCAGTTGTATGGATTGCAGGAGATGGGGAATGCAGATCTCAGTTACACAATACTCTTATGTGTAAGCTTTGATCCTGAAAGGGAATCCACCCATCCAGGCTTTTCAACTTGCTCAGAACTTAAATCAGCGGCCCTGTCTTGGGAGGCAAAAGGAGTGTATTTGAATCATGTTTACACAGCTGAAGGAGCTTTTGGGATCAAATAGCTCAGTGAGCTGCAAGCTAATGAACTTGTAGCTGACCCATGTAAGGGCTTAAAATAATTTACCCTTTCCTTTGTACAAAAAGCTGAGAGTATTGCTTTTAGTATTGCTCAATTTCTTCTCTACTCCTGGACACAAAAGCACAATCTAACAACAATTGCCCTTGGCAATCTCTTGCTCCCTTGGCCCTCTGTTCATGCAGCATCAAGCCCATGCTTGTTTTTCATACTATTGTTTCTCCCCACACCATTACCAGGATCCACCAAACCTCTTTTTCCTAGGATTTTGCATTACTTTTCACTCTCAGCATTTTCTTCAAGTGCCTACTAACCAGAAGGATATGAGACAGCTCTGTTGAATTCAGAAAGATGTATGAAGCGAAGCTCAAGGGCCAATAATCACCTTGTCCATGTTCGTGTGCAACAAATGTTTTCCAGCAGTAACTGTAGTCTGAGAAGAGAGATAACCAGTCACTCCTGATGAAAGACATGCCCATTTCTTTCTGCATGAATATTTTAGCGCATCACTTCTTTCTCAGTAAAACAATGGTAAAGGAAGACATTAATCTGAGGGTATTCATGCAAGGGAGCAACGATGACTTGCAACTACACAAATCAGTTAGGGGAAAGAGGAACCAAAACTCTACAAATAGCAATAGGTTGAAAAAGGAGAATTGCCAGAGTGAGAGAGATTACTACAGAGGCTTGGGCAACCCGTATCACAGATAGCACACCAGGACAGAAAGCCAGAGCACATTGGCCAAGGGAGAAGTACCCAGTGAGTGGCAGGCTGCTTCTCTTGTAGGGACTGAGAAGGGAAGCGGCACATGCACTCAGGACTGCTCAGGCATATCTTTTGGCAGACTTGCACTTGATCACAGAAGCTTTGGGTAAGGGAATAAACTTCTTGCTTCAGTCATGAATCTGTCTGACTTACCTCAATGATCAAGGAAAACCTGGAGTGAACACCCTAACATTTAGCAGTTCATATTGATGTTTGTGTTGATAGGATGGCCAGAGCTCCTGTTAGTGCTCTGGTGGTGTAATCCCAGAGACAGGTTCCCCAAGATAAGCAATGTCCTTTAAGTTCACATTTGACATGGTAGGTTTTGTAGCTGCACACTCCAGTAGTAAGTACCCAGGCAGGTATGTGAGAATAATATCTTCAAATGTATATTCCTTTCTGTGAGCTACTTGTCTGGACTATTTTTATAGCCAAACATCGACAGGCGAGGAAGATACACACACAAAAAGACATACATGGAAGACATGTAATCTGCGATGCATCATCTGAAAGTCTCCTTTAGATACGTCTCCTTCTTTTCTCCAGCTATCAAGGGAAACCACTTGCTGCAGCTGGCAAGCTGATTTGCATATATATGCTAGGAGAGATGAGGTTCTATCTTATAGGCAAGATTTTTCACTGTGCATAAAGGAGGCACAGATGGCTAGAGAGAGACATAACCGTCCTTGTTCAGATTTGGCAAGAGGAAATGACCATGCTGGTCCTGCTTGGGATTGGGGAAGAAATAAGGCAGAGAAGAGTGGCGTTTTTGCACTCGCTAGTCCTCTCCAATGCCAGCCATCACTGCTATTACGAAGCACAACTGCTTGAGAGTACACATAATCCCAGAACTTTCAATCCACACCTAGACAAAGCCAAAGAGTAGTTGGGTTACCTGCAAGATTCATGATACGTATACCAACTCCTGTCAGTGCCAGGTTCCTGAGACCTCGCCGGTTACGGATATCCAGGTGCTTGAACAGCTTGGCTGCATATATTTCCAAGGTCACGTTGGGATGTACCCTCAGGAAGTCCAGAATTCTTTCGGAGCATTTCCCACAGGGAGTAGTAGATAGGACCCAGGTGATGGAGCAAGAAACTGATGGTGTGGCCTTGAAATGATTTTCCAAGAAGTTGACTTCAGCATGTTGGCTAGAATTGTTTGAGCACCAGTTCCTCCAGATGGTACCTCTCCTCCACCTGATTTCATACAGCAGGTAGACCACCTCTGGATGGTGATTGGGCAAATAATTTCTTTTGAAGTCATCTGGCTGTATCTTCCACCTGTGACAAAAATAATAGCAGTGCTATCATCCCAACATTTCAGTGATGTTTGGTCACATTGTGCATCTCTCAGCATCAGCCAAACCTCCCATTCTCAGCCTTTCCCATCACAAATGAGCAGCTTGAAGAATTTCAGTCTAATGATCTAACCCACAGCACCTCCTTGCAAGATGTTGGGAGGGTAAGCAATCTCATCACCACTCTCAGATCAGAACTGGTCAAAGTAGTAAGATAACTGGAAAGGAAGATCAGGGAAAAGGATAGTAAGAGGAACAGAAAGCACAAGGCTTAGCTTTGCCTGTCTCTGGAAATTGCTATTGGTCCCAGGCAGCACACAGTGATAGAGCTGTAAGTCTTACCCTTGGTTGTTCCTTCTGGGTTCAGGATCTATAAAGAAAAGATTTGTGAATCATTTGGGATAGTAGATCAGAAAACAAAATTTCCTCTGCACCTTCTGTCCTGGGCACTTTCAGTCTATACACTCCCTGCACAGTAGGACAGCCACTCTGGGATGCAGGAGTGGTGGGGTTCTACCTGGGAACTCACGGCTGTTTAAGCTGTGCTGTACATGAACCCTTGCTCAATTTAACACATTAGAGTTGACTGTGATCTCACTCAAGTTTAACTTCACTGCTTTCAGCAGTACCGTGCCTGCTTTTCCCTGACTAATTGAAGAGCAGAATCAAATATCTTCTCCCTTTGTATCTTCCAAACACTTCTACTAGGCAAAACTTAAGCTGTTTTCCTGCTGGTACTCCTAATGTCAATCTAGGCAAAAACTTTTTCACAGCCAAGGGTTCCTCCTTTTCTTAGTATGAAACTGTTTCAAAAGCTGATAAAGGTTTTATCAGTGCCAAGGAAAAAATACCAACGCAGGAAGGAGGGTGATTTCTAACAAACAAATACTTGTGGGGCGGCATCAGAGACCTGCCTAATTATATACATTTGATCTCTCATAGTGGCAAAGAAGCTTGACCCTATAACTCCTTCTTACCTTCCCAGCTGAGGTTTCTAGATGAAAACAATTTCAGATGATCAAAGCTAGTTATTTCTTTTGTAAAAGTCCATCCATAGCAAACTTAAGGATCTGAGAACCCTCATTTTGTTGAAGAAAATAATTAATTTGCTTAGAATGAAATACTAAAGGCACTTTTCCATAGCTCTTGGCTCTTCAAATGAGGAATTTTGAAATATACTCAGTGAAATTACATTTCAGCAGGAATCAGTCTTCCACATCAACAGAGACCTGATCAGCTCCTTGCACAGCCTTATTGCACTGATAGTTTAAAAGGCATTTTTTAGTTTTTTATTGCATTAAAAACAAAATAAGTGAAAAGATAAGCCAACTAATTTACTCCATTCTTAATTGCCTTTGAGATCTCTTTCCACATCAAGAGGTCTTTTGGCTTTTGAACTCTTCCTGCCTAATGTCACATCAGGGTTAACAAAATCATATCAATATTTTGAAGCTGAACCTAAGACTCAAGGTAGGGTAATGCATTCAAACAGGTAACACACAAATCCACATGAAGTGTCTCCTGTGTATCTTCACGTGCCAACATACACATTTGTCTGTACTCACCTGTTCCTTAGATATAACTACAGTAAACATCTACGCTGAACACTGAGAAATAGACCAGCTTTTCACATACATGTACTTACCTCTGTCAGTGACAGCAGCCATGGGTAACTCTCAATCTGTCACCTCTTGTATGACGGATATGCCTTTATTAGTCGTACGTTTGTTTCGGTTTCTATTCCCAAAGACTGAACTCAGGGTGTCAGTAACATTGCTCAGCTGAATATTTCCTCATGGTGACTTGCTTTTACACAAATAAACCACCCCACTGGGTGAAACAGAAAGTAAGATCCTGTAAAAAAAAAAAGACTGCAAAAGAGTGGATCTGGGGATGTAGATGAAGTTGCCTGCTAGAAGCTGGAGTTACTCGGTGAGCTGTCTTTTTGCAGTGCGGAACAGGAATTGTAATTCTTCATTACCAGTAGCCCCCGAACAGAAAAGTACCTTTTCTCTGGTCACCCCAATGCACCAAGAGAGAAAGAGCATCTACACAAATGGCATCAAGTCACATAGCTGTGGCGTGGCAGACAACTTTTCTGGCACTTAGATATCATCACAAAGTTGAGCAGAACCAGGTGGAGTGGGAAACAGGCGTCATCTGCAAAAGCTTGTGCTTTTATGGATCTCCAGCAGGCAGTGACGGTTACTGCCATTCCCCTTCACGGGACCATGCTGTGGAGTTCCAAGGACCACTCGCACACCCTTGAACCTCAAGTGAGGAAGACCCTCAATATGTGTGAGGGCACATTTACAGCTGCAGTCACCGACTGGGGAGATGCTGAAGATAACTCGAAGCAAGCTGCCCAGCCTCCAGGAGAACTATGGTGGTGGATAGCTTGTTGTGGGGGAACACCCAGATATTTATGAAACTTCACAACAGAGAAGAGCTCTGTACTCATGTAGACACCTTGAAACCAGGACCTGAACCAGCATGTGAGTATCTATAGCAGAAGCTATTAGTCATGGCAGAGCAGTTCTCTCATGTAAAAGGAACAGACTTTTTCAAATGCCCTGAGAAATCTGCTTAATGTGCACTGGGCATCACCTTCCTGTGATCCGTTCTGTAACTCACACAAGGTGCAGCAAAAATTATTTCCCATTTCATCTGAAAAACGAGTGAAACAATGCTAGTTGCTATTGAGAAGCTTTCCTCTGGCTGACACACTCCAAACTGGCTTGCAGGACAAAAGGATGACAAAAGCATTCTTCGTATAGCTTAGCTAGAAATGGCTGCGCTGAGTCAGTGTCTGTCACTTACAATTCCCCCTGGTTTTGTGACACAAATAATTTGTGGCTTGATGCAAGCTGCAGAAATGGATCCCTGGTGAGCCACCATGCAGTAACGCACGCTCCCTGAGAACAAAGCCATTGCCTTCCTCAGTGCCAAGTCTGGCCTGGGCCTGTGAAGCCAGGGGAGAGATTTACTTGTACCCTCCGCGGCCAGCCCTCAATATTGCATTGTCAAAAAATATTGATTCCTACAAGGGCAAAGCAAACAGAGGTAAACACGAACAGTGGAGTACGGGAGCGGGAGGAATTCGGGCAGTGGCAGAACCCCATTTGACAGCGAAAGGAAAATCCACTGTATGTCTGTTTGGATTTAATGGAGTTTTCTCAGGAGATATCTACATTTTTAAGGGGAAAAAAAAATCCCAACACTCAGAGCCTTTGGAGATTTACTCTGTGAACTTTAAATTTTAAAAAGAGCTAGAATGTGTCTCTGTGTGTCGGTGAATATATATGTACAAGTACACACTCCCACAGATATTTACACATATGTGTATGCATAATAATGCAATAATGCATATAAAAACAAGCTTGTAGATACAGAGATACACATCCTTAGCAGCATATGAGTTTACAACTCTGACCAATAAGCACACCCACCTTTTTATCTCTCCTCATACTTTTGCTTTCCTTTCCTCTGTGGGTTACACAGCTGCATCATACTTTACTGAGACTGTCGTTCAGTTTCCATATGTGAAAACTGAAACATAAGAGATAAGATAACTGATGATGCCCTGCTAATGCTGAGTGATCTTTATGAATCTGACTCTGAACAATGAAGTGGAATAGCAGCCAGCCACAAGGGTGTGTGGGCTGAGCCCTGACCCAGGCAAGGTGGAGAATAGATAGTTAGTGGTAAGGACTTACCTGTGTGCTTACTTCAGTAATGATTTTCTTAGCTAAACAAAACATCCTAATATCCTTGCAATCTAATGATTTCATATTAATTGGTGAGGCTATACAAATCAGAAAAGTGGATCAAATATATTTCATGGGGAGTCTGTGAAAAAATGAAAAGCTGCAAGTGACCACATCTGTATTTTGGAATATGATTTTCTACTCTAAGCAGTCTTTCTATAGTCATCTCACACTACTTTGTATCACAGAAGTGCTGTATTTTTATCTTTCTGGTTTTGCCACATTTCTACCTCTTTGTTTCAATGCATGTGCAGTGTCAAAGCATTTGGCAAAACCATAAATACCCCAAACCCAGTGGACATCAGAGTGTCCATACTCCTTTTGAGAGGCTGAGTCTGGCATACAGTCATCACACAACTGGCATGGTTTTAAGTAGCAAGGGGAACAAGAAAACCTGGTGGGCTTCACTTGAGAGAAAGCAATGATTCATCTGTTCCTTTTCTATTACTTGTACTGGAGAGAGTGTTCAGAGTAGCTCCAGGAACTTTCAGCACTGAGCTATTGCTCAATGGCAACCATATGGTTAAGCTCTCCCCAGAATTCACCTGTAAGCTGTAGCTCCCATGGGACGTTGTCCTAGTTTCAACTGGGAGAGAGTTAAATTTCTTCCTGGTAGCTGATTCAGTGCTGTGTTTTGGATTTGGTGAGAGAACAATGTTGATGGCACGCTGATATTTTTAGTTGTTGCTGGGTGATGTTTATCATTATCAATCAAGGACTTTTCAGTTTCTTGGGTCTTGTCAGCAAGAAGACTGGAGGGGCACGGGAAATCGGGAGGGGATGCAGCCAGGGTGGCTGACCAGAACTAGCCAAAGGGATATCCCATACCATATGGCACCATGCTGAGTATATAAACTTGGGGAAGAAGAAGGAAGGGGAGGGACATCTGACATTATGGTGTTTGTCTTCCCAAGTAACCATTAAATGTGATGGAGCCCAGCTTTTCTGGAGATGGCCGAACACCTGCCTGCCCATGGGAAGTAGTGAATGATTTCCCTGTTTTGCTTTGCTTGCGCATGGGGCTTTTGTTTTACCTATTAAACTGTTTATCTCAATCCATGAGTTTTCTCACTTTCACTCTTCTGATTCTCTCTCCCATCCCACTGTTGGGGGTAGTGAGTGAGTGACTGGTGTTTAGTTGCTGGCTGGGGTTGATCCACAGAGGTAGAACCTCCACCAGAAACAGAAAACGTCCCCCAGAATGAGGCATTAGAACCTGGGCACCATCAAGGACGGAGTCAATTTTCTTCACAGCAGCCTGTATAGTGCTGTGGTTTAGCCTGGTGACGAAAGAGTGTTGATAACACACCAACTTTTAGCTATTGCTGATCAGCACTTGCACAGTGTCAAGACTTTCTCTGTTTGTCACTTTGCCCCCATGTGGGTAGGCTGGGATGAGCAAGGTGTTGGGAGGGAGCACAGCTGGGGCAACTGACCATAGGGATCTTTCATGGCATCTAAGCATATATTCAACAATAAAACTCAGGGAGATTTTTTTCTGAAGTTGCTGTTGCTTGGTCACTGACTGGTCATCAGTCTGCTGGTAGTGAATGACTGCCTCTGCATCATTTGGGGCATCTTCTCTTTAACTTTCACTTATTAAACTGTCTTTATCTTGATGCATGAGTTTTCTCACTTTTGCCCTTGTGATTCTCTCCTCCATCCCATGGGGCAGGGAGAGGGGAGAGCAAGCAGCTGTGTGGTGCTTAGCTGCATGTCAGGGTTAACCCACCTCACCATCTTATGTCCACAAGTAGGCTAGAAATCCACCCTACTGGGCTATCCACAGGTAAGCTGCTAAAGAGATCTTGTAAGTTGTCTTCAGAAGACTCCAGAGATATGGGGTTGCTCTGCCAGGATCTTCATGATTCAGGCCCTGTGTTACTATGTCAGTGGTCTCTCCATCACAGCTAACATCCCTTCTCCTGTCACTGGCATGGAGCAGAACTGTGAGATAGGAACCTGTGTGTTTAAGCAGCAGTAAGTGCTTTATGTATTCTTTATAGCAGAGGCAGGACAACCTTCAGGGGACTGTCCATCAGTAGTCTTCACAGTTTTGAACTTGAACAGTCATGGCACATGGTGCAGATCCAGGGGACACATGGTACAGCTGTGAGATAACCCTTTGAGGGAAAAGGTTCAGAGAATGCAGCTGAAGCAGTGGGTCCTGGGCTACCTTTTCCCAGGTTTAATCTGTTGCATAGGCCAGTCAGCAGTACAAGGAGAAGCTGCACCTGCTGTAGTGATCATTAGGAATTGTGTTCTTTGTGTCTGAGTAGATCTTAACAGAAGTGAGGGATGAAAAGGTGGGTATGGGGCTACGCAGTGTTTGTAAGCAGCAGATGCCAGAAGCGGAAAACAAATGAGATGGGAATCAAGATGTAGCAGGGAACTGTAAGGGTGGGAAGGCAGACCTTACGTCCCAAAATCCACCTGAGCTATCATGGTTCACTCAGATGAGTACCCAACTGTAAATGCTCATCAGATCCAGCTATGAAAGCGGCCTGAAACCAAATAGGTTTGTCCCTGGTGCTATGGATTAGGCATTTGCTGATCAGGATGTTGCTATGGAAAGACCTCACTGTGGGGTAGACCAATAATCCAGATGGTAGTTATAAGCAGATGGAGTTATGGTACAGTGTCTCAGCAATCTGCCCTGTCACAATTTTCCTGTCTTATCTTAGAGAAGCCATACATGATGCTGACAGAGAAGCCCTGCCAGATCTCACTGCTACAGTTAAGACAGATTGCCGATTTGGAGGCTGACACAGTTACTGCTGGTCTTGTAAGACAGGCAGGGCTGCCGGATGAGGAACATATCCGTCTGCACCCCCTTTGCCACAGCCTACTGCCCAGCCCGCAGTCCACCTTCTTTCATCAGAGACGCTTAAACTGAGATTCTCTGCCTCCCACCACCACAGCTAAGGTTCAAGGATGAAAGGACTTAACTTGGCAGGAAAACTGCTCTTGGTTTAACCAGACACATGGTAGCAGCGGATGGATGCAGTGTAAATAAGGCGATGCCAGTGCAAAACACTGTGGCTCTGCATCACATCTCTGGGGCTGCAGCTCAGGAAGCAGGGCTGAGCCAGATTCCCAAAGCCACGTTGGGGAGATGAAGCTCTGGCTGCTCCCTGCGTCTTTTCAGAGCTCTGGGATGCCACCAAGTGACCATCCAGATGCACAGACGGAGTGGCACATACAGAACGCGCTGCCGTAGGAGCTCTTGATCTGAAGGAAAGAGTCCAGGCCAAAACAGTGGTGGAGCTCAAATTCCTTCAGTGCCTGAGAGATCTGAGCTTCAGCAGAGATGCTGTGAGGAAACAGACAACAGCTAGCAGCAACTTTATCCAGTCAGGAAACAAACTGTGAGAAGAGCAGTTGTCATGCTGTGTGACAGGCAGGACACTGGCTTGGGCTGGAGCTGGAGAAAATGTGAACAAACCAGGTAGACAGAATGGGGTGCTGGAGGAGGCCTTACTCTACGTATCATCCATAACCACTAAATGGATGAGTTTAAGCACAAATTTCAGTCCACAGGAGACTAAAATGTCACATGCCTCAAGCAGGGAACAGAAAGTGCAAAAGGACTAGCAGTGACTGTAGAGGTGCTACTTGGGACTAGATTCAGGACCTTCTGTTTCTCTGTACATGCCAGCTACAACATATCCAAGTGCAGAACACCACCCCTCAGATCCAGGATCTTTTTCCCCAGCCTCATATGCATGTGCCACATGGTTAAATGGCAGTGCTCCAGCCAGCTATGGCAGCAATAAGAGCGTTCTCCTGTTTCATGACTTGGCTTTTGTTTCTGCCAGTTCAAGAGAGACGACTTCTGATTTCTAAGTTACTATTGAGAAATACTGTTTAGCTGCATCATTGATATTCAGCCTATCAGGTCTTATTTGGTACGTTTGTTTTTGCTATTCCATTAGACACAGCATTCTGTATTTCATTTCCTTGCTCTCCCTCCACACACGCACCCTGGGGAGAACTGAGCTGAATGTGAGATCTCTTCTTGCTTACTGTTTGACCACAGACTGATTTACTAGGCAAATGCGACTCAAAAAGAACAACTTGAAATAAAAATGTCATCACAGTATTATAGATAAGCAGAATCTAGACAGTCGACCAGGTGTCCAGAGCCACTGTTTCGTGTGACCAAGTCACAGCGGCTCTTGCCAGACACTGCTAGGATGCAGCAAGGGCCAGCTGCTCCCTAAGGGAAGAGGAGTCCCATCAAGTACGCTAAAGCAGAAAGCAAGGAAGGAGCCTTGCTAGCCAGGGCCCATTCCAGTGTACCTGAAAAAGGAGAGCAGGGCAGGCCTAGGGCTAGCAGCCAGGATCAACCAGGAGTCGAGATTTTCAGGCAAGTTAGAATCATACAATCATAAAATCATCTAGGTTGGAAAAAAACTTTGAGTTCAACCATTAACCTAACACCACCAAGTCTACCACTAAACTATGTCCCTAAGCACCATATCTACACATCTTTTGAATACCTCCAGGGTGGTGGCTCAACCACCTCCCTGGACAGCCTGTTTCAAAGCTTCACCCCTTCAGTGAAGAAATTTTTCCTAATATTTAATCTAAACCTCTCCTGGTGCAATTTGAGGCCATTTCCTCTCACCCTGTCACTTCTTATCTGGGAGAGGAGACCAACACTCACCTGCCTGCAACCTCCTTTCAGGTCCCCCCTGAGCCTCCTTCTCTGCAGGCTAAACAACTCCAGTTCCCTCAGCTCTTCTCATCAGACTGGTGCTCCAGACCCTTCACAAGCTTTGTTGCCTTTCTCTGGACACACACCAGCACCTCAAGGTCTTTCATGTTGTGAGGGGCCCAAAACTGAAAGCTGTATTTGAGGTGCAGCCTCACCAGTGCCGAGTACGGGGGGAAGATCACTGCCCTGGTCCTGCTGGCCACACTATTTCTGACACAAGCCAGGATGCTGTTGGCCTTCCTGGGCACACTGCTGGCTCCTGTTCAGCTGGCTGTCACCCAGCACCCCCAGGTCCTTTTCCACCAGGCAGCTTTCCAGCCACCCTTCCTCAAGCCTGTAACTTTGTCCTTGTTGAACCTCATACAACTGGTCTCAGACAACCAGTCCAGCCTGTCCAGATCCCTCTGCAGAGCCTTCCTGCCCTCAAGCAGATCAATACTCCTGCCCAAATTGGCATTGTCTGGAAATTTCCTGAGGGTGCACTCTATCCCCTTGTACAAATCATTAATAAATATGTTAGACAGAACTGGCCCCCGTACTGAGCCCTGGGGAACACCACTTGTGACTGGTCACCAGCTGGATGTAACTCCATCCACCCCAACTCTTTAAGCCTGGCCATCCAGTCTTTTACCCAGCGAACAGTACACCCATCTGAGCCGTGAGCAGCCAGTTTTTCCTAGGATAATGTTTTGGGAGATGCTGTCAAAGGCATCTACAGCCTTTCCCTTGTCCACTAAGGTCACCTTGTCATAGAAGGAGGTCAGGTTAGTCAAGCAGGACCTGCCTTTCATAAACCCATGCTGACTGACCGTGATCATCTGGTTGTCCTTCTGCACATGCTGTGTGATAGCACTCAAGATGATACACTCCACAACCTCCCCCAGCACCAAGGACAGACTGATAGGCCTGTAGTTGCCCAGATTCTCCTTCCTGCCCTTCTTGTAAGTGGGCCTCACATTTGCTAACCTCCAGTCAGTTGGGACCTCTCCAGCTGGCCAGGACTAATAAGTGATTGAAAGTGGCTTGGTGAGCACTTCTGCCAGCTCACTCGGTACCCTTGGGTGGATCCCACCCAGCCCCATAGACTTGTGTGTGTCTAAGTGGTCTTGCAGGTTGCTGACCATTTCCCCTTCGATTTTGCAGGCTCCATTCTGCTCCCTGCACCTGTCTTCCAGATCAAGGGGCTGGGTACCTGGAGAAGAACTGGTCTTACCATTAAGAACTAAGGCAAAAAAGGCATTAAGTAGTTGGTTTTTAGTGGAAAAAACACTCAGCTTTTTCCTCATCCTTTGTCACTATGATTCCCCTCACATCCAATAAAGGATGGAGATCCTCCTTAGCAGTCCTTTTGTTGCTGATGTACTTACAGAATCATTTTTATTGTCTCTTATGGCAGTAGCCAGATTAAGTTCTAGTTCAGCTTTGACCCCTCTAATTTTCTCACTGTATAACTTCATGTCGTACTTGTAGTCCTCCTGAGTTGTCTGACCCCTCTTCCAAAGGTCACAAACTCTCATATTTTTCCTGAGTTCCAGCCAAGGCTCTCTGTTTAGCCAGGTTGGTCATCTTCCCTTCCAGCGTGTCTTCCAGCACATGGGGATGGCCTGCTCCTGTGCCTTTAAGGTTTCCTTC
>JAVJGJ010000057.1:8708759-8725050 GCA_035590215.1 Microhierax caerulescens | reverse complement strand
GGTTCAAGGAGCATCTGGGTGATGCTCTGTCGTATGATTCCATTTTAGATAGTCCTGGGGGAAGCAGGGAGTTGGACGTGATGATCCTTATGGTTCCCTTCCAACCTGAGATATTCAATGATTCTATGCTTATATGAATGGAAGATCCTGAAACGAAAATAAAGATATGGCATTTAGATCCTTTAACAATTGCACTTGGGACTTGCTGTGGTTTGAAATGGACATAGCAGGAGAAGTCTATTACTTGTAATAGACCAGAATATTTCTTTTCCATAGATGCCATATAAAATGGATTTCCCAGATGTTCAATGACCTACTTAGTCATAGATTTCTTTCACTCTGTTTCACTAAAAATCACTTTTGTCAGAAAACTAATACATTGAAAGCAAAATGCTGTAGAACTTATATTAGTTTTGCTACTTTTTTTTAATACACAGTGCTTCCAGGCCAAGGATGTGGACCTATTCATTCAAGCAGGGTCTCTTGTCTCCAGGGGCACAAACTTTCAGCTCTGTTGGTGAACACAGTCTCTCTTCCCTCTACTGCCTTTCAGGAGACCTGGTGTAAAACAAAACCAAAAGCTGGATTCTCACAGGGAACAGACATTCTGTTTTGAATAGCTTTTCTCATCTCACAAAAACTATACCCTTTGGACCAGTGAGGGAAGATGCTCGATCAAACCTGGAAGGGGCATTACTGAAGTATGGAGGGGCCCAGTGACTGGGAGGGTGTGTCGGACCACTGCAGGTATCAACAGAAAGTGGCCAAGTAGCACCATTTGGTGAGCAGAAACCCGTGCTCAGATCCAGGTTAGAAAGGAATCTAATGGAGAGTTTCTGGGATGAGACTAGAGCTTCAGCTGCTAATCAAGGGATTTCCTGCTCTGGAGCCTGAAGGAGAAAAGCTGCACTCTGAGCCTTTGCTTTGTAATATAATGGAAGAAAATCCATGGTGCTTCTCTCCCAATGGGACAGGATAGTTTCTATGATTTTACTATATTACTTCTTCCAAAAGCATGCTGCAGCACTCTTTCAACTCCAACTAGATACAAACAGCTTCTTTGCTAGGCTTTAGGTCTCAGTGACCCCAGGCTGCAAATAATTTCATGTCATTCCCCCTATCCCTCAGAGTCTACTAACCTCAAAGACTTTCTTGAGCTCCGAACGATTCTTAATTATCTCTGATTGAAAGCCCTCAGTCCAGGAATCACGACCATCATCATCTCCTTGGATAAATATTTCCCAGCAGTCAGTGTAGTCTGGAGAAATAGAACCAAGATGACTAACCTGAGTTTATTCAGATACCAGAGAAGCTCAGGCAACAAGACTTTTTAACCTTTTCCCTGTGCCCATGACACAGGGACAGCTTGGCCATGGACAGGCCAGCTCATGGAGGCTGTCCACTCAGTATTTGGAACCAATGCCATTCTCTCTGGGCGTTCCTCCCCCACCCCTTACCAGTGGAGCTGCATTTAGTCCCCTAGGACAAGGGAGAAGCACCCTATCTCTCAGTCCCTCAGGAATGACAAAAAGATGGTGCCTCTAAATAAGCAAGAATTTTCATACAGGTCTGGCTGCTAAGAGTCCTGTCCCCCTTCTACTGCAATATTTGAACATCTGTTTTTGGATGTGATGCTCAGTCACGAATGGTGATGGATGTGTCCCCAGAGAAGCTGGGCAGGACACTGGGCACAGAAGCAAGCCCATACCAGATTCACCTATGCACAGAGTTCACCAGTTCATCCCTTCACTGTCCCACAAAGCACAGGAAATCTTGCCTTTAATTTCCATGACAGAAATTTTTACATCTGCCAAGCTCACAAGGTTCTTCAGACCTTGGCGGATTCTTTCATCTCTTATGTAAAAAAGCCGTGCTATATATATGTCTATGTTCACATATGAGTGCTTCTTTAAGAAATTCAGTATTTTATAGCAGCAGTTCGCACAGGGGCTCCAGGACAAGTACCAGGTGATAGAACAGTTGACATAATTATTGATTCTTCTCATCTTAAAGATCTTCTCCAGGAAGTAGACTTCAGCATGGTAATTCTTATTTCTGACCCAGTGTATCCAAGGTGTGCCGGCCTCACCCCACTGCAGTTTGCACAGTAGGTATGTTTCCTGTGGAGTGTTACGGGGGTCAAACTGGTGCTTTAGTGCCTTCTTAGAGACATACATGCTGAAAAAGAAGAGAAACTTCAAGGAATCACTGGTTACAACTTTGTTTTCAGTAGTTCTCCAGTACACAAAAAATAGGGAGGGTGGAGTAAATGAGAGGAGAACTGAAAAGGCCAAAACATGAGAGAGCAACGCAAGGAACATGGAGAGGTTCACACCATGGCAGGGTAAAGGAACCAAACACTGAACCACTTAATGCTCCCTTTGTCTGCAGCTGCATGTAGAGCTTTCACCTCCTCACCCCTCCCTGTAGCTGCCCTTTTCCTCATCAGCATGAGTATTTCTAAAAGCTTTCTATATCTTTTTATGTGTCAGACATTTTTCCAGGTCTCCTATGTAGCCCTTTTTGATGTAGGGAGCTGTTGCAAATTTTGTAAAAATAAAAAAAATAATAAAAAAATAAGTAAACTACTGATCAATTATGAAGCTGAGTATTCTCTTGCTGTTTGTATTTTCATAAGGATTAGCACAGTCAGCACAACGTACATGAGAAAAGGAAAAAGAAGTGATCTATACTAAAAGATGCAGCTCCCAAGAATGACATTTTCTGACAGATAGTCCATCTCTTAGATCCAGATCTATTCAGTTCAGAACACACCTCTAAGTATTGTCAATTAAGTAACTATACTGCCAGTGTTGGTCATGAATGTATCCTTTATATCAATAACTATCCATGATGCATAAATAATATATGAAGTCACCATTAGTACTTTGTAACCCGTGTACAATTGCTTTATATAGAGAATTGTATGAGAATGCACTTCAGATATATATTTTCCCACATTAGAGTAATTCAGAATAATGGTAGTAGACAACTGGACAGATTGTTAACAAAAAACCAATAAGCCTGTAGATTGTTTTATAGATCAGTAACTACCACTGACAAACACAAAATCAAAGAAACCCACTATCTGAACTAAAGGCAAATTAAATCTTGCAGGTCAAGCATATTCTCCAGCTGCAGGACTCATCACCTTTGTAAAAAAGCATCTCATTTCTCTGGGTCAGTCAGAAGGCTTTGTCTTCTTACCCTGTCTCCTTCCTCATCCCAGCCTCCTACACATTAAAATACAAATGTACATAATACAGTTCATAAACCACAGAGAGTATCTCTGTTTATTTTCTCCATGTAAACTCTGTGTATATAAACCACAGAACCTATGCATGCAGATTTCTTTATCAAACTTTCTATTGAATTTATGTAAATGTAACAAATGTAAATGTCACCAAATGTTTAATTCTGGCACAGGAATAAGTGTTTTTATTATACTTAATTCTTTTAGTATGTCATTTAAAAAAAAAAAAACAAACAACAGAGAGAGACAGAAGTGGAGCACAGGCTAAATTTGGTTTTTCTCATTTGAGGTGCTAAAAGAGATGCATTTTTTCTATTTCTATTACGTTATTCGGAAGTTAGTGCCTATTAGCTTAAAATTCTTTAAAACCTAATGATTAGGGAACATATATATATCTCTAATAAGTATATAATATATATTTAATATATATAATATGTGTGTGTGAATGTGTGTATGTGTGTGTGTACAGGGACTACAGTGACTGATTGAAGTTCACCAAAGAAAATACATTGAACTCTGAATACTCGAGCCCAATCAGTTAATCTAATTCTTACAGAAGGTATCTTTAAGGTTTTGGAAAGCAGTGTTACAGAGACCTGATTTGTTCAGAGGTGGCTGTAGTGGTTGCCATCTGATTATATCATACAGGCAAGTTAAAATTTCCAGGTCTTACTGAAACTGGTCTTAAGCACCCTCCTCCCTGTGTCTCAACCATAAAATACTGCACTTCAGATAAGCTATTGCAGTGGGGATCCTGTGCATATTTTCAGGGACATAAAGCCATTTCTTTAGAACAATCTCTCAATACACTAATCTTCAGCATAAAGCCACCTTAAAGATGTGTTAAGCCAAGTAAAATTTATTGTGTAATCAGCTAATGCAATATAAACGAACGTCTACATTCTTATAAATAGCTACTACAGAGATAACTTGCTATTTTTTAAATAATGGATTAATGTAAATTTGAACACCTCTAACGGAAGGACAGACAAGAGATTTAAAAGACATCATAAAACATTCCGACACTATAGAATATGTACAGAATCCCAGCACCTATTCTCTTCTCTCCCCAAACCAGGAAAGAAAACGCTTAAAATAAGTTGTGAGTTTACAGATAGATTGCCCAAAGCCGTGCAATCCCTTTAATTTCTTTATTTTTATACCTATCACAAACAGTCCTTGCTGTTCAACATTGTTATGTACGGTACACATATACACATGGAGCCTAACTAAAAAAAAAATCAAACACTTAATAGCTGGTTCCTTGATAAAAATATAAAACAAAATTAAAAGTTCACAAATAATTGTAATTTTAAAAGTCCTAAAACTTTTTTAGCTTTCTTTTTAAATTTGGTTCACCAGTCTTATGAGGATGAACTTCTAACCCTTTCAGAATTTGAGAGCTGGAGAGAAATACACCAGCTCTAAAGACTGACTATTTGAAAGGTGAGTTGCACCCGAAGATGTTTAGAGGAGTTAGGGGAAAAAATGGCAGATAGATACAGCCAACATAACTGTCTCCTAGGCTTTATTTTCTTTTCCATTAATATCCACTGCTCTGTGAATGTGCATTAAACCTTGAAAATATATTGACTGATTACAAATATCTTTTGAAATGCATTATTTGTACTTTTCCTATTGTTTCACCATCCATAACTTGAACAGGAATGTAATGAGTTTCTTTCAAAATGTACTAATTTTACAAAAACAGCTCGTAAAACTAGTATCTCTCTTATTAAAACTTCACGTAATAAACTGCACCACTGTAGATATTTAACAATTTTCCTTCCTTCCTCTAACACTTGTTATTAGAAACTATTTACAATCCCGCTCATTGCAAGAGAATAATAGCAATAACAGTAATATCTAAAAATGCGGCAGCGTCAAATCTTTAATCCACACTTTTCCTCCATCGCTAAGGCTTTCCACAGCCCATGCACTTCTTTACTAAACTTTGCATTAAAACTTTTTCCTCCCCGCTCTGCTGAGCAGCAGTCTGGTCGGACGCTTCCTGTTTATTTTGTGGCACAACAGCCGTTTCCAGACCTCAAAACGGTCGAGCGGCGAAGCGGCACTTTTGGATTCTCTTGCTGCCCAGCCTTGGGGGTGAACCAGCTCCCACCATAGCCCTGCCGCAACCCACCCCCAGCCTGCGCTTGTTTTTATCAGCGCTTTTTGCTCCCTGCTGGTTTCTGGCTCCCACAGCGGTTTTATGCCCACAGGAACCTCCCCAAGAGGCTCAGACTTCGGTGCGGCCCCTTGCCCGCTGCTGTGGCACCGGCTACCAGGGCTCCCACCCGGGTACACTGGCACCAGTATCGCCCTCGCCCTCTCCCAAGAAAGACAGAAACTTTGCACAGACAGAAAGCACACCCCTGGGGCAGAAAAGAGAGGGGCCCCCTTGGGCTGAAGCAAGGACAACACAGAGCTGAAGCTGGCGGTTGATTGTTGGTTTTTTTTTTTGGTCAGCGAATATTTTTTTTACCCTCTCAGCTTTCTCTTGTACATGGCTTCTCCTCTCCCTGTGAGCCCTCCTTTGGTGCTGTCCTCCTTTCTGCTCCTGCAGATGGGGCTTCACGGGCGGCCGACAACAGAGCACACCCCCAGGCTCTGCTGGCACGGGGTGATGTAAGAGGAAATGGAAAAAAAAATACTTGACTGTGGTTGCTACCAGTAATGACATGTCTTTACAAGCCTGCCCTTAGCAGCGCTCTTTCCTCGCCCCCCGGCTGGGGACTGAGAGCTGATACATGTTTCCAGTTCAAAAATGTCATCATTGCACAATCTCTTTCAAGCCTGCTTGTAAGTGTGGAAGGGAGGATAACACTTGGTTGGCAGAAAAATGAGATTTATTCTTCGGCACTGGGGAATCCTCCCAGCGGTGCAGCTGCCAGAGTGCCCAAAGCTCGGCTCTGTGGAAAGCACGGCCCTTCGCCCTCCCGCATCCAAGATCTTTCCCTGCGGTCAGACCTTTGTCATGGATAAAGTGCTCACAAATACCTCTGATGAGAGACTTCACTCCCAAGGTGTCAGCAAAGCTTACTGACCTTCCCTGCCAAACGCAGGAGGTTGAGAGTTTTCCCCCGCGGAGGGAGAGGGGATCCTGGATCCCGAGCCTCGCAGAAGACGTGGCATTTGAGGAGCTGGTGATCTCCACCAGGCCTGCTGCTGTCTTCTCCCTTGGGCCTTCTGCTTAGGGACTGGGCAGCCTGCATGTTACTAATGCAATCTGTAATTTATATACACGGGTCTGTGCTGCATGTGCAGCATGGCCTTCAGGCTACGCCATGCCACACACTCCCCCGGGCCACAGGACAAACCTCGCTGGTGGGCTGTGACAGAGCGGCCTGCAGGCAGCTCCCGCTTGGCACCCGGCGTCGCATCATGTTTTCCACATGCACAGAGGAAGCTGAAACATCATTTAGGAACAGAATTGTGCTCCTGTAAGAAAATATGTAATAGGTCAGATGACCAAGAAGGGGGAGCTTCCCTTCACAGACAGGACCTGTGCAGTGTGCTGTGGAGAAATCCATCCAGGGTCTGTCCAGCACTGCAGGAGTACTGGGTGCCCAGCATCTGAAGGGATGTTAGATATACTCGCTGTCTGAATTCCTCTTCTTATTCTGTCTTGTTAAAATAGCTGTTTGAGTCAATCATTTGTGGTCAGGCCTTTCTTATGGAGATCCAGCAGGTACCCCGCACCACTGCACGTAAGTGATCCTGGCCAGACCACGGAGATGCACATGTCTTGGGCAAGTACATGGGTAAGAGTGCAAGGGGGAAAAATCCATTTATTTTGAGATTTGTAAACTAAAATCACATTCCCTTTCCTTAAGGTCTTTTTGTGTTATGGCATACTAATTTCCCACGGAGATGTTTAGGAAAGACAGTAGCTCCCAAGTCCCACAGAATTACTACTGTTCACTTAACCACTGCACTAGAAGAACACCGTGCAGCTCAGCAGCATTGCCAGCCCCCTTCTGAAAACACAGCCAAGGCAAAACTAGCCAGACTCACAATCCTGGGGTGACAACTGAGGAGCAGCTACAATTACCAGTCACTCAGGAGCTTATATTCTGCTTGCAGATTTACTGCACTGTGGATGCAGAGAGCTTAGCTGGCTCCATGCAAAGTCTGGCTGGGTTCATTAGCTGAGGCACAGCACTGCCTGCTCAGGTCTGGAAACATTACAAATACTTACACAGAACACCAAGCCTATTCTAACAAGGACCAGATGTGTCTAGACAGTGCTGCAGAGACTCTGAGGACACGTTCCTGAGACTAGGAACCCAGGGGAGCAGGGGGCAATGACACCCAAGTGACTCCTCATAGACCCATGAAGGCACCAGCTCTGCCTCAAGGCGAGCTATGCCACACTCGGCACGTTGGCAGCCCTCTGTGGTCCAGGACTACCCACCCAGGTTATCTCAGGCTCAGCACTGCTTGGATGTGTAGCACCAGCTTTGTCCTACTACAGTGACAGAGCTATTTGGCCCTCCAGGAACTGGCCTTGGGTTTTTTTCCATTATCTGGGATATCCCAAAACTGCATGAGTTGACAGGATGAGGATCTTGGTTTCCATTTCTCTTTTTATGGAGCACCTGAAGAAAATTGTTGAGCCCTGTCTTTTCAGAGGGACAAGGAGCTTCAGTGATGACAGGACTGGTGCTGGAGCTAGTGCCAGATGTTGACACCAGCTTATCAGACTCTCTTGGCTTGAGTGCTGGCTGCCTCAGAAACTGCCTTTCTCCATGAGGGACAAAGTGAGCACTGTGAGCTCTTGGCTAACCAATGTACGCTGCCCTAACCTGATGGGAAGCTTTAAAGGCATGCATGACCAGTGTGTTCATTTTGACATGGTTGTTTGTGCATGCATTGTAAGCATCTGTGGCAATAGTGCAACTTTTTGAAAGCTGTAAAGAATCACAGATACTACCAGAAAAGGTCTGCTAGGAATGTGTACATGTGAGGTATTAAATATGCTCCTTCTGTCATACAAAACCACAAATGGAAGTTCATGGTAGAAATTCGAGATGCTCAAGACTCTGATAAACTCACCTACCTTTGACTGAAAAACTTACATTACTAAGGAATGGGCCTTTTTGGACATTTTGGACTAAGACGCAGAACACTTAAAATCAGATGGTGACACTCAGCCTGTAATGGACTGAGCGGAGATTTGGTGGGAAAGTTGCCTGCGGGATAACGTGCGATACATTAGGGACTAACGTATCCATGCGATACAGATACATGATCCATTCCAATGACCCTGCTCTGACAGCAATAAACATCACCTGAGATGAAGTCAAGACATGAGATGGTGCTTTCCTAAACTGTAGCAGCTCTGTTCACTAGAACGTGCCTGTCAACCACTTCCTCCAGAGATGTAAGCAGTATGTGACAGGCTGACATTAAGCAATCCCTGTATATCTTCTCCAGAAGCCATTTCTCATTCTACATATTACTTCACCTCTAGCTTCACAAACCTTATTGCTTGTATCTGTGATACCTGAATGCCCTTAGTGGACAGACACACACCACTGCAACAGCTGTCACTTCTTAGGATTAGTAAATTTACCTGTGATTCTCACTCGCATACTCTCCATCATGCAACCAACATCAGTGAATGACACAGGGGTATAAAACTAACAGAGCTTGAGATACCAGAACATAGCATTTCCTAGGTCAGGTTCTCTTTCAGCCTTTGAGAATTCATCATCTCCTGAGTGCTGCAACACCAACGTGGCTTGCTGATGTGGATTTTCCACAGCTTGGGTGGGGAAAGAGATACTTTTGCTGTGCCGTGACAGCCTCACGTCACGCCGTCAAGCCACAGGTTAATCTCTGAGTGAGCTGGCAACAAAAGGCTGGATGTTGAGGGCTTCCAGTTTCCAAACTCTCAGGGCTTGAACTACCTCCTCCTGCTGCTGCAGTGTCCTAGGACAGGACAAAAATGGTATGCTGCACTGCTGAGGTAGATAACATGTTAGCCCACCCACCCTAGAGTGGGATGTCTTTACTTAAGGTCATGTTGTGGATGGTGGTTGCTCTCAGAAACAGCAAGTCCCTTCCTGGGAAGCTGACCAAACATTGCTCTGTGTAACAGGAGTGCATCCTTGCAGCGCACAGCACAGGCCATGCTTGGTACCAGCTGGAGCACCAGCTTCACATACACAGGGCATAGGCCAGCACAAAATCACAGCTGGAGGGAGCCAGCAGAGCCCTGTTGGAATGTGGCTGTGAGCCCACACCTGAGCTAGAACAAATCTGCAGCACCAATCATAAACATTAATGCCTGGGTCTGGCATTAATGGTCAAGGATCTAATGAGTAATCAATAAGTATTATTAATTACAGGGGTCTGATGGGGTTATAGAGAAAGCAGGTTAGGTAACTGTCACAGCACTCTGCATCTAGCCGGCTGCAACAAGGTCTTTTACCATCTCATACCAACATACTCTTCATGCCAGTCCCTCTGCTGCCTTCTCATCTCATCCGGGGCCCACTTTCTCTTCTCTTGCTTGCTTGCTTCTTTCTTTCTTTCTTTCTTTCTTTCTTTTTTCCTCCCTCTCTCTCTCTCTCTCTCTGCTTCTTCCTTGGCTGCACAACCACTTAACAGAACCAGCTACAGCTGTACCTTATCTACATCTATCTTAACTCCCCCCCAAGCCAGCCCACAGTTGTATATTATCAATGCTAATTAACCCAGCTTCATTCCTCTACACTTCCCCCTTTTTTTCTTTTTCTTAATGCTAATTAACCCAGCTTCATTCCTCTACAGGTAACTAGACTGGTAGACACTCAGTGAAGAAGAGGAGAAAACCCATTACTGTGGTTGATGAGTCCACAGTCAATTTTACCTTCTGAGCACTCTGGCCACATTTGTTATTTCAGTGAAAAATCGGATACCACGATGAAAAACATGATGTGAGATCAGCAGCAGGTAGGTAACTCAACCAGGAATACAAAACATCTTGTTCTGACAGCTCAGTCATGGGACATTTGAGTCATTATGTTGTAGTTCAGTTTTATCTCATTCAGAATGCTGCTCTTTATCTTTATTACTCAATGAAAGAGAAACTGTAACAAAACTGAATTCTTGTGATTCATTTCCCTTTTTTAAAAGCTTGCAGAGTATCAGGGAATATTTCCTATGCACATATTGGATGTTGGTCCACCAACAGCTGGGCCTTTCTGTCCCCCACGTGTATTTGGGATCTTGTTAAGGAGCCTTTCTCAGATCCCAGAGATTAATAGGACAGGAGAACCTGTACCAGCCAGGAGCTTTATAGGAAAACATGGTCACTAAAAACAATGTACCACAAAATTACAGCACTGCCCAGCACATCCCTCTGTTGCCTTTTGGATGTTGTTGACTTCCTGTCAGATTCTGAAGCGTTTCCTACCATCTCAGCCCCTCCAGCCTCAGACCTGTGTCACAGCACTCTTCTGACATTACATACGTTTGTCCAGGCCCCTGGGACAAAGAACAGGAGGGACAGTTTAGAGCTCAAAAAACGAGAGGCAAATATATAGCCCAGAAAAATTACTGATCCCTGTTATTAAGCTTGTTTCCTTGTTTTGTAAGGCACGTGCTGCCCTAATGATTTTCAAAGAGTCTGAATTGAATAATAATGGGGCAGACAGTGAAATAGCTTCGGTTTTGAAAACTGGTGTTTGAGGAAAGAAGATAATGGGGAAAATCTGCCTGAGCAGTGCTATAGCATAAAGGATTTCCCTCACTCTTCAAAGGTGATGTCTCTCTTCTGCATCATCTGTGCACCATCTGGGTTCTTCTCTCCTCTGTCAAGCGACTGCCCTGAACAGTGGCACTGCACTTTGGTTACTCCACCCCAATTAGCTGATTAAGGAAACTCTTCCCATAAAGAGTGAACGTGAGTGAGACAGAGGCAAAGAAAGCCAGGCTGTGATATACCACATCTCTGTGCAGCTCTGGTTGTCTGTTTGCAAGGCCTTTCCATTACCAGAGGAATTTCTTGGAGATGTTTGTGGTAACAGCAGTCAGTCCACCCCACAGCACTACTCGCCTTCCTCCATGCCACCCCAGAGGCAGCTGCCCACTCACCCATGGCACAGCAGTACTGGGGATGAGCCAGCAGACCTGAGGAGGCTCTGCTATGGCCTCTGGGGCAGCCCACACCAGGCAGAGCCAGTGGGGAATCTGCCTCCACGTGCTGGTGCCATCACAGCTCCCAGCCCCAGCCTGAAATGCCCCACCTCCTTGCAGCCCATGGACAGCCCTTTGCAGCACCAGCACCAACAGCTCTGGGGAAACCCTGCCTGCCCTGTGGCTCAACCCTAATGTCTGCAGGCTTCTTCTCAGACACAAATACACAAGCATCACAGAGGCAAAGTAGGCAGGCTGTGGAATTGGTCTCTGATCTCTGTCCCCAAGTCAGCCCTGTGTCCCTCTCCTCTCTTGAATCTGTGTATCTCCTTCCAGAAGGAAAATTCAAGCTGCAGCAGAGGGTAGTAGATGAGGAAAGGGAGAGATGGGGATAGAGGTTCTCTAAGTGTATGTTGGCTGAGGGTGGGGTGGGGGGTGGCACCAAGGCTTTTTGCAAAAGCCCATGGCAAGGGAAAAAAATCCCAATCCAGATGAAATCTACTGTAAGACAGGGAATGAGAAAAATATTTTTTTCTCTCTGGCCCCACTTTGCCCCAAGTCTTTAGCCTTAGAAATATACAACATGAGCCAGGACAGCTTTTTCTTGACTACAGGCAACAGACTGTGTCTATACTGGGATTTTGTAGCGATGCCTAAAGGAGAAGGTGCAGGGTGAGCTGTGAAATGGGCTCAAGTCCAAATTACAAAACAACAGTTGTAGCTGCTTTATTGGGCTTGCATCATATCTTTGCAGATGGTTTGTAGCAGGATAGCTCCACTTACTACAGCACAAATTGCTCGCAGGTCTGCAGCAGGACTATCCCTGGCTGTTTGTCATTGCTGTGCTGCTGCCAGTTGCCACACTTGCAGTTCTGTTACTGGGAAGGACAAGACAAACAGTCTCGTAGATCTGTTAATGTTTCAGTCTAATCCCGTCAGTTCTGCAAGAGGTAGTAAAAGCTTGGAGAGCAGCTCTGCAAAGGAACAGATGGATTTTGGCCAAAAATAACGAGGCATGCAAACAAACCAAAATGGAAAGCTGCAACGTGATATGAAACAAGGTATAGCAAACTTGGGAACTTCCATCTTCCCAGAAATACCTTTCCTGACTGACTTCAGTCAATCTTTAAGACAGCTGGCCGGAAACCATCAGTTCTGTTTCCTGAAAAGCATCGCCTTGATGAGATGTTTTAATTCTGACTCACAATACAAACAGGGTCCCTCCTTCCTTCCCCTCCCAGCTTCACTGCCTTCTCACCCACATGTTGTGCTGTCCTGTGAAACTGCTGATAGCCTGTGGCATGCGGCTGGGATGCTAGAGCCAGGTTTAAAAAGGCGCATGGACCTGAGTCTCACCCAAGAGTGCCACCCAATTAATCTCCTTTTCAGCCTGGAGATCCTTTCTCAGAGGGGGGAAAAAAACTAAATGAAACCCAAAACTTTCCACAGAAGCCTTTTGCTTCCCTCCAAGCAACCTTTCCCTATGAAAGCCAGACAATCCTGGCCAGCTCAGCTCTCATTCCTGCACGCACTGCTCTGTCTCCAGGGTAGAAAGGCTCTCAAAGGGCTGCAGAAACATTTTGTCCTTAATTGAGGAGAACAGAAGCTAGGATTAAGTGCACACGGGTGGGATTTATGTTTTGACAGCTTTATCTTCAGATGGCCAAGGTTTTTCTTAAACATAGTATTGGACTCTGCTGCTGTAGTGAGTACAGCTCCTACCTTTTCTTCTCCTGTTTGTCCCTCACCCCCACTGTCTGTTGCTGCTAATGGTGCAGGAGGGCACCGCTCCCTGATGTGAATCTCTGAGTTTTACAGAAGGGATAAGCATTGTCAAAGCCAAAGGAACTGGTGAGCTGGTTAGTGTCTATGGCACACTGCAAACAGTAAGGATATTCAGCATGATAGTGTGTGAAAGTCCTCCTGCCCATGACGGTGAATGGCCATGAGCTCGTAAACCTCACTGTGCTACAGCCACAGAACCTTAGCATCGTTGGTGCTAATGGATATGCTTATCTCCTGCAGTCTGGAATCCTGTCATCCTTACCACCAGGCAGTAAAGGAGTACCTGTGGGGCAGTGCGGCAGCACACTGGACAGGTGGATAGGGCTTTCTTCTAAGACACAACGTATTTTCACACAGATAAAGAGCATCTGCACATATGCAAACATTGAAACAGCTGGAAGCTGGAGTTGTTACTGTTAACTTTGGCTCCTCTGAACACACAAAGAAGCCTGATGCAATCTGACTGTGATTTAGGGGGCAGAGTTGGAAAGCAGGTGAAGCTGCCTAGTTGATACCATCCCCTGGTTTGCTTGGGGAGATTGCCACCATGCCAGAGAGGCTGTCACAGCAGCAAGGTTGGTGGAAAGTTCTCAGCACTGATGTCCTTAAGAGTGCCCTCAGTGGTGCCATTACCATGCACGCAGAGAGCACCGAACTATCCCCACAATATAAATGGACAACAATTAAGATGGGTCATAAAACAACAAGAGAATTCTCCCTCCCCATGGAAAAAAAAAAAAGTTTAAAAAAAGCATTAATAGACAGAAAACAGAAAGGAGTAAAGCAGAGGTCTGGTCTACACTGGTATGGTGCCTGCATCTTTGTGGCTGATGGCAGCTACAGTTGCAGTCATATTGGTGCAAGCAACGAGTGCATCAAAACCAACTCTATCAACAGCTATGTTTTTCTTCAAATGAAGTTTGCTTCAGTTACTGACCAGAGACTGCTGCATGTCATACGGAAGCAAGGAAACACAGAGTAATGAAGGAAAAAAATGCAGGGAGACAAGAATTTCAAATGGCAAGCCATCTGGAGAACAAAATGAACAGGAAAAAATGCAGGGCAGAATAAAAACAAATAAAAGAAAGAAAAAGAATAAGCAGAAAAACCTGTGGGGAGATCAGAGATGGGCCAAGCACAGAAGGCTCACCTGGAACGCCACACTTCCATCCTGTCTGGGCAATGGGAAGAAAATGCTGGATACTCCATGCTACAAGGAAGAGTGGCTGGAAAGCTGCCTGGTGGAAAAAGACCTAGGGGTGCTGGGTGACAGCCAACTGAACAGGAGCCAGCAGTGTGCCCAGGTGGCCAGGAAGGCCAACAGCATCCTGGCTTGTGTCAGAAATAGTGTGGCCAGCAGGACCAGGGCAGTGATCTTCCCCCTGTACTGGGCACTGGTGAGGCCACATCTCAAATATTCTGTTCGGTTTTGGGCCCCCCACTACAAGAAAGACCTTGAAGTGCTGGAGCATGTCCAGAGACAGGCAACGAAGCTGGTGAAAGGTCTGGAGCACAAGTCTGATGAGGGAACTGGGGCTGTTTATCCTGGAGAGAAGGAGGCTCAGGGGGGACCTTATTGCTCTCTACAGCTGCCTGAAAGGGGGTTGCAGGCAGGTGGGGTCAGTCTCTTCTCCCAGATAACAAGCAATGCACCAAGAGGAAATGGCCTCAAATTGTACAGGAGAGATTTAGATCAGATATCAGGAAAAATTTCATCACTGAAAGGGTGGTCAAGCATTGGAACAGGCTCCCCGGGGAGGTGGTGGAATCATCATCCCTAGAGTGCTTAAAAAACACATGGATGCAGTGCTTAGGGACGTGGTTTAGTGGTGGACTTGGCAGTCCAGGGTGAACAGTTAAAATTTATTATCTTAAGGTCTTTTCCAACCTAAAAGTTTCTATGATTCTATGTGCAGAGAAGACAGACCAGAACAGCATGACAGGTGGTAGAGGGAAAGAAAATCCTTCTCCTAGCTCAACTGAAGCCTTTAATCTTTTCCATCATGGGTTCTGGCATATGCCCCAGCCCTGCTGGGAACTATTAGCAACAACATCATCCTAAAGCAGGGGAAGTTCAGGCTCATTTCATATAGCCTGCTTAATTCCCAGGCTAATGAGACCTCCAGGAGCTCAGGCCACATGAACCTCAGGGTTTATACCCTACAGATTAAGATCTTCAGAACCCATTTTAGCTGAAGGGCATATTTTCAGAGGAAATTTCCCCCAGTTGTGGTCTTTATTTTACAGGTAATTGTCTGGTGGAAACTCTACCACATGAGTCATGTACAGCACAGGTAGCAAAACCAGCACCTGTGGAGAATCTGAATGGCCCGCAGCAAAACCAGGAGCTGATACTGGTGTCATGCTGAAAGAAACATGAGTGAAGAGTAGTCAGTCTCAGCTGCCACCGAAAACAGAACAGCAGAGTCAACACCTCTGCAAGAATTCTAGTGGCACAATCAGTCTTTCCTTTGCAAAAGGGCAGTTACAGCCTGGCACGTCACCCTAGAAAGGATGCTAATCACTCCCTCTGTGTGAGCAAGCAAAGATGTGCACTTTGCACCAATAAAGCTAGGCTCAGATTGCAACCAGTTCAGTTGATGCCAATGCAAACACCAGTTTATAGAGGTTGTGTCTGGGACTTGCTGCCAGCAATAGAAATCACGTCCAAAACACAAGTGCAGGTGAGCGCTGCAAGCTTGAAGAAGAGAAATCAAGCAGTGGAATAGCAGAAAGGCACAAGGGGAGGGGTAGGGGGGGTGGGCGGCACAAAGCTATGCTTTCAAGCTTTTATTCTGGATGCAAAAATGAGTGAATAGAATTTCCTGGATTGATGTGCTGTCACAGCTGATATCACTGCATATCTTGTTCAGGTTCACAATACTCTTTGGATGTCTTGTGAAGACACCTGAAATCGTCCTCTCCAGTGTCACAGCACAAACAAACTATCAGGCTGCAACAGGGCTTTACCGTTGGTCAGATTCCACCATCTGTGCTGTATCTCCTTCCTCTAGAGGTCAGACCACACTGCTCCTCCTCCATCTGACTCCTTCTCCCACCATCCTCAGGGCTATTTAACCACTTAGCAGGAACGAGCTACAGCTGCACATCATCCATGTCAATCAA
>JAVJGJ010000057.1:8669935-8697389 GCA_035590215.1 Microhierax caerulescens | reverse complement strand
AGTGGGGAGCCGGGGCCCGGTGGTCCAGCCCTCCCCCACGCCCTGAATACCCCCCAAAGCCCCTCCCCTCCAATCAATTGACTTTTAACATGACAATTGCCGTGACAATCCCTTCCAGCCAAGGGCAGGCTGGGGAGGACATAAAGCATCCCCCCACCTCCGCCTAATGGGGTACCTGCCTGCGGGCTGCCCGCCGCCAGCTCACCGCCTCCTCGGGGCTAGGAGCCCCGGCCCAGCCATGAGCGCCCACCTGGCCGTGCCGCCCTACCTGCCCTACCCCGACGCGGTCAGGTATGGGGACTACTTCTGGTTCTCTCCAGGGAGTATGGACAACGTGCCGGCCGAGGAGGCGGCGGCGGCCGACCCCCTCCGCTTCCCCGCGGCGGAGATGATGCCCAGCCACCCAGGTAGGTGCCCCAGCCCGGCTGGCCCCGGGGGAGCGATCGGGCCGGCCTGGTCGTGTTCCTTGTGTTCCTACTGTCCATCCTGCCCCGGGCGGGGGGCGGGCGATGCCGGTGCTGCGGGCGGGCCCCCCGCCCCGGCGACGATGCGGCTGCGGGAGCGGGGTATGGCGGCCCCCGCGGCCGGGTGGGCGGGGGAGGGGGGGGGGTGCGGGCAGCGAGCGAGGGGTCTCGGTTGCGCTGCCGCCGGGGTGCCTGTGCCCGCTTCGGTGCGTGGCGGCAGCGGGGCCCCTGCACGCCCTCAGAGCATGCACACGCTGCAGTTCTCCCGAGAAACTGGACTTCAAAGCCTTTTGAGCCTTCTCCGCCTGACTCTGCTCACCCCACTTCTCTCTTTCTCCCCAGATGTCTCTCCGACTTCCTCCAGCTCTGGGACGCTCACCCAGTACACCCCCGACTCTGCTACTAGCCCCACCGCAGAGCGCGAATCTCCCCATCCCTCTTTGCAGAAGGCCAAGGAGGAAGGCGAGGGTATGATGAAGAAGGCCAAGAGCCGCACAGCCTTCTCTCAGGGACAGCTGCAAATCCTGCACCAGCGGTTCCAGAGCCAGAAGTACCTCAGCCCCCAGCAGATCCGGGAGCTGGCTGCTCTCCTGGGGCTCACCTACAAGCAGGTGAACATCTTGCTCTGAGCAGCTGAGTCGCATCCCTCGTATGAAATTACCTTGCAAGCAAGCTTTTTTGGGGTGTTTTTTTGTTAGACCCTAGAGATGAATTTCTTTCGTGGTCTTATTCATGCAGTTGCTTATGTGAGAGAGCAGAGGGTGTGAAAACTTATGACTCAGCCTTCCTCTTACGTTTGGTTCCAGCGCTATCCACCCACTCCGTGCAGGTGTTTGGAAGGGCATGTGGAGCAGGGCTGTGCAGTCAGGTTACTGCTCTGGATGAACATGTGTTGTCTCTGAAAGTGAAAAGTCAGGTAACTCGCACTGCTATGCAAGTTGCCTTTGCCACTCAGTGGCACCTGGGTCTCTTGGAGAGAGGGTCCTTGCCCCACCAGCTACTCGTGTCTGACTGAAGGAATGACTCACCCCTGAGTCAGCACTCATCCTGGCAGCAGCCGTGAGATGCTGATGCTGCTGTACAAGCTGTGTTTCTGCAGTTGTCGTTACCTGTCTTTCAGGTGGAGTTTTCGACATCGTGAAAGATCCAGTGGTGCTCCGAGCATTGTTAGTTTTCATGTCTCAGCTTTGTGATTCTGTGGCTACCTAGGTCTGCTGCAGATCATTAGCTGCTGAAGTGACAGACAGAGTATTAGAAGCCAAGCAGAAAATGGATTGGAGTAGAAGGCAAAACATCTTTAGGATGCGTAGTAAGCTCTGAGAATGCATTTCTAATGCCCTGTGTCCTTTCCCCATCACTTCTAGGTGAAAACATGGTTCCAGAATCAACGGATGAAATTTAAACGTTGCCAGAAGGAGACCCAGTGGGTGGAAAAAGGGATGTATCTACCACAGGTGAGAGAATTCCCCCTTCCCGAATCACTGCTAGTCATGGTTCCTCCAGTCTGTGGGGAGAAGTGCATCATGTCCAAACTGGTAATGCAAACAATGCATGGGACTTGATACTACGAAGCCAGTTGCATTTCTCGTAATAGGGCTTACAGTGGCATCTATTTTAAGCCTACCCTGGCACTGAAAGAGTTTTGTTTCCAGTTCGCTTATCTCCGAGTTGAGACTAGATAAAAAACAAAATAGCTAAAGAGGACCAGCATGGTTTCTCACCAGCACGGTGCTCCGAGACATGTTGAGCTGGTGATTACTAGCTTAAGATCTTGTCATCTCTGCTATTATTAGTCTATAGTGAGGGCAATAAGTACAAAAAAGACGCTATTGTTTGACTTGGGGGAGGGAGCAGAGAAGAGAGGAGGGCCTACCCGGCAGGATGAGCACAGTTGCTGCGGTGCTCTGCATTACTGAACAGCCTTCTCTGTCTCTCCTAGAACGGGTTTCATCAGGCTGCATACCTGGATATAACCCCCACATTTCACCAGGGCTTCCCTGTGAGTGCCAGCAGAAACCTGCAGGCTGTGACCAACATGCACCAGGCTTTCAGCAGTGGCCAGACTTATGGGAATGGGCAGAGCCTGTACTCGTTCATGGCTGTGGAGGATGAAGGGCTCTTTGGAAAAGGTGGGACAAGCTGCAATACCCAGCAAGCCATGGGTTTATTAAGCCAGCAGATGAACTTCTATCATAGCTACCCTGCGGATGTGGATTGTGTCAGCCTAGAGTCAGAAGACACCTACAGCTTCCAGAGCACCTCTGACAGTGGCACACCGTTCTCAAGCTCTCCTGTATGGCATCAGTACCAGGCCCCTTGGCATCCCCTGGGGACCCAGGGTGGTTATGAGTCTTAGGTCTAAGTATTTTTGTCTCCCTTCTCCTGTTTTCTGTCGTGGGGTTTCTAGGGCCTTGACTCAGGGATCCAGTTTCTATTCCTTTCTCTTGCCCTTCCTCCCATTTGAACCATTGGTGGGGCTCGGCACCCTGCTGCCTTGGGCTAGCTTTCTGTTTAAAGGCACCTGTCTGTTCATAGCTAACCCTTGGCAAGGGTGTTTTGTGTGTGGATGGACGGAACTTCATTCACGGAGGGGAATGTGCAATGCCACAGCCAGAAGCAGCAGAGGTGGCAAAAGTCCGTGTTTGCTGTCCAAGTCTCACTTTCTGCTGCTCCTGTAGCAGGTGTCTTGCAGCAGAGCTTTGCTGGAGAAGGAAACCCCATACTTCAGCATAATTCTCCCAGAAATACCCTGTTGTAGCCCAGAATTTTTCCTGCTGTCTTGCCTATTTCTGTTGCTACCTCAGCTAATTGCTAATTGGTTCTTCATCTGCATCCTCTCCTTCCTAGACAAAAAGCTACATGAGATCATCTGATTTCAGATGACTTGATCCAGTTACTCTCAGCAGCTCTTCCTTGGAGGGGTCAGCAGTGTCAGCCCCTTGCTTGCTGCCCTCCTGTGTACATAGGGCAGTTGAGAGGAGGGAGGAGCAGAGGAGAGAAAGTGGAGTAAAGTACTGCCAGTATCTCACAAGGAAACTTTGGGTTTTAAAGCTGCTAATTTGTCCCTCTCAGCTCATACAGGATGGTGTCTCTGGGACTGTCCCCACCCAGTCTAGATCTTACCTTTCTACATCTCTCTGCTGACAAGACTGTTGGCTTGTCCCAACCTGTGAATTGCAGCAGAGGGTAGCCTGAAGTGCCATTGCTGGAAGTGTGAAGAGTGGTTGTGCGTGGTCATCTTTGGGGTGGTGAGAACAGCCTGCTTATCTGTACGTGATGACCCCCTAGCACTTCACAAACACAGCACCCACTACAGTGCAGCTTCCTCTGGGGTAGAGGCGGGCAGCTAGGTAAAGAACTTAGTGATTTTTAATGTCACTTATCCTGGAACTTGGATGTTGCGGGGGTGGAATCCTGTTGGATCCCAGTGGAGTTGTCATCCAAGGGGCTAGAGCAGGATTGTTGTTCTCTGCTTTCTTGTCTAATCCCAGTTTTAAGAGTGTAAGCTAGTAAGATTTTTGTGTCTTCCCCAGCGCTTAGTTGGATCTCTTCTGTATTATTCTGCTGGAAAGGGCACTGGCTGTCTCATCTGGCAGAAGTACCTAAGCCCTGGGGGAAGGCAAGAAGTTTAGAGAAACCTAGTAAGACAAAATGAGGAAAATGCCAATTAAAATTTTCAGTTTCTTATTTTAAAATAACTGAATCTTTTCCAGTATGGAGAAACAGAAGTCAGCCGTGGAATGAAGATGTGGAGTAGTAGAGTCCAGTCTGCCACTGCCCAAGAATACAAAATGGCATGAGCTGGCAAGAATAAATGAGGTGGTAAAAGCATAAATATTTCAGTGGTAGGGTTCTTTTGTGGTTAGGGCAACCTAACCAGTTTTTACTGCAGCCCTGTCTTCAGTTGTCTGCACAAGGGTTGTGTGTTGTAGTTAAACTGTCACTGCAAAGGAGGCAATCACTTGTTGTTCCAGAACAATTTTTCTTAAAGCTTGTTTTCTTGCAGTGATCTCAACCATGTTTTATGTTACGTGCACATTGTGTTTTATTACTGTTTTTCTGCTTAATGTTCTTACAAACTTGTTTGAATTTAAAATAAATTACTTTATTTTAATGTTGAAAACAGTGTCGCCAGCTTGCATTGGAGCAGCCTGCTATGAGAAAGGTTATTCTGCACAGGTTAAACCAGCAGTCCTGAGGAAAGGAGGAAGAAAGCAACCTTACTGTGTTTCTCCCAGAAGTAGGACTAAGCACTGTTTGAAAGGAGTGGGTCACAGAAGACCTTCTGTTTTGTTTTTAACATGCAGGTGTGTTCCCTAGTGCAAGGGGTTGGGGAGGGGGTGCTCCATGGGTAGGCAACTGGATTGTCGGCTGTTGGCTTGCAATCATGTGCAGCCCTGTAACAAGCTTGCATTAGTCTTCAAACTGCAGTGCCTCAAAATACCTTGAAATACGAGGGTAGGAGCAAAAGAAAGCGCATTTTGAGCATGCATGGCTGTAAGGTCACAGTTAGAAATGTGGAAGTCCTGCCTTATTGAGGCTGCAGCTTCTTGGGGTTCTTGTGCTAGCCTTGAACGGTAGCAGAAGTCTGTGTCTAAGTAACTGCCTCCAGCACTGAAAGGAAAACTTACTTTTCCCTGCTTTGCCCCAAGACTGCATTTATCTCCTTAGCAGCTGGGAGCAACTTGTAAATGGTACTGAAATATGTGAGACACATTGGGACTGAAGCACAGTGCATCAGCTGCTGCCGATTTACAGACTCAACGAACCTCTTTCTGCTCGGTGAGCTTTGGTTCATCAGAGCCTTGCTTTCATTAACAGATCTTATTTTGAACACCTGTGCAATTTGTATAAAGCCAAGGGCTGCAAGTGTTCATGGACAGCAGTGCTAACGGGGCAAGGCAGCCGTCTCTGTTCAATGGCCAATGCTACTGCTGTATCAGCAGAACCAAGCTCCTGGTAACAGCCATAGTTTAAACTAACAAAAATTATATGTTTGGGTTTAATACCATGTTCCTTAAACTACAGTAGGCCACCAAAGCTTTTAATCTGTCGGAATGGGGCAGCTCAGTAAGTACTCCACTGAGCACAATTAGCTGAAGTGACAGCTGACTGCTCAGGCTCAAACCCCGCCACAGGTCCTCTGCCCAACAGAACCTGCTTGTGTGGATGCCAAAGCATGTCCACTCTCCTTTTGCAATATGGTAATGCTCTGCTTCCAAGGGTGTGGTGGAATATGTGCAGGAAAGAGTGGAGGTTGGAGCTTGTAGAGGAGGAAGAATGGCTGTGCTGTCCGTGCGTGGGCTGCCAAGCTTCAACAGTAGAAAAAGGTAAATCTGGCCTGGCAGAGGGGGAAATGCTAAGTTCACATGGTTTCCTTTATTACAGAAAAGAGATCCTTTCTCATCCTGACCTGAGACTCCTGTCCCAACATCCATTTTGGATGACTTCTAGGTAATCCTCTAGTAGTAGTGTTAATTTCCACAATTCTCTTGACAAACCAAAGCTGAACCGTATACCTATAAGACTCATAGATAACTCAAGCCTTGCCTTTCAGCTTTAAAATGAATAGCTTTTTTTTGAGATGCAAACTTAAGCTCTAAAAAATGCACAAGTTGTGCTGGTCTTTGCAAAACAATTGCAGAGGATGCTTGCTACAGATTATCTGCGTTGCCTGAGTGTTTCCTCTTCCATGTTTCTGCCACAAGGGTAAGGAATTAGCCAGAGCTCTGCTGGCAGATGTCCTGCGGAAACAGATATTGTGCTAAAATAGCCCTGGGGCTGAGAAGGTTTGCTCTGCATCGTGTGCTTTGTGTTTCTGCATTTACCATGGGAGTGTTCCTTCCCAGGTGTTTTATTCCCCTGGTTGCTCAGCTTGGGTTGCACACAGGTTTGGCAAGCACACATAGTTGTGGGGCTGGAGGGAACATGTAGAATGGCTGTTGGAATTTTGGTGGGTGGGCTGGAAAGGATGGCTTAGTAGCTCAGGAAGTGTTTCTAGAAGCTGTGGAATGAAGTAGAACTCAGTCTTTTCACAGTGCTGGAGATCTGTTACCTTGATGTGCCTGAGTCATCACTATGTGGAACAGCTGCACAGGTAACTGCAGCACTACTACCAAAACTGGTAAGAGTTGCAACTAATCCCTCCAGACCCATAACTTCCAGAAGGGTTTACATCAGTTCCTCAGAAGAAGTAAGTACACGTCAGCAAAAGCCCTTTCTGTGGGATACATTACATCTCTGTTAGGAGTGCCGCTTCTTGAAACTCTGTGTAACTGATTTCTGCACACTGCAAACATGATTTGCCTTGCCAGCAAATCTTTTAGGATCAAGCTGTAAGTTCATATGGAGCTCTTCACATCTAACTTGTGGGAATACACTGCACTTTCACAGCATCTCTGCAGTGTCAACACTCCAGCTTGTCAATGCTGCAGATGTAGCTCCAGTGGTTCAGAGAATCCCACCCAACAGAAGACATTAGATCCAGTACAGACTATGTAGACCAGGGCTTAATCTCTAGTTTACTGGGTTCCAGTGTTTGCTGTCCCATAGGCAAAATGCCAAGCAAGCAGAGTGGTGCAAGCAACCTCATTCCTTGCTCTCTGTGTCAATGTGGCCTGCAGTGATGTTTTACTGCTATATAGTTTTAAAGCTATATAGGTACATAGCTATATATGCTATGTAGTTTTAAAGCTACAAGTTTCTTCTGAGTGGCCCATGAGCAGGGGCTCACAGACCCAGTTGTCTCTTCAGTGCAGATAAAGGGCATGATAGGTCTTCCCTACAGGCATGTGTAAACTTTATATTTAGTTATTTAACCACACTGCATGACTCAAATGCTGAGCTAACAGGGTTTTGGAAATTTTCAGTAAAGCATTGACACACATCTCTTGCTTAGTCTGTCATCAGAGACTAACGGCGTCTTGGCTGATACAGAGTAGTCAAAAGGTTTGAAGGATGCAAAATCATGGCACTGGTCTTAGACAAAAAAAAAAAAGTTCGTTTTCCTTTCCTGTGAAGGCCATGTTATCTTTGTGCTGTCCAAAGTTTTGAAGAGCACCCTCAGGTTGTACCTGTGAATCTCTTTTCATAACAAGACTAGAATAAATTTCTCATATTTAATAGAAACCCATCTGCTCACAGCCAGGGTGTGTCTCCAGCAGCTAGGCTGTGTCTGAATCACAAAGTATTTCACAAATTGCAACACTGGGACTGCTGCCTTGGGTGAGCCCCAAGATCCATCAAAGTCATTGCTTAGATGCTAGAAAAAAAAAAAAGAGAAAGCAAGTCCCCAGTGTCCCTCTGGCTGACTGTGGCTGATAGACTGCCTGTACGAGGAGCTGCATTCCTGCTGTTACTACACAGGGGATTGGGAATGGGCTCCTGATACAGCAGACATCAGTGAACTCCCTTCCTGGAAGGTGCTTACTTGCCTGTTGGAATTGCTGCAGGCTTCTGGTCTCCAGAACCACCTGTGGCAATAAGCTCTGTCTTTGAATGATGGCATCTGAAAAATTTTATTGGTCTCTTGATGAAATTGCAAGATTTGGCAGTGTTGGCACAGCTTTGCTGAAGGTCAATAGTGGGGAGATGAAAACTGTTGCCCTTATAGAGAGCATCCTTCTGCAAGCCAGTCCCAGAGACTTCACAGAAAGATCTTGCCTGTCCTAAAGCATCCCTGAAGGAACAGGGTGTGACGGGTGACTCCCTTTTCAGAGTATTATTAGTGAGAGGCAGTCACAAGCTCAAGTTTTTCACCTACAGCAGCCTTTGATGGGGTGTTATGGAAAGGTTTCAGGTGATATTCCAGTTAGTAGCAGCACTGTTGACTCCAAATTAGCTGAAAAAAACTCCTCCACTCATGTAAGAACCCTCCTAATGGCTGCTATTGTAGTCCACCTTTGTTAACCAGCACCTTTACAGTTAAGCTAACTCAGTGGATCCCCACCCCTCTGATGGTGTGTGGTTCCAAGAACTGTGTCATCCCTAAGTTTAGGCACTTGCTGGGTGTAGGGGTGGAGTGGGGCTGTGTTTTACAATGGATCTCCAAAATTATATGACTTAGAAATTCATCATCCAAGAAGGCCTTATTTTCCCCAAATCATGCTGGCCATAGTTTACAGAACAGCTCTACAAACAGTGTAGCTGAACAACCAAAGGGTCAGGGAGTGTTTGCATAAGAGTGGGGGTGGGAGGAAAGAGCTGTGAGGAACAGGAGCATAAACCAGCTTTGCCAACAGAAGACCGTGCCCCTTATTACTCCAGTCACAGATATCAATTGCCTTCATGTTATGGTTTCTTTTTTTTTTTCTTTTACCATGACAGCTACTCCATTGCATTAAGATAAAGTTGTTATCATGAAATAGTGGTAGAAAACCTGTGACTTGGGGAACTGGGGCCCTTTTATTAAATACACTTTGATACACACATCTGGTTTTAGGTACTTTGACACTTACATTGTACTAAGTTTAGGAACGATGGTACCTGTATGTTTTAGCCAGTCTCAGCATTAAATATTGCTGGTCAGGGGAAATTCTTAAGGTGGGTGGTAGTTACTCACCTGGTCCTTCAACTCTAGATATCTGGCATTGCCAAGAGTCATGAAGCTGATCCACTAATACCACAGAAAAATCTGTTTATAGTTTCAGAGTCAAATCAGCAATAACAATGGCATATGGTTGCTATGGCTATTTATGCTCCATCTGGATTTCATATTACAATGCTGTATTACAGTAGAAAAAATATACAGAAAATGCATAATCCATCTTAAAAAATATTTTATTATTTGCCAAATTGAATGCACTGTTAGGTTTTCTTGGGGGGGGGGGAAGCACAGAAAGATACAGTCTAGAACAAAGGGCTTATTTATAATTTGTGTTTGCAAGATCATCTTACCAGCCTTTCTGCAAGCTGTTTGTCACATCTGCCTTCACTAGACACTTCATAGATTCTATACTTGTGGCTGACCTACAGAACTGGTGGTCTAACCGTCAGATGGATGCCTGGGATAACAATAACTTCTGCAGCTTCAGTGAAAGGTATGTGACCAGCTTCTCCATACAGCCCATGGCTTCATGTGTTACATATACACAACTGTGCAGTGACATGTATAAATGAGCTCCTTAAAAGAATCTGTGCCTCCTCTGAGACAAGTTACAAGATCCAGGGCAAGATCTAGGTAGCTAGATCTTGGGTCTTGCTATAAGGGAGGTCAGTTGCCTGTGCTAATAAAGAAGGGGGTGTGGGGGTGTGCATGTGTAAGGGCATACGAATGAAGGGCTGTATGTACATATACAGGCAAACAGGTGTCTGCATATCTGTGCATACTTGCAGACACATATTTGGATGCCAAAACGGGTTCTAGCTACATGATGCCCCTGGTTTGGAGAGCACATGCATAACAAAGGGAGAGATGACAATAAAATTTTATTTCTGGCTGCCCAAGTACCCCACATCCACAGTGCTTAGGAATGATAGAGATGGTGGCCAGCAGAGGCTGGGAAAGGAGCCCCCATGGTGGCTGAGTGGTGAAAGTTACAGCTGTCACCTGTCTTTGTGCCTGGATATTCCACGCTGCCGGGACAGCTGTGGTAAAAGTCTACTTTGTGCTGGGCAATGAAGCCCACCGTCTGCTGGATACTGCAGGTGCCCCCACCTTTGCCAAAGACTCCTCCATCCTTGCTGGTCACGATGGCGTAAGCGTTCTGCCCCGCTCCGTAGTGCTGGAGGGGGGGAGGCATGGTTTGGATGTTGCTGGCTGCAGTGATGGGGTAGCCCTGGTGGAATGTGGGGTGCACATCCAGGTAAGTACTTGGCTGGAAGCTGCTCTGAAAGGGAAAGGCAGTGAGTCAGAACACATAGCTTCTCCACTGGTGTCCACAGGCCTGACACCTACCGGGGCTCTGTCCCTTTCCATTTCATGTTGTCTCCTGATCAGCAGCAATGCCATGGGAGGACAAGAAGAACCATATCCATCTCCGTAGCTCAGGGGTGGATACAGTGGATACACCGTCGTGCATGCGTGTCTGTGTATATGTGCACACACATACAGGGAAAACAGCTTTTCTCTGGAAGCGTTTCGGTGCCACAGTCAGCCCATTGCTAGGGTACCTACAGAACGTGGAGAGTCATGCCAAGTCCGAGCCTCTGCGCTGAACAGACCAGCAGGCAGGGTATGCTGGCACTTGTACACTAACGTGTCCCCTGCAGAGGAAACGTGTCCCAGGACTTATCTGCCCAGACAGAAGGGCCGTACCGAGCCATGTGCTGTGTTCTTACTTGCGTGAGGCACTGAGCCCGTTCAGCCCACAGGTTGTGCTTCTGGCACCTTTTCAGCTTCATCCTCCGGTTCTGGAACCAAGTCTTCACCTGGGTGGGGAAAGGAGAGCAGAGGACATCAGCGAAGGAGAGGGAAAAGCAAATGTTATCCAGCAGGAAGGACCGGGGGAGGGGGAGTAACCAGATGGCATAGATACATGGGCAGCAGCAGATAAAGGCCTTTGAGAGCTCCCTGGGGTTGTTGCCAAGGGGAGGTGAGATGTGTCTGGCAGCCTCAGCAGGTGGGTAGTGTATCTTCGTGGTGGGGGGAGGGGGCAGCGTTATGTCTACGGGACAGTTATAGCTGTGACAAATTGACTTATTTCAATCAAGATGATGAATGACTGGTGCAAATTAAACCCACCCAGGTCTCTACAAGCCCCCCTGAGCTGCAGGCAAACTTCTAAGATGCTGCTTCTGCAGGCTTGTGAGTGGAGAAGGGAGAGCCTTGCTCCTTGTACCCAGCAATTCCCAAATTCAAAGCTCCTCAGTGGGGTGAATTCCAGAGCCGCTTCCCCCCAGGGCTGTGTCTGCCTGTGAGAGAAGCCTTTGCCGGGATGTGGATTGAAGAAAAGAGCAAATTGCCCCACCAGTCTGGTTCCTGACAGAACCAGTTCAGTGCGTGCGTGCCTATGTGTGCACCTACACTGCATATATAACTTTTTTAGTCCCGGGGCATCGAGGCCATGATGTCCAGCTCCGAGATCCAAATTCCAGGTGGATTTTTGATTTGTTACTGCAAGCGCTTGCACTCGCTGTCCAGCCCCCTCTGCTTTAGGAAGGCATCATTTGAGCCAACACCAGTTCACCGCAGCCAACCTACCTGGAGATCAGCAGAGACCCTGGAGGGCTGCAATGTATGAACCCAGCAGTATCCACACGAGTGGGTGTCAAGCAGCCAGGCGGTGCTGAGCGTGACATTATTAATTGGACAAGATCAGCCCCAGGAAACGTTCACAGTAGCTTTCAGCACGCTGCAGCCCTGGGGTTCAGAGAACTGACGCATGCCAGGGTGCCTGTGAAGTTCACCAGTGCGTGGAAAAAGCCTGTGAACTGCCGTCAAGCCCAGGGTAGAGGCTGTTTGTTGCAAACAACATATTCATCACTGTGTTTGCAATTCTACTGCAAGTGTTGGCAGCAGTACCCTTAAGGGACCCCTCACTGGGAAGGCCCCAATGAGGTGCCGCTGACTCTTCGGTCTCCCAGAAGTGCTTCTGATCTCTGGGCATGAATAGACAGTGGAGCAACTGTTAGTTGGCACCTTTGCCTCTACTTTCTGCTGGGGATTTACCTTCCCATCCTGTCAGTGCATTATGTGACCATTCAGCCACTGTGTGATGGAAATACTATGGGTCAAAGTCTCTGTGTTCACCTGCTTGTAGGTGAGCCCCAGGGCAGCAGCCAGCTCCCGGATCTGCTGGGGGCTGAGGTACTTCTGGCTCTGGAACCGCTGGTGTAAGGTTTGCAGCTGCTCCTTGGAGAAAGCTGTGCGGCTCTTGGCCTTCTTCATCTCCACCATGCCATCTTCTCTGCCCTGTTGAGACTTAGCCATAGGCTGTGGGGATGAAGGTGCTGAATGTGGACTGGTGGCTGAATCTGGTGTGAATTGGCTGAAATTCCCAGAACTGGATGAAGCTGGGGATGCTTCTAGAAATAAGAAGACAATGGGAGAAGATATACAGGACTTAATGCACAGCTGTATGTGTAATGAGCATGCTCCTTGCCTGCTGTAGAGCTCCTTGCCTACCAGACCCAGGCTTTCTTGAAGTAAAGGTTTGTGTCACTCTCCTTCCTTTCATGAATCTGTGAACACAGACAAACCCACTGACAGTGAGCAGTTTCCCAGCTCAGCCCTCCAGGACGCCCACAGCTCCCTTTTGTCAGGTGGAAAAGTCAGGGCAGGGAGGGGAGAATGGTGCATGTAGGCTAACAGTGTTACTATCCTCCTCCAAAAGGCCCCAGTAATGTTTTGGTTTCAGCATGGTGGGGAGGCCTGGTCATGACTGCAAGCATAGCTTTGGGTTGGTGACTGGGCTCCCCAGAAATCTCAAGGCACTTGATAGACAGTAGCAAAGCAACCTCCAGCCAGGGTGTATTATGGTGGGGCAGGGTGGTTGGTGCTTACAGTGGTGGGGCAGCAGATGGAGAGCATCCGTCAGGCCTCGGATATTGTCTCGCTCCTGTTTGCCTGTGGCTCCCACCACAGACTATCACACTGCTGGAAGCAGTGTGTAGGTGGAGGGACCTGTTTGGCTGAGGGCTTCTGGTGAGACAAGAACGAAGGAAAGAAATTTGGCATGGAAGCGGAGAGGAAAGATAGATGTAAGTAACAGACAGGTAAGAAGAGCCAGTAATCCTGTACCAGGGGCAGGGGGATAAAATTCAACAGTGCAGAGGAAGTTGTCTGAGCCTCTTCTCATTTGTCCTGGTACATGTCTTAAGCCAGGGGTCCTCAAACTGCAGCCTGCGGGCCGGATACGGCCCCCCGGGGTCCTCAATCCTGGCCCCCCGGTATTTACAGACACACACCCCACCCCCACTCCCGCCGGGGGTTAGGGGGGGAAACCAAGCAGCCACAGATGACTGCCTGCCACTGAATCCATGTGCCGGCCCCCTGTTTGAAAAGTTTGAGGACCCCTGTCTTAAGGGGTCTCTGTCAAGGACAAAGTTGAGATAAAGATCTAAAGGAAAAACTTCCTAAACAATCTGGGCTTCTAGCCCAAGCAAAAGATGCCAAGATGCAAAGTCATTCAGGCTCCCTGAATAGGAAAATGTAAACAAGAGAGATTACCCCAGCACCTCTCCATCAGGTCAGGTGCATGGTTGCTGGGTTCTGTGAGAGGCTGAGACCTTCTCAGGCCAGCCCTGACTGAAGGGCTGTGATGCCAGTCTCCTCCCTTCCCAGTAACTGCAATGATAAATCTGTCCATCCCTCGTTCTTCCAGCTACTCCTCTGCAAACCCTTTTGCATGGTCCATCCCCTCTCGTCCTGCTGACATTTCAGGAGAGAAGGTGTGCAGCGAATAGGGCAGTGCCACTTTCAATAAACACCTGACTACTGAGCCCAACCAACAGCTCCCAATCTCCTTCCTAGTCACCCTGAGAGCTGTGACTGAAGCCACTAAGACGCTCCCCAACCTCCCAAATGTATGCCCTGTGCAAAGTACTGACGCCCTCCTGACAAATGGGCTTCCCATCCACCCTAGCAAACCCTCCCTTCTTCTGTCCTAAGCCGAGAGGCTACTAAGCAATCTCTGAAAAGCCTTGAGCCATTGCTGGGCCTCAGAAAGGTGGCCATGTCTGCGGTATTTTCCCCCTTGTTACCTTCCTGACAGAGAAGGTAACACATCTGGCTTTGCGGTACCTGCCACACTAAGGTTTCCTGCTCCTAAAGGCCTTGCTCTTGGCTATTCCCTGTCCCTAGGAGATGGTAACCACCCAGAGCATGGGCTGTGTAAAGAGGCAGAGGTATAGTGGAGCAATATCTGATGCTGGGGAGCAGGGCCATGAGCATCCCACAAAAAGGTTCGGCCTACAAGGAGAAAGGGACTGTCAGCAGAAGAGGTGCAAGGGCCTGAGGCGTTACGTGCATGGGGGTAGACCGCAGAGCCTGAGGAGACGCTGAAAACCTGTGACCTGGATACACAGAAAGCTAAAATTTTGTGTGGGACCACAGGATGCTTGGCTCCTGCAGGCTGTGCCGTAAAAACCTTACAGGTAGGAAAGGGGCATACTGAGAATGTGGGCTTGGAAAACACGTAACTTATGTTAGACAGGAACCACAGCAAGACACTGTAGAACTAAAGGTCCTGTGTTTTCCTGCTCAGCCTGTCATCCCAAACCCCCACGTAATTTACCACATGCAGCTTGAGCTCGAGACAAAGGCATTCCCTCTCCCATGAGAAAAGAGCAAAGGGGAGAGGAAGCAAGAACCACAAACAGCAGTGCCACGGACATAAACGTGAAAACCCAAGAGAGACAGACCCACTTCCACAAGCCCTTGACATCTGTGGGCTTTTGCTTCTGTGACTGGGCTCTGCCTGGAGAGAGAGGCACTGGAGGAGAGTGTTTGAAGAAGGATTTTAAGTTTATATACCAGGCCCATTGTGGGCTCGAGTGAGTCCATCTGCCTGCTGCCTCTGTGGAGCAGGCAGCACACGGAGAACCTAAGCCTTTCTCCAAACTAGATGGCAAGTAGCCACCAGTCACTCTGCCCCAGCCGGTAGCTCTCGATAGCATCTGAAGGTTAAAACCAGCACTCCAGACGCTTGCTCTCCTCCCACCCATTAACCCTACAAGAGTTACCCTGCTGACCATGCAATGGGGCTGGGTGAAAACCTGCTCTCACCAGCTGTTCTATTGCCACTCACTGGAGTGGGAGAGGAATGGCAGGAAGAGAAAGTGCCACTGCAGCGAGGCCTGGGACTTTTTTTTGCAGAAAGCCAAAAGCAAGACAATAAGAGCACCGAAAGGAGAGGGAAATAGAGAGAGGAAAATGGAAAACTAAAAGAAGCAAAAGCTAACAACGCTGGATTTAGTAGGAGCAGATTTCCCTGCACAGTGGTTCAGGGCATACCTTGGCTCAGGTTTAACGAGCACACGAAGGGTGCAAGGAGTTTTTAAGGGGATAAGGGACGCCACATGCATAATTACCTTCAGGATTTGTATCTCTCCATAGCACGCATGACAGCGTTTGACTAAAAGGAGGCCCAGGCGCTCCTGCCCTTAGAATGATGAACTTCTGTGAGACCACATTGTCACCACTGCCCTTCAGCCTGGAGCACAGACCTGCCAGCACCTGGGCTCTTGCAGACCCTGATGAGGTTTAGGAAAGTGGTTCACAGTCACCAAAGAAAAGTAGCGTGGAAAGGCAGTGTGACTGGCCAAGGTCACCCAGCCTCCTTGCCTACCCCGTTGACTTTGTCCAGCTCACAGATTAGGAAACCAATGCAGAGAGAGAAAAATTTGGTCAAGGTTATTAAGCAAGTGGCTGACCTGGGACCACAGGTATCCTGGGGGTCAGTTCTGGGACAGCTGAAATGCCTTACCTGCCGTCTGCCTCTTCCCTCCTGCCTCCGGAGACTGACTGGTACTGGCAGGTCCCACTAGCCCAGCCAAAGCGGGGCCATGTCCTGCCTCCCCCGCCGAATTGCAGTAAAACTCCAGGTACCCCATGCCAGTCCCACTGGGATAAGCCTGGTAGGGGGGCAGAGCCAAGTGTGCACACATGGGGGGCAGATGAAGGGGTGGCTCCCCCACCTTCTAATAGATGCCACCCTCACTTGAGGAGCAGGTCTCACCAGCAAGCTGAGGTAGCCCCGAAGTGTAGATAGGCAGTTACCTTTATAGCTGGCTATACCCTGCCTGGGACTGCAATATTCACCATTGTCTGCTCCTTGCAGCTCTTTGTCATGTTAAAGAGGCTGATGGATGGGGTGGGGACAGAGCAGGGTGGAGGGCGGGAGAGAAAGCCACACCTGGCATCAGGGCTAAAATATGTCCCTTCTGAATTCTTCCCATTCTGCAGGTTCCCCAGTCACACCTGAGCAGGGGGCTGATCCAGAGCCACAGGAAACCACCTCCCGCTTGCTTCTTTGGGCTCTGCTCAAATTGTCTTGTCACAAAATAATCCTGTGAGCACACATGGCCTGTAGAAGACAGCTGTTCACTGCTGGGGGAACTAACCCCAACCGATCTCCACCACACGGGAGTGGACAGGAGGTAGATCTGGTGCTGAGCTGCTCAGTACCATGCTGGCCAAACCCAAGCCCTGGCTCCAAGTCTCGAGGAGTGTTCTGAGACCTTTGCTCTGTGGCTTGTCACATCGACATCCATACACACGTGTATACACCCTCCCCACCTGGCAGCACTTTGTACACTCTTGGTGCAGATGTCAGAGATGGGGCAAGGGGGAAAAACAGGTAAGGATCAGACCTGGGGGATAGAACCTACTTTTTTTTTTTTTTTAAGCTGAGAAGGAATTTCCTTCACCCAGGTGTTTGAAAGAGCCAGCTGAAAATGTGTCTGGCCCATCTTCCACATGCTTGTGCCAGAGCAAACTCAGAAACACTGGACAAGTCACATCCAACAACAGGTCTCATTTTGCAGAGCAGGCTCAGGAATCTCAGCCGGCTGGTCTACAGAGGGATCATCGGCAGACACATTTTCACTATGGAGGTGGGAAAAGATTCAGCGCAGGTAAGGTCCACAGCTAAAAGATTTGGTCCCCCATGGCCTTTCAAAGGCACATCCTTTCATTTGTGTAGTCTTGGCTGTGGCCTTTGCCAGGCTGTCACAGGCTGGTTGGAGTAATGGAGATGAAGAGTTTCCTTTAAGGTAGGGTTAGCTGATGTTGGGTGACATATGGCCCACCCAAGGGGACAGGCACCTGCAGAGCCATTCATTAGAGGTGAGTGAATGAGCCACAGAATTCAGCCATGGGCCTGCAGGCTGGTCTGCTCGGTGGGCTTACTCCAGTCCCTTCCCCTCAGGAGGTTTTGCCCTGCCTGTGTTTAGGAAGTTTTTACTGGTTTTGTCTCAAAAGAAATTGTGAGTCTCTAGCTAATGTCTGTCTTTTGCAATGCACAGAGAGAAGTCCCAGAATTAATTTGAATATTTATTGCTAGAACTAGCCCTGCCTTGGCACCAAGACACATGCATGCCTCGTGTCAGAAGCTCAGAGCTGAGGGTACAGATCCAAAGGAGTGGAAAATGATTTAACCCGGCCTGTCCCTGCACCCCTCTGCACCTCGTTGCTCCACAGGTGCTTGTCACTGCCTTGCTCCCAAACCTGTGCTAGCAGCCTGTACCTGGCCAGGTGGCCAGGGAGGGGAATCTGCTTGCTGTGAGAGTGTTCAGATATCACCAGAGAGAAGAAACAGACAGGTGGGGGTGAGCAACACCATAGGAAATGGTGTTTAGATAAAAGGATGTACAACACCACTTCTACCAGCACTTCTGCTGCTGCTGTGTCCCGTGGCAGGTTACCAGTCCCAGCTTCCCTGTCTGTAGAGCGGGGCCAACTCAGGAGCCTTCTGAGAAACCAAAAGGAACTGCAGGACTGGCCTGTGGGTGAACCTGAAAATCAGTGCAGCTGCTCAGGAGCGATCATGGACAGACCATCATTCCACTCCCACATCACAACATGATTCTGCTGCCTTGGGACCATCCACTTTCCCATGAGATGCAGGGTGGAGGGAATTATAGGCCTGCCCAGGGTCTCTTTAACTTGACGTTCATAATTGTATTGTCTGTTTTCATGAAACCCTTTTCTGTGCCTACAAACTGTAGCGACTGACACCTCTCTGCACAAGAAATGCGGTTTTAAATATGACATTAACTTGAAAAACTTAAAGCAAGAAAAAGGCTTTTGAGCACATCCGCCCCAATAGAATCCCAAGAACATCCTGGATTTGGCAATTACTCTGCAACAGCCTCCATGTGATGGTTTTAGCTCATGCCTCACTTCTGAATCATTCCAAGTTTCAGAGCTGCAGTGCTACAAGAGCTTGGATCACCATCCCCCACAAATGCCCTCAGGCCAGAGCAGATTAAGCAAAGGGAAAGACAACCAAGGACATGAGCTGTACAGAGCTTAAGACCCCACTGGGCAGCTCCAGTGCCACCAGTCCAGGAGAATGTCATGCCTGGCCTGTTACTATATGTTGGTGTTCAAGTTTTCATGGCCTTAGGTGCAGTTGGAAAATGAAAACAAGGTAGCAGACCTGGAGGATATCAACATATTTTCTAAGACTTTAGTCTGAAGACCTTGCAGGAAACATGGCATAGGGTGCCGTTGTAGGTGACAGCGGGTTATCTGTACTTGTTGAGATTCTCACTGGCTGAGCACTTTGCACTTGATCTCCTTGTTTTCAGCTGCTTCTGAAGGTGTCTGGGATCTTTCTTGCAAAGTGCCCAGAGGCCATAATAAACTAGCATAGTCACCTGCACTACAAAGTCCCGCTGGGCTGGGCAGAAGCCGGGGAGGAGGACAGGACGTTGCTGCCCCTGGGAGCAGAGCCACCCACCCAACTGGACCAGTGAGTGGGGCAACACAGGGGGAATGACCTCCCCGGAGGCCGGAGGCAGAGGAGCTGAAGAAACCTTCACCTGCCGTGATGTGGCTGTGGTTTCAGAGCAGCACCACCTCTTGGGGAGCAGCTTGTCTCCTCCATGCAGCAGGAGACACAGCCTGTGGTACAGGCAGCAGCTCCCCAAAACCAGCGCTGCAGGCAGCTGATGGATGTGGCTTGGCATCAAGACCGAGCCAGCCCCTGGCTGGGTCAGTACTGTGTTATTCCGGGCTGGGCCCAAATACTCGCTATTATTGCACAATGATCTCCAGGAAAGCCTTCCCGGGCTCATGCTCCTGGCTCAGAGGGCTTTCTAGTATCTTAAATAACCTTTATCTGCTCTTCTGTGCCATGAAGCTGAAAGCACACTCCAATAAAAAGAGGGTAAATTCTTCACAGGCATATTAATAACATGATCATCAACAGATGAGTCCTTTGCTTTCTCTGGGATGGCTGCAACAGTCACAACAATGAAACAGTAGCCTCTGAATGACCAGGTTTCCTCCATAAAGGCAGTGAGATAGGAAGACTTGCAGAGAGGCTAGGAGGAAAAAGGAAAGGTCCTTATTCTCTGTCCCCATGCCCTCCATGATGTGGCTGTAGCTCATGTTGACTTGCCCAAGATAGCCACAAAGCAGTGAACACAGGCACTACTGACGGGGTAACCCCAGTGACATGCAAGGCAGGTGAAGCTGAAAAACCAGCTTGAAAAGGGTTGGGATTATGGACATCATTCAGAAGATGCTCAAGCAGAGCTGAAGAGAGAGAACATGCTCATTCATGGAAATGGTTTCTTTAAGTCCTTTCACTGGCACAGTGCATATGGTTTTGACAGCCTGATTTTCCCATAACAATCCCTGCCTAGCCACGTTTGGTCACTGCCCCAGTGTCTTCTGCACCTTTCATAGGTGACCTCAGCAAAATCATCCTTCCAGGCAACAGCTATTGATTTGTTTGGGGGGTTTTGTTTGGGTTGGGTTTGTTTCATTCTGGGTTTTTTTTTTGCTTCTGCTTTTCACTGGGGTTTTAGGTAATAAGTCACCTTTCAGACCCCATCATTTGTCAGTTGCTGCTCTTTTCTCCTAAAAGAGGAATCAGGCAGGGTCAAATGGGAAAGCTCAGATCTGGATAAAGGCACTGAGCAGACCTGACTCTGAGATGTCTGTGTTCTGGCAAAGTGTCCCGTGACAGCTAATATGCAATCAAGGCCTGATGTGTACAGTGTGGACATAAGAGAGCAAGAACTGAAATTTTAAGTGCAGCATCCTGAATAGACTTCGATGATCAGTGACAGCCCGAGCCTGTATGGCTCACCCCTTCTTGGTGTAGCTCTGCCCAACAGCTTCTTAGTGAAGATGCAGTTGATGCCACCAGGAGTATGGCTACATCTGCATTCCTGTTTGCTGGCAGAGCTGTGGCAGTTTGGGCTGCAACAGTTTAGAAGTCCTTATTGTTACACTATACCAGGAAAACACCAAATTTCTTAGAGGTTTGTGTGGGTGAGTGGAGTGAGTACCCCCCCGCCCCCCCGAGGGACCTGCACTGCAGGCTCACTGCTGACAGCAGGCGAGCACCAGGCAACCCTCCAGAGGCTTCCTGGGCCACAGTGTCTCCTTCTGTGAGCAGTAATATTGCCAAACAAGCATTTGCATCTGCCCAAGTTGGCTTTTTAAAAGAGGATGCTTTTCAGTCCTTGAACTTGCTTAATGTGGTTTTGGTTAAGGCTTGAAATGCAGTTGTTTTAAGAAAAAGGATTTGACAGTATTGTTTTTACCGTATTTCTCCTTTCTTTGAAGCCTTAAACAAGTGCCCTGTTTTGTTTAAATATTTGCAGGAGTTTTGTGGTTGACATTGACAGTAATGGCTTAATCTAAAGACATTTTTAGAAGCAAGAAAGTGGAAAAGTAACACAGTTTGAAGACAGGAAGCAAAGTAGCTAAAACATTTTCACATTGCAACATTCCCACTCTGTTCCCCTTTTAATCATTTAGTTCAGTGTGTTAATTCTTTCATTGTGTCTTGAATTTACTTCTCTTAAAGCACCATGTTTTTCTCCAAAGGCTGCTTTTTTTTTTTTTTTTTGTGATTAATCATCTTCTACATTTTTTTCTTTGCTTTTTGTGAGACTGTGCTGTAATCCAGCCACATCCATGTATTTGCCTGTTCTCACAATGGGCTTGTCCTCCTTGCAAATACTGTTAATGAGTCTGTACCAGAAAAGGAGTTTTTTTTACCCCTAACACATACACGCTGGGTCTAGCAGTACTGAGGATAGGCAGTGGAAAGGAACATCTAGTCCAAAAAATCATAAACATGCTGCTGCTTTTTGGTTTTTTTTAGGTGTGTCATGCAGGGCTGAAGAATTCTGAAAGGGGTAAAATATATTGCCAGTGAGGGGATATAACCAAGTTTCAGCTGGGTGATCCAAAAGAAAAAGGGAAAGGTTCCCTTTCTCTTCTTAGCATATCCTGGGCCTATAGTTAAATAGGGGTCAGAGATGGTACTTACTGTATGTAGCAGCCATCCAGAGCCACAAAAAAGTAGATTAAGACCTCTCAGGGCTGGAAGATGTAAGTGGAGCTATGGTAACACCTACCTAAAAAAGTCTGGGGGAGGGCCTGGGAAGTCTGCAAACCTTACATAACATTCATCAGTATTTCCTAGCTGCCTTCCATCTTTCCTTCTGTAAATGTAATTTAGGAGTCAGCTTCCCATGCTAACTGGTTTTGATTCGTGAAGGAAGGGAACAGCCTGCAGAGGTCCCTTCTCTTAAATTACTCAGACCGACAACAGCCCAACTGACTTTGCTGTGCAAAATTTGTAAGTACAATCAGTGAAAAGGAAAAAGTGAAAATCTCCCCCCCACCCCTACATATATTTAAATCCTCCCCCTCTGTCTCCTTCCCTCCCTCCACTTCATTTTTTTTTTAAATCTGCCCTGCAGTAAGGGCCAAGAAATGAATGGCCTTAGTTTCCAACAAAGCAGTTTAGGACAAGCTGTTGGTCATTATCATGAGATGGCTTTCTCTGCTCATATATCCTTCCTGAAGTCCTTCACACAGCAAGGCCCTCTAACAGAAGGTGTGATCTGACCTGATGCCAAAAGGAAAGTGAATCTGGAAAAAAAGAACTCTGCCAGCATTGCTAGTACTCTCATGAGTCTTCTGGGGTGTCACCTTTAGGGTTTACTTCCCTGGTTTGCTAAAATAAAATGTGGTCAGAGTCGGCAGAAGAGAAGGCCCTGGACAGTGTCAGCACGTCTACTACTTTTAGCCTCATCCCAGCATCTCCTGAAATGTAGTGGATGATTCATTCCTCTGCTCTCACCCATCCTTCACAAAGCTTTTTCAGTCCACCTTCTGTCTCTTGACTTCATGTTTAAAAAGCATCTGTGGTTACTGGCCAAAGCAAATTCTCTGGCTATATGGTTATAAGCTTATGATATATATATGTATAAGCTTATTTTAATTTTTTGATATCTATATGTATATAGATATAAAAGCTATAACGCTATGGGCAGTGTGTGCAAGTACAGCAAATTCTCACCCAGCCTGCTGCTGCTGTGTTTCCCACTTCCCAAAGTGCCTGTCCATAACATGTGTGTGCCACCAGCAGAAAGCAGTGTGAGAGGCCAGCATCAGAAATGGAAGGTGCACTTTCCTCCTTTCCTGGGTTCTCCTTTCCCTATTCAACACGTGCTTTGTCTTTGAAGAAAGAAGTTTGTATATAAAGTAACAGAAGGCTATGCTCCAGGTCCATCAGGACTAACTCCCCTAGAATAATGCCTCTCAACTGTTGTTAATGTTATCTGTGGTATATTTTCTTCTGAAAATGAAAGATGAGAGATTTTCTAATGCTTACATTTTTTTAGTACTTGAACTGTTTCCCTCTCTCTTTAACAAAAGCTATGAGGATTTTAAATGGTGGTTATTGCCATGACACCAAACGAAGGTCTTGAAATCTTAAATCATGTTTAACCGTTTTGCGCAATGCAGAGCATTTTAATCAGAATGTGTACATAGAGAAAACAGTCTTGCACTGGAAAACCCACTTAGTCCTACAAAGATGTGGTCCCTGTGTGACACCTCCCCACAACTTGTTCCCAAGTAAACCTTCCAAAGAATTCCTATTTTTGTCCAGTTTGCAAAGCTGGTTCTCCACGGCCCCTCTTCCAGCTCAGCTGTCAGTACCTGGGAATCCATCCCACTCATCCAGCCCTTTGATGTTAGACTTCTGACCAAGACATTAGAGGTAGGCTAGGCTCTGGCTGGGCTTTCTATACACCTTTCATGGCTTTCACTCATCCTGCTTCATGACCAGTGCATCAGCACAGTCTCACAAAGGAATGGTGAGAGGGTCCTCAATATCTTGTGAGCACGTAGCACACAAGTAGAGGATGAGCTGGTAGGGAAACCTGCCCACAGAACAAGGCAGGAGAAGAGGAAACTGTGTTGGGACACCTCTGCATGGGGTATAAGAGAGAGAGAGAGAGAGCAGGTGATGGATTTTGGCAGGTGGAAGAAAGGTAGAAGTTTCTCAGTTGCATTAAATGCAGACAGAAGCTGTCTTAAAGACCTTATAGGCCCTGGAGCATCAAACCTTACAGATTCTTTGACATATCTAAGACTGGGAGAAGAATGCAGTATGCTCCTTTTCCAGTCACCCGCTCTGGTATCTGGGATTCCACCAGCCCAAATGTGCCAGGAATTAAGTCTCCCCAGACAGAGATAACATAGCAGAGCTCTGATCAAGGGACTGATATCAAAGGAGCAAATCTCTCAGCCCCGGGGATGAATCATCAGAGCAGTTTATTCCATCCTTTTCTTCTCCTTTCAAGTATCAGGTTCAATTGCAGCAACAGCAGCACAAAAGGCTTCGTCATTCTAGGTGCTGCAAAGACAGGAAAAACACAACCAGGAGGAATGGAATTCACAGGTGATACAAGGCTGGGAGGGTGTTGCAAATACCACAGAGAACAAAGAAGTAATAGAAAAGGAACCTATCTTGCTTGGGCAGGGAGGAAGAAGGAAAGATGGGGGCTAGTCATGCAACTGGGGAGAAAGAATCCCAAAGGTAAGTAATCAAAGGGGGATGTCTACAAAACACAGCATGGGGAAAAAAAAAAGAAGACAAAAAAAAAAAAAGAAGAAAAAAAAAAAGGCAGGCAAAAGTGATGCATGTTTGCCAGCTGAGGTATACTAAGCTTAGGCAGCATCAATACTATTTTGCAGACAGGCAAGCACTTGACAAAGATCTGTATAATCTCCTTTTCATGGATGGGAAAACTGAGGAACCACATGGGCTTAGTTAAGGGCTTGTTATTGAGCAGCTCCAGCTATGCCTTGTCTAGGCAGAAACACCAGGTTGTCAATGCAGAAAATGTATGTCTTAGAGCTAAAGGGTGGTATTACGCACAGTTATGGTGAGATTACACGAAGAAGGTTACATTCTTGTTTGTGTGCCTTGCAAAATGAGGGGGATGGTAAGCAGAGGGAGCCCCCAGGGAAGAGCAACAGGCACAGGAGTGTTATAAAATACAGCTTCTCTCTGCCAAGCCAGTAGCAAACCAGAATTGCAGCATCTAATCCTCTCTGCTTCTCAGCGAGCAACTTGGGATCTAATCTCTGTTTACACATAGCGGGAGATCTGCCTGGGCTGAAGGCATTCCCTCTGCCGGGCCCACTCAGGTCACCCTTCTCACAAAGCAGGTGAGCACAGGTGGAAAGGGCTGAACTGGCAGATACAATGCTAGAGACAGGGCTTTGATGATGAAGGTAAATCAAATTGTGTGCCACTTCAGCTCTGCCAGCTCCTCACAATCATTTCACCCGTGTACCAGCCCGCTCTGGAACAGGCAGGTCTGGTCCTCTGTCTCATCACCATCAGTAGCAGTGGTGCTGGATGATCCTCCAGTAGGCTTTACTGGGGTATCAGTCATATCATTGCTGGATCTTAATAAACAATGTTGTTAATGGGTCTGATTCCCCCATGAGCTGTGTTAGCTCTACAGAGCAAACAGGAGCACGACTGTCAGCTCTGTAGAAAAATAATTTGATCTCTGAAGTTTATAGATGTCTCAGGTGCATAGGAGGAACCACAGAAGTGCTGCTGGGCCTTAGTGTGGTTTGGGTTGTGGTTTGGAGTTTGGGAGTTTGGGGAGGAGGGGGGAGGGAAGGAGTTGCATGTTTTGTGGGATGGTGTGATGGCATTTTTGTTTGAGAGTAGCCCTGTGTTTTGGCATGTCAAGACTTGCCTCTATGAGCTGTCAGTTGCTCCAAAAAATTGTCACAGATAATTGCCTTGCAGATGAATTTAAGCTTTGCAAGGAGAATTGGTGGGTGGGAGTGGATGACAACCATCTCTATGGACTATTTGTTAAGGCTGAGGCACCTGGGGAACATACATGCTGCTAGCGTGTTGCCACGAAACCAGGCATGTTTCCATGCTACAGACAGGGTAACACAGTCAGCACCCTCCAGTGAGGCTGCGTTTAGTATCTTGTGTTACCCTCCGGGTGCTGGGCTCTAGCAAGAATGAGAGATCTCAGGAGCAAGGAAGCAATTCATGGCCCACAGGTGATTAGTTTTGAGGACGTAATGTTAACTCATCGGGAAGACAACAGAGCGGGAGGCTGGTGGCCTGTGGAGATCTCAGCAAGAAAAAAGGCAGGAGGGGGTGTTTAAAAGGTTGTGATATTCTTTTGGGTTCCAGGTGAAGAAGTACCTTTTGCTCACAACAGAAGAGGCATGTAGCAAGTCCCCTAGGCTCACCACGGAAAGCAGAGCCCTCGGGTTTATCCCAGCCCCGGGCTTGGGGGCTTTGCTGGAGTGGTGCGCGAGGAGCTGTGGGCTGCAGAGCCACCTGGGTGGCACAGCCACGCAATAAGCCATGGGGCCAGCACAGCACAAACCTCCACCTCCAGTGGCAGCCCTGCCAGCAACCCTGCTGGGCATGTCCCTCTCCAGCATAGCAGAAGTCATCATAAGGTGACCTTGTACTAGGGCAGGACTTGAAGTATGCAAGGATGGCAGTAGGAGCATCCACTGGGCCATGGTCCTTTCAAGACAAGGCTCAGCAGGTCCCCTGTGTCATGCAGAGTTTGAGATGGGCTTAATGCAAGTTGTCACTGCCCAAAATAACCTGCCTCAAACCTCCACACTCTCCCCCAAAGCTTTGTCCACAGGGTGATCCATCTTGAAGAAAACCAGAGGAAGGGAAGGACAGAAGCATGAAGGGGGGCTTAAAGAATGGCTCTTTAAGAGGAGATGGGGAAGAGCAAAGGGGAAGGAGAAAAGTGAGGAAGAGCAGGAGGAATGGGCTGAAACATCAGGGAAAATGCAGAGAGAATCCCAAAAGTGTGAAGGAGCGTGACACCAGGTCACCCTCAGCTCTGTGTACAGGCAGACCCTGCAACACACAACATGAGGCAGAAGGAGCTACAGGAGAAATGGGATGACCAGAAAACAGTGGGAAAATGCCATGTGGTAGAAGGAAGGACCAAGCAAGGTTCAAGGGCACAAGAAGGCTTTGAAGTATGAGAGGGAGCCCAGAGCTGGCCAGGTAATGCAACCCTGTCTCCATCCACACTTTCAGTCTATCCATCTCTACCCTTCCTAAGGCTGAGAGGAGATGTCAGCCTGGTGAAAGTGGGCAGTGATAGCCCCAGAGGTGTACTGGTCCCTAGTTGTGGGTGTGCACAAGTAGGTTCAGAGTCAGATATATCAGAGAGCCTGTGAGGAGCAAGAAAAGACACTATGAGCTGGAAGGAGGAAAGGAGTTTAGTGAAATTCTAGCTACTTCCAAGGCCCTGGGACATCATGGAAAGGAGAGGAAGGGCCCTGTTGATGTCAAGGAGCATGCATCACGTTGAGCTTATAGTGATCCTGCTGGTGTCTGTGTGGCTGGAGAAAAGGCCGTGGTCCACTGAACGGAAGGAGAGCTCCACCACCCTCACTATGCTGTTTCTCCCCTTTCTCTGTGGTAACTGGGCCTCTGATGGAGATAAATCCATAAGACACCGTTAACAAGGAGCATGCACTCCTTTCAAACCCAGCAACAGAGGCTTTCACCTGGAAAGAGATGATCTCAAGCCTCTGGCCACTGCTGGCAGAGAGCTTGGCACTGCATTGCACTCTTCCTGCAAGTCACCACATACATCAGAGGTGAACCACAGGCTTGGCAGCAGTTTTGTGGACCCCTTGCCACAGAGACCCCCCAGGGTGTGGTATGGGGGCCAGGTTTTCACTGGAGCTGGCTGTAAAACCTTGATTCTCTCTGCTGCAGAGATGGGCATGTGTGCGTGGCTGTACAATTGCAGTGATTCAGCTTTTGCCTTACTTTCTCTGCAGGAGAAAAGAGCACACAAATCTGCAAGCTGTGATCAAGGCTATCAGGAGGCTTCCTAGATTGGCCGGGTGTGTGGACACTTTGCACCTTTTCATTACGCTAGGGGAGAGAAAAAAGCATATGATATGTGTGAAAATGAAGTGTTCATGTCCAGAGATCACACATATGTGTGTGGTCATCATGGCTGCGCTCCAAAACCTGCCTGGGAACACCCAGTTTGGAGAGCCTGGAAGCAGGGGACATGTCACCTTTGGC
>JAVJGJ010000057.1:8640154-8662505 GCA_035590215.1 Microhierax caerulescens | reverse complement strand
AGGTAAAGGCGATGCTGTTCCATCACTCCAAAAGTTCTGTCTGTGGCATGAATTAAGCAAGCTGGAAACTATTTCTTCTGCAGTGCTTCTGCACTGACAGATTTTCTGAGACGGATGAGTCCCTGCAGATATCTTTCTGACAGATATGCGGGTATCTGTCCAAAGTGGCCTTTGCTGGCATTGGTCTTGGCCACTTCTGTCTGTCAGGACCTTGTCTTGCATTACCTGATGCAGTTGGGAACACACCTTTGCCTTGTGTTTACAGAAAGGCTGCTTCTGATATGCTGCTCTGCTAACCTTAGTCTAGCTGAGCCAGCTGTTTTGCGTGCCCATCCGTCCTTCCTGGCTGTGGCACTTTATGGTCGTTGTTAACACCCTCCTTCAAGTGAGCTGATCCCAAACTTTGTGGACCAAAACTTGATGTCTCACTGTAAGGAACACTGTGGCTCTGACATAGCTATTTGTTTCAGCTGCAAAGTTTCTCAGGGGCATGTGGTGGAGAAGACATCTCTATTTCCCTTTCCCTCAAGACCCAATGACATCTTGCCTGTGAGTCACAAGCTACCAGTTCCCTATGAAGCTTCACATTACTTTGCATGCGGCTCAAGGGCCTGCACTTCGGTCCTGTGGCTGTCGCCTTTCTACCGTGCATTGTCTTCTTTCCCTTCCTGATTCTCTCACCCGCTTCTGTCAAAGTTCATACTCCTCTCTCTCAGGCCCTGTTTCACCTTCTTACACTTACGAATGCCTCACCGTCCTTGTGGATCTTGGGGTTTTTTTAGCTTGTGTTTCATTCTTCCTTCCCTTGGAGTTCAGGAACCCACTGTTCTGGTTTTTACTGATTGCTTCAATATATCCTCATAATCTTCACTGGTTTTGTTCTGTATTCAGCCTCCTATGGGCTCTTCCATGCACCGTAAACCTCTCCAGCCACACTGCTGCATCCATACCCCTCCACACCTTCACCACTTCTCCCAGCTTTCATCCTCTTCTGGTTCTGCATCCCTATGCCTTCCTCAGTGGAAAAGTATTCTTCTGACTCTGTCCTAAACCTTGTGGACTCTTTATGTCATAGGCCTAGACTCAAAGCAGCTATGAGGTTAAGACTTCTCACTGAGAGCTTTGATCCGTATCAGAGAAAGCACTTTGAAAGAAATAAGCAAAGCAGGGGGGAACAAAGTTAGTCTAGACCACAGAGTATTTGAGGTATGAACACAAGTTAGAAACAAGGTAATACACAGTCTGGGTGACAGTAGCAGTTGCTGATAGGAATATGAAGGAAGCAATAAACATCTGAGTTTTTGTTCATGACAGAGAAACTTGTTGATGGAATGCATATTTGTTCATGATGGAGAAGAGAAGAAAACAGGATGAAACAGGGACTAGAGCAGCGGTGAAAAACTGAGCGGTTTGATCATGTTGATCATTGCATAGATGACTGGTTACTTGTTCAGTGCATGATCTGCAATGGTCCCGCACTGCATGCCACAGTGGCTGGTGCACACCAATGTGACTGCCTTACACAACAAGTCCACGTGACCATTTGCTAAACAAAAAAATGGTTGTGCAACGCAAGTGCAAAACAGACGTAGCAGGTCGGTCGTGTCTACCAGGCACACTGAAGCTGTGTCTTACGGAGAAGGAAAAGGCAGTTCTTGCAAACACCGTGTATTTCAGCAGGGTATAGCATAGAAACAGGGTTTACCACAGCAAGCAAATTGCTTTATAAGTTGCACAGCCTGCCTCCACTAGGCATGGCATACTTCTAAGTAACACCAGGTAAATTGTCTTAGCAATATGTACTTTAGGAAACAAAACCATTTTTTTCCCCTTGTCTAAGCAAGCTTAATCTTCCTAAGTGCTGTCTCTTTCCAGCAGCATATTTTGAAGACAGCTGTCTCTTGGCTGGTAACTCACATTGTAAGGACACAGACAGGCTAAAGCATGAGCATGACAGACCAGAGCCATGTACCCCAGGTTTTCCGGTAAGTGTCTCACATGACTTCAAGGAGTCCTTCTCAAAGTGACGAAAACCTTGGAACTGTGTCCTTGGCCTGGTCTGCAGAAAGCCGGAAAAAAAACAGAGTGGTGCGTCAATTTGCTGCGCAACTCAATGAGTGTTTGCTCTACCTGCTGGCAGGACCTTTCTCATTGCATGTACAGCAGGAGAAAAGGTTGCAATGAGTCACCTCCTGCTGCTCCTCCATCGTGCCCCCACCAAAACAGCATTAATGGAGTGTCCACACCAATGAAAGCGATGATGGTGCAGTCCCCCACCAAACTAGCAAATGTCCTTTCTTTGTGTAACCCTCAAAGGTGGGATCAGCAGCTTTGCTTGGAGGTAAGACTGCAGCACTGCTTGGGTTCTCACCCTGGTGCCTTCCCAAAGAAGCATTCCCATGGTCTCCCCAGCTACTGAGATATCTGGCACTTAAAAAGAGCACAAAATCAGATATAAAGATTTGTGCACATGGCATGTAGCAGAGAAATCTACCTCCAATTAAATGGGTTTTTTTCACATTTCTTCTCATAGAAATCAACTGCATTTCTTGTCTGGGACACATACATGTTCATCAGAAATAACTCACACAAAAAGTGACAAATGTTGACAGTGGTGCTGTGATGCTCTTTATCACACTTCAGCCTGTAAAATGGCACTGAAATCTTTGATAGGACTGATGTCACCTGTGACTCTTGGGGATCTTCTCTTGGCCACTCAGCAGTGGTTTCTCTCCTAGAAATGTTCTCCAGTGATTCAGTTACTCATATACACCCTAGGGCCTTCTGGTTCTACAGACACATCAAGACTTTCCATGCCATTTGCGATTTTTCCAGCGGCAACACCTCTGCCAACCACTACTCAGATGGGGAATGCACTGGAACAGAGATGGAATCCAGAGTGGTTCTGACCTGGCATGAACTCCACCTCTGCCAGCAGTGAGCCATCTGAGAAATTGCCGAGAAACTCACAGGTGTTGTAATATAGGCTGTTGGGCAAAGAAAAGGGAAGTGGCAAAGGGAGGGGGTTTCCTCCAAGACTTATTCTCTGATTAAATTTCCACTTCCTTCATTATCACATTCTTGTGCTCCCTTGCTTCCTTCCTCTCTTCCATTGCAGGTCCAGGTAGGGAGTGGGATGCAGAGACTTGGAATGTTCTGCTTCCCACCTGAGGTGATACTTCACCAGCTCCGACTACACATACTCAAGAGGTAACGTGGGGATATCAGCAGGAAGAAAGCCCACTGCAGCTAAACCTTAATCTTATACGCTGCTCTGGGGACCAGCTTGATTTTCAGAGGCTTGTGCAATGCTCTGAAGGTCTCTGCAGTGCCCCTTGCACACAGCAAGCCAGAGCAAAGTCCTGTGGGTGGTCTCACAGATGTACCTGTCCAAGCTACCTCTGCTGCCCCTGTCAGAGTTAAATGACATTTGTGTGTGGCATTGTGGTAAGAGCTGCCTACGTGCTCAGTTGAATGTCATGAACAGTTTCAACTGAAAACAACCCATCCTCAAGCATTCAAAACACTTCATTGCAAAGTTTTTCCTTTTGAAGCTTCCTTACAATTTTCAGAAATAAAATAACCACATCTATTCCCCCAAATCATTCCCCAACCAAGAGTTTATCACAGAAACGACACAAAGCATTAATTTAGGGCTCAGTGAATCATATGCTTTGGCCCTGAATAATTTTGCTCTCCAGTTCCCATTTTGAGAAGGAAACAGAAATGTTAGAGTTAAGTTTGACCTAGATATGCTTATGAGTTTGGATGGCTTGGCTTTTTTTTTTTTTTTTTTTTCCCCAGCTCACCAGGAGTTGAAAAACAATTACACACAGCCCAGAGCCCTCCCCAGCTCTGAGGCTGGTTGCATAGCACTTTGCAAAACACAGGCATGAGCTAGGAACGTGCAGCAGTGGGTAATGTCAGGTTTTGGAAAGCCTGTGCTGGCTCAGTGTTATGCCAAGTTTTTTCAGACTTTACATTACACCCTACTGCTTCCTGGTGGCTTTGTGCGGTCTGCTGACTCCAGAGTTGTACTAGCCTGATTCTTCCTCTGGGGTAGTTTGGGTTCTGTCATCTTTTCCTTCCTCTCGCTTCCCTCCATCCTTTTCCTCTGAAGTATGTTTTAACTCCTTACTTTTTGATGAACTGTTGTCATAGTTTCTGCCTGTAAAACAGGTACAGGCGCCTTGGGCTTGTAAGGTGGATGTAGGACAAGGAAAGGAGTGCACTGGAACCAGAGCTTATTGCCTGTGGTGGGTTGACCCTGGCTGGATGCTGGTTACCCACTGAAGCCGCTCTGTCACTCCCCTCCTCAGCCGGACAGGGGAGAGAAAACATAACGAAAGGTTCGCGGGTCAAGATCAGGGCAGGAAGAGCACTCAGCAAGTATTATCAGGGGCAAAACAGACTTCACTTGGCGAAAATTAGTTTAATTTATTACCATTCAAATCAGAAAAACACCTTGCCCCCACCACTCCCTTCCTCCTAACTCAATTCCAGATTTCCCTACATCCTCCCCCCGAGCAGTGCAGGGGGATGGGGAGTAGGGGTTATGGTCAGTTCATTGCACATTGTTTCTCCTTCCTCCTCACACTCCTCTCCTGCTCCAGCGTGGGCCCCTCCCATGGGAGACAGTTCTCAGGCTGCAGCTCTTCACAAACTGCTCCAGCATGCGGGCCTTTCACAACGTGCAGTCCCTCAGGAACAGTACTCCAGCATGGACCCCCTTCGGGCTCAGAAGTCCTGTTAGCAAACCTGCTCCAGCCTGGGCTCCTCTCTCCACAGGGTCACGGGTCCTGCCAACAAACCTGCTCCAGTGTGAGCTTCCCACAGGGCACAGCCTCCTTCAGGTATCCACCTGCTCTGGCGTGGGGTCCTCCAGGGGCTGCAGGTGGGGATCTGCTCCACTGTGGGCCTCCACAGGCTGTAGGGGCACAGCCTGCTGCACCGTGGGCTTCACCACAGGCTGCCGGGGAATCTCTGCTCTGGCATCTGGAGCACCTCCTGCCCTCCTTCTGCACTGGCCTGGTGTCTGCAGGACCGTTGCTCCCACACAGTCTCACTCTGTTCCACTGCAGATTTTTTTTTCTTTCCCCTACTTAATATGCTAGAGGTGCTACCACCATCACTGGCAGGCTTGGCTTTGGCCAGCAGCAGGTCCATCTTGCCACCGGCTGGCATTGGCTCCATTGGACATGGGGGAAGCTTCTGGCATCTTCTTTCCCTTTCCCACTACCAAAACCTTGCCCCTCAAACCCACTACATTGCCTTACAGCAACACTAGGTGCTCACTACTCATCAGCAAGGGCACCATGGGCGAGAATGCCCCACAGACTTGCCAGTGGGTCAGGAATACCATGGCCCCTGAGGCAGGGGACTGGCCCCCCTCAAGGTAGTGGGGTTTCCTCTTCACCACTCTCCTCCTTTCAGGCATCCAGTACTGAGTGTACATAAGCAAGATTTCAGAGGAAATTAAGGTAACTCACCAGACAGAGGGAGCAAAGCATCATTTACAGATGAATGGGAGAGGGCAGGGACAGAAGTTTCTAGTGCTTTAGCTCTGGGCAGGATTCCTAACCTTCAGCCACTTTCCTCTCCCCTCCCCTTACTGAGAAAAGATTCAGATGCAAGCAAAAGGATTTGGGCAAATAAGATAGAGAAGCACATCTTTTTAGTTTAAGAAGTCCAAAGGAAGAGTAGGAAGGGAATTTATTATGGTGATATGCAGAGGCTGAGAGAAATGGTCATTTTCACTAGAATAAAGCAGCAAATCCAGGGTGCTGGGCTAGGCAAAAAGTCTGCAGGGCAGATGCTGGGGACATTCCAGAACGTAGTCCCAGGCTCTAATAAAGGAGTAAGAAACAGAAGACCTACAGGGTAGAGGTAAAAATCCAAACCAGATACTTAGTTCTATATTTTATTTTAAAAACAGGAAACAACCACATTAATAAGCATATAAAACCCATCCAAAATACTCACAACGCTGTTACAGAAAAAGAAAATAACAAAAAGATACCATGTGAGAAAGACCTACACATTTCTGTCCAAGCCAACACACATCTCTGATGCAAAGTACAGAATGCTCTTATGCACAGCTGTAGGGGGCATTTCCTAACATTCCTAACAAATATCATGTCTGGAAGTGCTGAAGGGTCAAAGGAAGGGCACAGAAATCCATATAAATGAACCAAAATATGAAAGTTGGGAAAGAAGTAATAGATAATACTTCTAAGAATAAACATCTGGCATGGAAGCCTGATAGAAAGCTAGGGAAAACTGGATGCAATAGGATTGCCTTGTGCAAAGCTAGGGTATTTAAAATTAAGTCACAAGAAGTATTTCACAACAGCAAGTTTCACTGATCTTTGCAACTGTTTCTCATTAGGGAAGGTAGAGAAATGTCATCACAAGTTACTGAAAATGCCAGATACACACCCTCAGAATATACATTGATGGGAATTTCTCTGACCTGCTCTGAAATGGTATGCTATCAAAAAAGCTTGGGCTATCCATGCTACGACAATTTTGCTGCCACTCCTGCCTTTGCGCCTTTAGTCCTTTTACCTACCTTGGAATCTGTGGGCCTGTCTTTCTTCTAGGATATCCAGTGATGGACTCCAGCACGAGTTTGCAGGTAGACCTGAGTTCTATCAAGTCCAAAACCACAGATCTTAAGAGCGGTTTAAGCTGGACCTACCAACTTAAAACTTAAAGGTCTGTGTGACCCCTAAGATAGCTTCCGCAGATCTGGACAGACATGGATGGGCCTGGAGTCTCCCTCAACAGAGTGCTGCAGTCAGCGAAGCAAACTCCCACCCCTTGATTGCAAGTGTATGGTTACGTGCTACTTTCTGCCTTCCTGAACGGTGCTAACCTGGCAGCAAGGGTAGGTGTATACACACTCTCAATTGCCTAGCAGTATGACAAGCAGGGATACTGATACTTACTGATGTACAATTACTGGCTGCCATATCCCTTTCAGAGGCACTATTACAGAGATGTAACACATCTACACAGCATGCTGCACACTGGTGAGCATCACAACAACATCATGCAGATCTTCCAGAGAGGACATAGGGGCAAAAACATTTGGCCTGCAACCAAACAGTGGACTGAGCCCTACAGACCTTTCACACTGCTAAGCGAGCAAGTTCCAGTATCTCTGGTCTCTAGTCCTGCATCTCTACCTTTATGATCTTACACACACTGTAACTGACCATGCCAGTTTCCAGAAGGGTTACGCTACATGCCTCTTAATATTTATAAGAATTGCTAAGAAAATAGTCTTGGAAAAATAATTTTGAATCTCACACCTTTAAGTAACAATCTGCAAACTTTCAGACCTCTGACCTCCTAGAATGCAGCAGAGAAGAAAAAAAAAAAAATAAAACAAAGAGAAGACAGGTAAAGTTACTTTCTGGTTTGCCATCACCACCCTCAATCATCCTATACAATGCTTAGCCGTGACTGAAAACAAACTAGTAACACCCATTTGCTGCAATACCACGCTTTCCAATCAACACCTGGGAACAGTATTTAAAATTGCCACCCAAAAAATCCCAAATAACAGAGATTTTAGTGGACAAAAAGACATACCTCTTCTCACTAGTATGCAGTTCTTTCAATTTCTTTCCAGAGGGCACAAACAACTTAAAAGGGATGTGCATAATTGGGTCTGTGTACCCATCATCCAAAATGCCCAGTCTCCTTTTTCATATCACATTTCTCCTTTACAGTCTTATTGCACCTCAAGTCTACAGCATCTTTTGTTAAATTAGCTATTTCTCATAAACATCTTCAACTTTTTGTCTGTACATTTTTGTACACCATTAAAAAAATAAACATTTACAAAGTGACATACAAATAAATAAACTTAAGTAAAAGTATGCTTTCAGTCTGTCTATACAAAAAAATAAGACAGCAGGAAAAAATATGCATGTAACTTGGTCCCCTTTTTCCTGAGGCTGAAAAAAAGTGCACACTGGACAGGAAAAAGCAAGGAGATGGCTTTTTGGTAGGCTTCTTAAATTCCAGTGTAACACGGCAGACACTCACACAGGTAGACTCAAAGGGCTGGGGACTTGTTTAGTGGGTCCCTTCAACTCACTACAAAAATAGTCCTCAGATTCAAATACATAACCGTCAAATACGTAGCTGTCACTGCGTGCTTAAGTATGTTAACCCCAAATAGCAATTATAGATGAGAAAAAAAATCAAAAATATTGCCAACTCTTCTCTGTTCTCCTGATGTTTGTGACAGAGAAGATGAGATTATTTTTGCAAGTGCCAGGTGCCTTCCAGTACTTGAAAATGTGATCACCCATATCAGATTTGCTTAATGCTGGTAAGCCTGGCAGAATGGGCGAGTATGTGGGTGCAAAGAAGAAAATAGCAGCAACTGGGGGGTGGGGGGAATGGGAAACATCCCAGTTCTCATGGTTTTCTTTGCTTATTCCTTTAATGAGTCTTTAAGCGTGTAAGAGTCAAAGGGGTGTTTCATGAATCTTAGGCAACTTCTTTGTCAGGCTGTATGCTGTTCAGCTCCACCATGGGGTTCTTCTCTACAGGTGATGTGGGGCTGGCTCCTGCTCGTCCTTCAAAGCCCCTGGAGATGTCTTCAAAAGTCCTGCCCTTGGTCTCTGGCACTTTGAAGAATGTGAAGACAAAGAAGATGACCAGGAAAACAAGGAAGATGAGGAAGACATAGGAGCCACATAGTCTCTGCAATGAGGACAAAAGCAGGAGGTTTTGAGAAGCTCATAAACCTAAATGCAAGGTCATTTGTTATTGACAGGTCAAAATTCTAACACCTTCCTCCAACAATGCCCTTACTTTTTTCTCAACACAGCATTTTTTAAATTGAAATCAGGCTCCTCTGGGCTTTTGAAATGCTTCACTGTTTCCTTGGGGTGATCAAAATTGAGGCTTTTAAAGGGAAACCCTTGATGTGCTACTTAAGATGGCTCTTCCTACTATTTGTCTTAACTGCTTGTAGCTTACAACAGAATATGAGCGACAACACTCAGCCTTCAGTAACAATCAGAACACAGTATCAGGGGCCTCTGGAAGACTGACCAGACTGCTCAAAGCAGGGTCAACTTCAAGGAGAGAGATTAGGTTGTTCAGGGTCATACAGTCGTGTTTTGAAGTCTCCAAGGATGGAGACTCTACAACCACTCTGGATACCTATTCCAATGCTGCAGCACTCTCAGTGCTTTGCAAACTGGGTCCTTACCTCTGCATAGGGGAAGAGCATTCCCACCAAGAAATTAGAGGTCCAGTTGGAACAACCAGCCACTGCCATGGCTGCAGGCCGTGGGCCCTGGCTGAAGAGCTCTGCCACAATGAACCACGGGATAGGGCCAGGGCCAATCTCAAAAAGAGCCACAAAGCCAAAAGTGGCAACAATGCTGATGTATCTGATCCACTCCACAACATCCTGCAAGGGAACAAAACATGATCAGCTGCAGTCTGAGGCAAACATGGCACTGCATAATGCCATCTCCAGTGTCACTCTCAGCTGCACTACAAATACTGTGGCACTGTTTCCACATTTAGGACTCTCTACTGCACACTCTACTCTAGCCCCAGCAGTACCTGCCTACAGGGCAGAATCACCAGGCAAGGCAGATATATATAGTCCTATAAGTGCCCTACTGGGGTCAGGGTGGACAGGAACACCAATTACTCACCTTCAGAGCTAAAGCAACAGTTATAAGAACAGCGCACACAGCCATGCCACCCAAACCAACTAAATGGAGGGTCCTGCGCCCCGCACGCTCCACCAGGAACAGCTAGAAACATGAGAGGAGAGAAAAAAATATCCATGACTTCAGCAACAAAACTAAAAGCAGCTCCCTTGCTCAGTGTGCCCTGCACCTCTTTATCTGCCTGTAGCTCTCAGTGCCAGTGGTGATCTCAGTGCAGGTGCCAAGGCCGCTCCATTCTTGGCCCAAGTTTTTCCTCTGTGCCTCTCGCTACCGCCTGCTCTCATCATTCTTTTCCCTCTTATACAACTTTGCCCGCCGCCCGCCCCCCCCCCTTCCAAAAGCGTAATACCCCTACCCCTTTCTCCCCTCTTCTCCTCCCACAATCCTTCTAATGCACTCTTTTCTTTGTTCTTAAAGGCCAATACTTTTCCACAGCCTGGCTACTTGTCTTCAGTCACATCTCCCAGAAAAGCCCAGGCAGACAAGTTACCTCTCACCATAAGGCCCTGTTCCACTTACCGAAATAACAGTGAAGACTGTGTTTACCACGCCAGCTCCAATAGTGGCATAGACAGGCTGTGTGATACCAGCTCTTTCAAAAATCCCTGTAGAATAATAGAATACCTGGGAAGAGAAGCAAAAGTTAGACACCATCACGACTACAGCATTTGAAAGCATGTCCCTCATTTCTCTGCCTAATGGCTTGCAAGCCCAACAGGGAGTTCCTGAGAAGCACTCAGTAGTATAAAACAGCATCCTTCCAGTCAAGGTTCACTCACTTTATGCCAGATTGCAATGCCTTGCCAGGGCATGCAGGGGAAAAATGAAAGCCAATATAATCTCCACATTCCATTTCAGCAACCTTTGCAATATCACAAGTGACCCTCAGTCAAGACGCATGACAACGCACTTCTGGAAGCACAGTTCCCTCAACATTAGTGGCAAGTGCAAGCATAGCCAGAGATAATAAGGGAGGTTCAGCACATGGAACAGGAAAGGAACTCACAGCATTGATGCCCGAGAGCTGTTGGGAGAGCTGCAGCATGATGGCAATGGTAATGGCTTGACGGTAGCTTGGAGAACGGAAGAGCTCTGGCACAGTTGCTTTCTTTTCCTGGGACATTTTAGCACTCTCCTCTTTCATCTCCAGGATGTCTTGAGACACATCTTGTGTACCACGGAGCTTCTGAAGAACTGGAGGAAAGAATCAAAAAATGCCAGGTATAATACACCCACAGCCAGTAGGTTCTGCCCCACCTCCCCTGCTGCCCTGCTGTTTCAGGGAGGGTACACTGGGAACACTGGGCCACCTGCCAGTATTTGGGCCCGCTACATGGGAAAGACTGAACCTCTTTCTCAGCCTTGCTCATCTTTTAATCCAGAGGTCAGGGTGCTGCGATCAGCATAGAAACCAAACCCAGGTTGTGCTCATGTTGCTTGATCTCCACACTATTTTTTTCTTCTGTACACACACTTGCCAGAGCTGACTCCAGCCCTCTGCAGTAGCAAAGGGAAACGCACTCCAAGCTCCTTGTTAAATGTCAGCCCGTTTCCCACCTTTCAGGAGGGGCTGACAGAGCTCCAGCAGCTGGCCCTGCTACATCCCACCAGGCCAGGCACCATTCCTCATGTCTTAATCCCACCTGGAGTCTCTGTTGGGATGCCAGGTTTCCCACACTTCCTGGCACTGATGCAACCTACAGGATGGAAGGGTAGGCCTGGTGCCCTCTGGGAGTCACACCCCGATCCACCACAGGCTCCAGACTCGGTCCTAGCCTCCCACTCAAGTTCAGTGCCGGCTGGGAGCCAGAATCCAGCCCTGCCCCTTCAGGGATGAGTTCTTACCTGCTTGTGCTTTCTCTTCCTCCATCTTGTTGATCAATAGGAAACGGGGGCTCTCGGGGCAGAAAAGAAGAGCCACGCACTGCAGGACTGCTGGGAGGACCGTGAACCCCAGAAGCAGTGGCCAAAGTTCTTCAGTCCCCATGATTGCTTCCAGGCCAAAGACCTACCCAAAGAATTGGAGAGAAATAGAATGATTTTTAACACTCCAGTTTCCTCACCCCCACATCAGGCAGGATGACAGGCCCACATACCGCACCCGATAAGGAGTGTGACCCCCCCCTCACCCTTCCCTCCTTTCCCCTGAGGGCAGGATCAGATTGTGTCAAGCTTACCTGAGCCACCAGGATGCCCACAACAATTCCCAGCTGGTTGAGGGTACCAAAGGCTCCACGGAGGCTGGTGGGCGAGACCTCACTGATGTACATGGGCACAAAGCCGGTGCAGAGACCACAGAAGAGGCCAATAATGAAGCGGCCAATAATCAGCATCTCCACTGCCTTTGCCAGCTTTGAGAAGGCCATGAGAGCGCCACCAGCAAAGGCCAAGATGTTCACCAGTAGCATGGAGTTCCTCCTGCCAGGGTAAACATGTGAAGACTGAGTTTAAACCAGCAATACAGTGGGAAATTTATTGCAAGAGGGGTAAAACTACTCATGATACCCCACCTCAGGGGTGTGAGGAGAACACAGGAACAGCTCCCGCTTTGGCCCACAACCCTTTCTTTCCTTTTGCAGCCCACACAATTCTTGCTGCCACCTCCTCCTCCTTTCTTCTCACCTCTGCCCTCTTCCTCCCAACACTCCCCTGTACATAGAAAAATTCCCTAATGACTTGGATCCCTCTTCCCAACTTACCTGCCAAATCTGTTGACAAACAGGCTGACTGAGAAGGAGCCAATCATACCTCCTACTGAGAAGATGGCCACAGAAAGGGACCACAGAGAGGTGAGGAGCTCTGGGGAGACAACATCCCCAGTCCGTTCTGATAAGGTTCTGTTGAAGAATCTCTGTATTATCTACAAGAGGAATCAGGTAGGAACAGAGTTACAATCCAGTGAGAAGCATTCTGAACTGGGGAGAGGGGAGATGACCTTTGAGGTCTTCCTTCTGTTTTCATGGAGGCAAAACGCAAGGACAGACCCTAAAAATTGAGTAGGCAGCAACAAGTCATGTAAGGGGAAGGCAAGGGTGCAGAAAAGAGGAACTTTCATTGCAAAGTTCAGTGGACAGGTAGCAGTATGATGAGGGAGAAATTGCTTCACTGAATGTGGAGGGGTAGGCCAGTGTTTAAGGAACAGGCTTATCTTCTGAATGTTTATGGATGTGAGTCACTGGTGCTGCTTGGGAGGGGGTGTGAGACAGTTGGAAGCGAGAGAGAGCAAGAAAATGTGACCAGAGAATGGAAGGGAACATTACTGCTGGCAATACCAGAACCCTGGCAGTAGGGATGGGCTTTCTGGGATGGAAACAGTTTAAGAGACACAGAAAGTTTCAGAAGTAAGCCTGAAAATGGCAGCATCATGCAAAACAGTCCTTAATTGTCTCATGGGGATGTGACAGGGCTGTGTTGCCGATTTCCAAGGCATCTTCTTTGATGAGGGAATTTCTACAAAAGTTGAGGACATGGCCTCAAAAGTATGTCCCCCCAGCAGATGGCAGCAGGACATTAGCTAGGGAGGACATACACACACCCCCACCCCCGATGATGTGACATCTATTCCCGGACACAGGATGGATGTGGTATTGGTGACTCAGTTCCTGAGAGAGAGGAACCATCTTAGAGTTACAAGAAAACCACACGTCTCTTTTTCTTAATCTCTTCTTTCTCAGGCTACAGTCATGAGATTATTGGTCAGAATGCTCAAGTCACAGTCCTTTTAGAAGCACTGAATCTACACTTAATACAAGGAATGAATAAACAAATAATGAAGCCTGAGATGGTCCCAGAGACAAACTAAACTAGAGCAACTGTAATCCCTGCCAGCCCTCAACTGTTTTCTGCACGCTGCACTCTACATTCCTTCTGCCATGGCTGGTTTATTCTGACTCAAAACTGAAGTGGCTCACATTCCTCTGCACACCAGATAGACTTACCAGGAAACGGCAGATAGAGCCCTCCTATCCCCTCTTACTCCTAATTATGAGAATTAACCTCTCTGGTCACTCTCCCACCTCCCCAAAACTTTGCCCTTCATGTCCCACTGTTGTAGTTGAGGGGGGTTTTGCATGTCTTCTTGACTTCATAAATGAGAACCAAATTATTAGATGCTTGGAACACAGCTTCTCTTTTCCACACCTTTTTTTCACCACCAGCCCCTCACTCCTACTGTCTCCACAAGTCATTCATTCTTCCTCTCACCTTCTCAGGAGCATTGATGACACCAGTGTTGTACCCAAACTGGAGAGATCCAATGGCAGCAATGGAAACAGCATAGATAAGAGGTACTGTGATTTTCTGTGGAAAGAACGAAATAGATTTGGTTATTCAGTTTCTTTGCAACCCTATTTCTCTTCAGCATAAACAGGAGCTGCAGCTCATAGGTGCCACGCACAAGTGCACCAACAGCAGGGAATGCGCTGCTATCCAGCAAGGGTGGGTATCAGTAACAGACTATGGGAAGGGAGATGCAACTGTACAGCAGGAAAGTTTTGTGACTAGAAATAGGAGGGCCGGTCAGGACCTCTCCTTTATTATCTCCTGACCTTCATCAACTATTCTCAGCTCATTAGTAATGAATACATTGGCTGCATTAGTGGCTGTTATTTTGGGTTGATCTGCTTTACAGAGCTTTTGCTGATCTCTGGCATGGCATGAAACAAGGGTCTAACTCTTCCCCATGCCAACTGACAAGTTCCCATAAAACCAGTCACAGATCTGCCCACAAGCTATACTGGCAATCACTCCTGATAGTTAAAACAGGTACTCTTCAGCAACAGGTCTGCTTTTCTCAGGCTAGAGCTTCCCAACCCTGCCCCAGGGCACCTGGCACAGCAGCCTGCCTCACAGAGGTAGCAGCAGTGCTGCCAACCTTCCCGTTTATTTTTCCTGAAGCCGAGGCAATAGCTGGTATTTTACACGAAGCAGGGCCCCTGGAATTTGAGTATGTTAATTGCTGTTTATTAAAATAAAATAAAACCTGCTCAGCCTTCTAAGCCTAAGGAAGCTTGATGGTCCAACCTCAGAAGTCTCACAGACTAAGAAATTTAACTGTCAGTGAAAAGCTTCTGACATTTTCTATGTCTTTAAAGCTTGTGACATTTAAGCCAGCTCTGTGCTAGGAAGGCATGGGGGAGCAGGTGACTCGGGAGTTGGCATGACGAAGAAAGACTATGTTTCTGTCTCAGGAGGAATTGGAAGCTTTTCCAAAATTATTAACAGTTCCTTTTCCAAGGCTTTCCAATTATTGTCCTAAGGCTCACAGAGGAGGGAAGAGTACTCCGTGGGGCCTACTGTCACAGGTCTTCCATCTCACTTTCCAGCTCAGCTCCAGGAGCAGTGGCTCCTAAGGCTGCCCAAAATTTTTAGGACAATAACCTTCTGCCAGCACTCACACCACCTTTACCAATCTTTCAAGCCAAGCACTGGTGCTTCCGGCCTGCACAACCCTCACACAGCCACCAGTTAAGCCCCAGTAGACAGCAACTGGGGGAAATGGCTCTCAGGGACATGGCTACCCCCACCTACATCATGTAGACATTTCAGGCTGGGTTCTCTTTCTGCTGAGGTTAGAGATGGAGAGGAGGGGACAAAGAGGAGAGGGTCTTTTCCTTGCAGGGGGCAGATGTCTCCCGAGGTAGTATTCACTCCCCAACACACCCTAGGCCTTCTTCATCCTGCCATCATGTGACCACTCCCCTCATTTTTGTCGCAAGGAAATTTGGCAAAGAACCACAAGGACACACCTCTTTCAAGGCACCCACATGCCTGTAAAAGTGCATTAAGACATCTAAGCACTTTTAGGGCTCCAGGCCAGGTCACCCCTAGTCAGCACGTATAGCAAAGCTGAGGACAAACCCCTGCTCTCTACGTTTTCAACACAGTGAGTCAACACAAGAGTATCTTTCCCATCAGGGCTCTGCTTTGTCATGGCTTGCAGTGATCACAGCTGGCCTTTTTCTTGGGTGCAGCAGGGACCACAGGGTACCCACTTTATGAGTGCCCTCTGCCTACACAGGACATAAGCTACCAAGAGGTTAGTTATTCTGCCTTCTTTCACACTCCCTTCTCCTGGCTGTGGCCTGCTATTCGTCCCTTACCAAGCCTCCTGCCACCTAGACATCACATGGCCTTGACCCATCCCCTCCACCGAGCCAGACTGTGATCTAATGTATGGATCATTTGTTACTGCTGGAAGTGTTTCACTTCCCAGAAGTCAAACAGGGAACTCAGAAATAGTTCAGCGACACCTCTCCTACTCAAAGGCTCAAGGCTGAGGTCTATACACCAGCAATGAACTCAAACCACCACCCCTCTCTCCGACCACAGGCATCAGCAACGTTCGTTATACAGGAGCTGCTTCTCACCAGCCCCCTCCCCACCCCCTTCACTGACCGGAACCTCAGCGTAATCCAACTTGTTGAACACTGCTACAACTGCCCCCCCAGCCCTCCTCTGAGTGACCTTGACCAGATGCTCTCCTTTGCTGCATCCTCTCGTACCACCTGCATTTCCCATCAATATGGGCGGCGAGGGCCCCAAGCCTCTACTGCTCCTTGTGTAACTGCAAACCCCTGGCACGCTGCGCCAGGTTCAGCCGGGTAGTTGCTGCCTCTCCTTTTCTGCCTGCCTGCTTTGCTGCCCTGCTACACTCTGACAAACGCAGTCATCAGCGCCCTCCACGAGTGCACGCCTCACTCGTAGCTGCAAATACCGCCAAACATCCCGTCCCTCGCTCTCCGAAGCGAGAAAGGGGAAAGGAGTTGTTTTGCTTTTCTTCTGAAATATAAAACCGCCTTTAATATAAACCACATCACCAGCACCACCACAAGAAAAAAACCAAACCAAAAACAAACAACAAAAAAAACCCCAAACAAACAAAAAAAAAAACCCAAACACAAAAAAACCGCCTTTAAGAGGAATCCCCCTTTCAGCATCACAAACCCTGGGACAAACAGGCGCTGCCCTGCCAGCAAAATAACCTGGCGATCAATATCATAAAGTCGGGACAGCATCATGTGGAACATCAGACCACGCACACGAAAGCGAAATCAATCTCGCCATCTGCAACACCCCCCGCCCCCGAGTCCCCGCAGCGGCCTACCGGCACCGCCGCCGCATCCATCGTCACGACGGCCCCCAGGCACCCGGAGGCAGCGATCGGTCGCGACCACCCGCCAGTCACGCCCCCCCCCCCCCCCCGTCACCGAAGCGTCCGGGGGCCCGAGCGGCGGCCGCCCGCCGGCGAGTGCCCCACCTCGGCCGCGGCGCTGCCGGCGGCGGGGCGAGGGGGCTGAGAAGGAAAGAGAAAGTCGCGCACCCTCCCCACCTTTTTGGTATCCATCGTGGCCTAAGCGACCGGCCGCTGCCGCTCCCCCAGCTAACGGAACGCAGCGAGGAGGCGGCTCCGCACCCGCCCCCAGCTCCGCACGAACCCGCAGCCTCCGCCCGCCGCGGCCGGGCATTTATGGCCTCTGTTAGAGGGGAGGGACCGGGGCGGAGCTCCGCAGCATCCCGTAATTACAGCGGAGAAAAAAAAAAAACGGAAAAAAAAACCCAACCCAAACCCAACCAAAACAAAGCAGGTCGAGTTCACGCCGTTTGCGACTTAAACCCGAGACCATCGCCTTCCGGCGCCGTGCGTGCCGGGCCGCCGGGCCGCCATGGAGCCGGCGGGGGCGGCGGGCGGAGCGCGGGGGAGAGGTTCGCCCGCCGCGGTGCTGCCGCCCAGCTGCTCGTTAATGGCGGGTGGAGGCGGTTTGATTGAAGGAGCTGCGTGGCGTAAAGCGGGTTCCAATCTATAGGAAAACGGGCCGGCCGGTGGTGGTGGGCGCGGGCAGGAGCCTGAAGACAAATGCTGTGTGTGCTCTGTGGCCGCTCACCCCACCGCCCGAAGGTGTGGATGAGGCGCTGGGTAATTTGGTTCGAGGGATTTGTTAGTTGGTTGGTTTAGTTTTGGTTTGGTTTTTAATATGTTTTTCCTACAAAGGTAGTATGTGCAGGGGCAAAGCTGAAGCAGTGATCCTGCTGATGCGTGTGGTCCCAGGCTTGTACCCTTTCCACCCACCACTGTTGCGCTTCATGTCCCTTTGCTGTCCATCCTGCAGGTCAAGCAGGCGCCAAACTCTTCCAGGGGAGTCACAAAGAGCCCTGCTTTGATTCTCGGGCAACACCGCTGTCAAACAAGAAAAGTCTTCACCGAACCAACCCGCCCAGCATTTTGCCTCCAGAAAACAGCAACAGCTCCGAGCTGGTTGCAAGGTGCAAGGGCGAGGGGAGATGGGTGGCTTAACATTGTTTCAGTTTTAGGGAAATTATCTTGGGACCAGCCATGGCTTCTGTCACCAGATTCTGTGAAAGTGGAACGATCACATTTTAATTTCAGTTTTGCTGTTCATTTGACGTGGTCACCTAGCCACACGTAACTAGAAATTAACAGGCTAAATGGGGGGACACTTTCCCTCGCTCCCTTCGCAGATATTTCTGTGGTGGTGTTTCAAACGTTATTCCCAACAGAAAAACAGTTGTGCGGAAGGGCAAGGGAAGCCTGCACAGCCCTCTTTACCTGTTAATACCTCATCTGCACACCCACAAAGGAGCTCAGAGGGACAATGGCAGGAGGAGGACCCCAAATAACACCCTGCCCCAGCTACTCCCGGGCCCCACCGGAGCCATCAGCACATCAAAGGCCCCATTTTCACAGTCCCAGAGGAGACCAGGGACACAATGCCAGGTGGCAACACAAATTAAGGACTTAAAGGAAGGAACACCCTGTCTGGGCCCACCCTTCCCAGGGCTATCCCGGGAAAGCCATCGGCCCCATTGTTCAGGTGTGACACCCACCGCGAAGAGTCAACAGTCAACGGATGCAAAAAATCTTTCAGCAGGGGGGTGCTGCGTGCTGGGGCACCAGACACATTACAAGATGCTGGGGAAGAGCATTTTGGGATTGCACAGGGCTTAGCATGAGGTGTTTAGGGAAGGAATCAAAGCGGGGGAAGGGAGGGATGAGGAGAAAAAAGGGATGATTGCATGTAAACAGTTGGCTGGCCAGCACACGTGTCCAGCCTTATCCTGCACTTGATTAGCACAGTTTGCCTTATCTCATTGCTAAATTATATTTTTCTTCTCCTAGGTGAGGTACTCTGTTTGGGGGCGAGGTGATGTGGTGTGTATGGGGTCTGTCTGAGTGACAGGTCACAGGGGCCCATGTGTCTGTAGTGCTGCAAGTGCAGGTGTACAGGTCCAGGTGTGAGCACTAGTAAAGATCCAGCCGGACCAGCTGGCAAGCAGGTGAAGTGGCCTGGGAGCTAGGGGATGTCTGTAAGGGAGCAGCTGCCTATCAAAGGGACTGCGACAGTCCCAACCAGCTGCAAGAGAGACTATGAGGTCTGGGGGTCTATAGAGGTGAGACCCACCAGTGTCTGTGTCTCTAAGGGCAAGGCTGTGGCAGGCTGGCTACTGGAGGGACCAAGAGAGTCCTGGCCAGCTGTGCATATGCATGTGCTTGTGTGTGTATGTGTGTGTGAGTGGTGGGGTCTGTACCAGCAACAGGAGTGGGGCTGCAGCCTTGGGGTCTCATATGCCCAGGTGCCAGCAACTGGAGAGACTGGAATCTAGTGGCAGACTGAGTGTCTGAGCCCAGCTCATGGAAGGATGCACCTTATACATGTGTATATATGTGTGTATGTATATATACACACACGTGTGTGTATTTCCCATGAACCTCCATCCTGCTTAGTCTGGGAGGGGAACAGGATGAAGCTATTGGTGCTGTCTGTGTTTGTGTAAATGTGGGTCTCTGTAGATCTGTGTGGCAGCCATGTATATATGTGTACATATGTGGTGCATACGTGTGCTTTTATGCACATGCCTGCAGGGAATACATGCTCAGCCTTGCTACTGGTTGCACCTGGGAGCAAGGAGCTGTGGCAGCCTTGCCTCTGTCAGACTGCCAGATCCAGCCCGAATTCCCTAACATAGTTTGTTTCACTGATCTTGGCCTACATTTATTTTTCTTTTTCCTAGCTTATTTTCCATTTGTTTCTAAGCATAGCAAATTCCAGCTTGAATCTGATCACCCAGCTGTCTCAAACTCTGGCATTGGCTCTGGAAATATTAATTTACTGGTTAGTGTGGGAAGCTGCCATATTTGGGGAGGCTCTAAGCGTATCCAGATTTCAGAGGCAATCTTTAGACTGTGCAAAGCATTCTTCCGAAATGGCCTCATCCCTAGCTTATTCTTGAGCCACATGACTGTTGCAAGTGCTGAGCAATCCAAACTTCAAGATCTAATACATACATAGTTACCAGTCCAACTTAGAAGCAATACCAGTTTAGCTGAAAATTAAATCCCTAATACATGGTGCAGGATACAGTGGGTGGCACTTCTTTATCTTTACTGGGCTGGTGGAGTAAACAAAAGCTCAAAATGCATCACTGAAAACCAAATTTTCCTAAGGAGTATTGGGAAAATACCCCACCCCCCCATTTCAGTGAGTTTTGCCCCAATCTGAATTCATCTGCCTGCTCCTCCTAAATACCAGTTTCTGTCCTAGGGTGCACACCTACCTCTCCCACATCGCAGCTAATTCTCCTGAAGATCAGCTGTTGGGGGAAGCACCTCCTCAGCAGAGCTATCCACCTAGTCTTTTTGTGAATACTCATGCATTATGCAAAGAGCATTAACTGCACCAGGATGGAGGCCCAGTGCAGGCTGCCAGTGCCCAGCCAGACATAAGATTTCTAAAGGAAGGGCCAGGCAAAACTGGCCCCAGGTACAGCTTGATGCTGGCTGCCCCACATTAAATACCAGTATCCTAACCGCAGAGCTATGGGGATTGGGAAAGACTTAGTTTTTGCTTAACAAGCTTTTTTCTTTTTAGCTTTGAAAATACTTGCATGTCTAAACTAGTGCATGCCAACTAACATTTCATTTCCAGGGTGCTTACGTTTTCTGAAAAAAGGTGTTTTAATCAAAGAATGCCTATCCAGCATTAAGCAAGAGCCCCAACAGCGGGCAAGCCTGTTCTTAGTTTATATTAGAGACTGGAGCTGGGAAGTGACCCCACAGAAGCACCTTACTGTGGCTTTTTGAAAATGTCAGTGGAGCTCCAACAGGTACAGTTCTACGGCAAACTTGTTCCATATACACAAGGTCTTGGGTCAAGGGATAAATGAGAAAGCACAAGAAATTGGGTGCTAAAAAAAAAAAAAAATGTTTGATCCTTTCCATGTTTCCATAACCTAATGGGAATAGGGACTGATCAACCACATGGTCATCACTCTGCTGTCCAAGCTCCTGGCAAGCTATATTTCACCTTACACTAGCTGCTTTGTCAAATCTGCCCAACTTTCAGTTCAGTGGTGCTGCCCCATCCCGTGAAGCTCTTTCCAGTCTCTCTTTCCCCTCCAAGTTTAATGAATCCTTTCTCATGGTTCTCATTATTTTGCCTGGAGAACAAATCCTTCAGCGATAAGAGGAGCAGGGGCAAGGAGCATTATTATGCAGTGTTTGCCTTGAGAGATGATTTTGTGCTTTGCTGTTTGTTGTGCTTCTAACAAAAGAGTATTCAGAACAAAGGGGAGAGAATGAGAGCCAGCATGGGCCAGATGCTCTCCCCACAAGCCATGAGTAACTTTTATTGTTGAGAGGAGCTAACAAGGGGGAGGGAGGAAGGGAGGGGGAGAGGGAGGAAGGGAGGGAGGGGGGGTGGAAAGATAAAAGGGAGAAACAAGACAATGGGTGGGGAGTAGGTTGGCCCCTAGACACCAGGAGGTTAAGACAGTGAAAAAAGAACCAATGGAGAGACAAAAGGCAAAACCAAAAAGAAAGATAAGGCATAATGAGAAGGAAGAAAGCACTAAAACAGATTAGAAGGGCAAAGCAGAGGAATAAAAGAGAAAAGGAAGTAAAAGGCAGCAGCGAAGTACCAGAGAAAAAGGGATAACAGGTGATGAGATAGAAAAGATGAACTCAGACAGAGAGAGGTACAGGAGGACATTGCAGAATTACCCAACCAGGAGACCTCAGACACAGCACTGGAGAGATCATGGCATTAAAGCAAAGTCTCCTTTAACCCCTGCCCTCTACCACTGTGAAATGTAGGTTGGAGCTAATGTCTCTGAGAACTTTCCTAATTAACCTAGTCGATTAATCAAATCATTGAAGTAAAAAGTTTTAGTTTTTTAATAATCACTTGCAAAGTGGAAGTAACCTTTATGTAAAAATAAATAGTTCTGCAGAAACCAACATGCTGGAAAGTAAACGACAAGCAGTAGCACCATATTGAAAATTCTGTTCCTTCTACTGATCTCGGTGCTATGTAAGAGACATGATAACCTCCAGAAAGTCATCTCAGGTTTCCTAGTCCCACTTCATAGAATCACAGGATGGTTTGGGTTGGAAGGGGCCTTAAAGTTAATCTGGTTCTAGCCCCACTGCCATGGGTGGGCAGGGGCACCTTCCACTAGAGCAGGTTGCTCAAAGCCACATCCAACCTGGCCTTGAACACTTCAAGGGATAGGGTGTCCTCACCTTCTCTGGGCAACCTGTTCCACTGCCTCACCACCCTCACAGGAAAGAATTTCTTCCTAATATCTAATCTAAATCTATCCTTTTCTAGCTTAAAGCCATT
>JAVJGJ010000057.1:8613555-8640086 GCA_035590215.1 Microhierax caerulescens | reverse complement strand
TAGGCACTGGCAGGCTGCTGTAAGGTCTCCCGGAGCCTTCTCTGCTCCAGGCTGAACAACCCCAGCTCTCTCAGCCTATCTTCATAAGAGAGGTGCTCCAGCCCCTGATCATCTTCCTGGCCCTCATCTGGACTCGTTCCAACAGGTCCATGTCCTTCTCATGTTGGGGGCCCCAGAGCTGAACACAGCACTCCAGGTGGGATCTCATGAGAGTGGAGTAGAGGGGAAGAATCACCTCCATTGACCTGCTGGCCATGCTTCTTTTGATGCAGCCCAGTATACAGTTGGCTTTCCGGCTGCAAGTGCATACTGCCGGGCCAAACTGAGCTTCTTGTCCAGCAACACCCCTAAGACTTTCTCCTCAGGGCTGCCCTCAATCCATTCTCTGCCCAGCCTGTATTTGTGCTTTGGATTGCCACAACCCACATTTAAGACCATACACTTGGCCTTGTTGAACTTCATGAGGTTGGCCCATGGACCCACCTCTCAAGCCTGTCAAGGTCCCTCCCGACAGCACCCCTTCCCCCCAGCATGTCGGCTGCACCACTCAGCTTGGTGTCATTGGCAAACTTGCCGAGGGTGCACTTGATCCCACTGTCCATGTCACCAACCAAGATGTTGAACAGTGTCAGCTCCTGTTCCGACCCCTGAGGAATGCCACTCATCACTGGTCTCCACTTCCTATAACTCTTCAGGCCTTGTCCTCTTCTTTTGCTCTGATTTGAAAAAGCCTCCTGCCCAGCATCCAGACCACAAGCCTACTCTTCTGATTGATGTTGCCTGGGCAACCAGGCTTTCTAGCAAAGAGAGGAACTATATATCTGTGCAGTTGCCTTTTTCTTGTGCTATCTATTTATCTTGTTTTATTCTAACATTTTATTTAACAATTTATTAGCCCACATCTAAGAATGGTGATAATGAAGTACGTGCATGTGACTCACAAGAGAATGCTGTAAATACATCTTTTCCATAAGCAACTGCCCTTCTTATGATCTCTCTGTTTCTGCCTCCTTTTCTCTGGAACATACAGGCAACAGGTGAAACTACATCCAGAACTGTCCCAAATCCCATATCCCAGTCCTGGAATGGGATGCTGCAGCAGCTGGGGAGGTGGAGGCAGCAGCAGAGCTGTGATGGGAGCTCAGGGGTGAGCTAGCAGGAGGCTGCAGGGCAGAAGTGAGAGGCTTTAGCCAAAATATCTGTGGTGAGGGGATTTTTATATATCAGCCGCTGCATCTCACCATGGTTTTCTCCACCCTGAGCAAGAAACTGAATTTGAAGGGCAATATAAGAAAAAAATCTGGCTAATGAAGTTCAATTAAAAACCATCAGCATAAGTGGAAAAAAAAAAAAAAAAGTTGTACCAAGCAGTAAAATTACAAAGAGAATTTCCTTGCAAAGTGCTGAGCAGCAGCACAGCAATAGGAAAATACACTCAGTTCAGGAGGGTAGTTGGGTTAGGGGCTGGTTCATGAAGAGGCCTGGCAAGGAACAGAATTAGAGGTACAGGGAATTAGGGTTGCCATTCAGCTGAGGCCTCAGATGACCCTTCCTTTCCCTGAGCACTAAATAACACATACACAAGGAGTGGTGATGAGTCTTCACAAAACTAATCTTTTCTTCATCAAATATTATTTAAAAAAAATATTCAAGAAAATGCTACAGTCAGGTGGAAAAAATGTCCTTTCTTAAGAAGGGGAAACAATTTTTCTCTGGAAGGCAGAGCATGAATGTCTGTTATGTGCGGGGCACCGTGCCAGCACAACAAAAAGGATGACAGGAAATTTGACGAAAGCAAGCTAGGCAGTCTTCTGTAGCTGCTTCACCAGCTGCAGTGTTGCAGTCATACATACTGATCAGAAGGCACAGGCTTCCCCACAGCAGCATTTTATGCCTAGCCTGGTCAACCCAGCAGCAGGGGAAGAGGCGCTGGGGCATGCTGCCTGCTGGCACATGGAGCCAGTCTGGGCCTGCACAGTGTGGCATGGGGTGGAGACATTTCACCAGTATAAGCTACCTTATCTCATGTCCCCATTTAGGCACACCTCTCACACCCCAACATAAGTTAAAGAAAACTATACACAGAGCCAGCACATACCCATACAGTATGCAGAGCTGAACCCACCCGCTATACATACACACTCCCCAGCAAATACACACATTAGACGCATATATGTTGACACAGCAGCTCAGACACAGAAACACACTGACACATAACTGGCTACAAGCAGGGCTGCGATTCACAAACGCTGCTTCTGGAGGCATTTCTCATTAAGCCACATTCTGCTCCCTGGTACCTAGCCCAAATCACCCTACATTTTCCAGCAACAGAGTGAAGGGTTGTAGCCTGGGGCAGGGGGAGCAGAGACTATATGAAAATGCTCACTGAGATCACATGTGTTTGCAGCAGCAGGATTCACAGGAAAGAAACAAAAAAACCCCTGGCTGACTCTTCTCCGCTCCCCTCCCTGTTGTAATCTAAAATTAGCTGCTGTTGAGCTGAAAACACTCATGCAGCCTGAGCTGAGCCTCCTCCTATCCATACACAGGACTTGTTTCACCTCCTGGGCTAACAATGGCTAAATCAGTCTAGCAAACAGGGATTTATCACTTCTCTCCCAGCAGGAGATGCTCTGAGCTGCCCTGGGGCAGTGCTTCCCTCTCCCTCCTCAAGTACAGCACTCCGCAAAACCAAACAAAAATACAGCTATACGTGTATACACTCATATGAACATACCTGTGTATGTACAAAGTAGTATGTGTGAAAATATCTTTAGATATTTAAATGTATGCTCAGAAATAAGAGCATGTGCATAAACAGATATATATGGACATAAAGTAACACACATACATATTTTAATACTATGAATTCATGCACTGTAATTTCAGTCATGGCACAAGTATTTGTACAGGTATGCAATAGCACACATTGCATATCTGTTTGTGTATCAGAATAGAAAGTCACCCAGATACAAACAATTTATATAGAAATACAAGTGTAATACAGGTCCCAGAGAATCCTGCAGCTGCTCACAGAAACACACACCTGAGCAGCTGAGTACACAGCATCCTTGCACAGCCAGGCTGGCTGAATGTAACCACTCTCATTTTCAAAAAGGTGAGGAAGGCCACAGGCAAGCAGATACATGTGTGTGTAGGAGTGGAAGTGAGCTGTGCAAAGGTGCGGGAATGATCCTGGGGGAGGACAAAGGGTGTGTGGAGCACCCAGAGGGAGCAAAGCAAGGGTCGGATGGTTTTGCTTGCAGAATAGAGCAGCCTCACTGGAGGGTGAGGAAGGAGGCTGGGGAAGAGACAGACAGCATGTATCAGGAAATGCTGCGCAGTCTTCCCCTGAAAAGAGCCTGTATAAAATGAGGAGGTGGCTGGGATGGGGTGAGGCTGCATGCCAGAATCCCTCCTGCCCCCTTTCTGGTGGCTGACCCTGCTGGCAATGCAGAGTGGGACTGGCTGCATAAGGCAGATTTTCCTAAAGATGGGTTTAAGCTTGTCTTCCCTTGTCTGCTCTGCCTGGATCTTGGCACAGGAGTGGTGTGCAGGGTTTTGGAGCACTCTTGACATCACACTCTTTCTCATCCTACACAAGCTGCTCCTTGTGCTCTTGGCTACTGAGTAGCAAGTGTGGATTTGCATATCTGTGCTTGCTTGCATTCATATATCTACTATAATTGCTTATATGCATGCATTTCTGTGTACCAGTATTCACTTGTTCCTTATTGGAAAGCCTGTATTTTTATTGCTTATTTCTACTGGGCAGTTTGTCCAAAACCAAACATTAACTTTCACTAATTTACATTAGCATTTCACTAATTTACATTAGCATTCACATTAACAATAATAATAGCAAAATAAAGACCTACAAAATAAACCCGGAAAAAGAGAGAGCTTGAACAGAAGAGATAAGAATTTTGCTGAAAGCATTAAGAAACTTAGTACTATTGACCAAATCCTCAAAAGAAACTTGTACAAGGTTTTCCAACAAGATGTGGAGGGCAATACTTTCAATATTTTATATCACCATTTGCAACAGGGTAGGCCACAACTGCTGTTCTGCACAGCTATGCTTTGCCTTACAGCCAAGTGTACTTTGTTTTACACTGAAGAGCTCCTTGGTACTTCCCACAGAAGTTGCTGTGGGAATTGCACAGGGACAGTGGCTCCTCTGGCCCGTGGCTCCCCCAGGGAAATCTCTGGAACCTGGAGAGGTCACAGCTCTGGCTGCATGGCTCCCTCCTTCCAATCCATGTTACTCCAGTGAGAGTCCTCCCCAAAAATACTTTGCTTGCTCCAAAAAAGCTCTCACTGTGGCCCTGTTTCCCAGTAAGGAACAGGCCAGCTGCTGAGCGGCCAGGGACGCCTTCAGGAATAGGCTTACAGGCAGAGACGGTTGAAATATCCTCAGTGCTAAGAAGCTTCAGGTCTTGAGTTCCCCAGAGACAACACACATTGTAGACCAGTTGGGAGGAAACACGCTCATCGCTGCTCTGTGGCTTTTGGTCTGTGACAGCAACAGCTTCATAAAGCATCTATACCACTTGTTCCAACAGGGGCTTCACTCCTGGCGTCACTCCTTCAAGGGATTGGGGTGGACTGCACAGGTGTGGACTGCACAGGTATGGACTGCACAGAAAACACCGGCACAGCTGGCTCCGACCCTGCTGTGGTCTGCCTGAGCAGACAGGCGGTGGACAGAGGGGATGAGCTGTCCATCCCACAGCTCCAGGTAGGGCTGAGGTGGTGTTCACAGGGGAAGCCATCACACATCTTTCCAGGAGGGAAAGTGCTTGGCCTCAGGTCAGTGCTTCTGCACAGATTTGTTCCAGTTTAATTGACCAGATGGGAACAGGGTGCACTTTGTTTGCAAGAGATTATACTCCTGAATTAGCTCTCCTGCCAAGTCTGTTATCGCTCTGCAAACAATGTGAGTATGGGGAAATGGACCTGGGAAAGCAGAGACTAGATGCATAAGAGTGTAGATTCCTCTGTTGATGACACAGATAAGCAGAGTTGACCATTCCCCAGCTCAGAAATTAAGCTAAAGAGATGAGATGGCAGGTCTAGGGTAGCAATGAGCCACAGTACAGGGACTAGATGGTGGCCAGTCCATTAACCCTGGCTACTGACAGAGCTACAGGAGTGCTAACAAGGGGACATACAGAAGGGAAAACACCTACAGGGAAAGATCGAGCGATCCACCCAGTCTTTAAACCTGGTCTCTTCAGCCAGTTGCCTCCTCCGCACTGAGCAGCATTTAAGCATCGGCCATTCCCCTTCTACAAAACACTGCCCTAGGCAGGGCCAGATGCCATGCTGGTACCCACTGGCTTGGTGCCTTGGTTTTCACATGTCACACAACCCTCTAGCCAGCTCTTGGCACCGCCTGCATTCATGCCTTCTCCCTGTCAGGCCATGTCTCTTCTTTTTTCCCTTTTTTCTCTTTCTTCAAGTCTCCTTCCATCTCTTTGTGGTTTCTCTCTCTGTCCTTCTCCCAGTTGCAGTGTGTGTTTCTGAGAAGTGTATGCCTTTCTGTGCACTCCCCCCTCAACACGTATTGCCTCTTCACCCTGCTACTCATCAGTGGCTCCTTTCCACAGCTGCACTCCCTCTCACCACTCCTTTCCTCATCATCTTGCACCGCCTGTGCCTCCCTCATCCTCTCCCAGCCTCTGCAGCTGTGATCCCTCACTTCCATCCCGCAGTCCCTTGGGAAAGGATGCCATGGTCACCACAGGGTTAAAAGCATGAGTGGGTGGGGGTGGGAGGCTGCCCTTCCCTGTCCTTGATTAGTGCCATCAGCCTTTTGAGAAACAGGGGGTGGCTGGGACCAGCTGCGTCCTCGTGTGGTCTCTCACGTCCTCAGCCCAGCGGGCAGGGTGAGCGCAGGGTCCTGCTATCAGCTGTGCCGGTGTCAGGCAGGGGGGAGCCCAGGTAAAGCAGCCTTTTTGGCAGCCACCAGCCAGTACCACATGTGGAAGCCTCAGAAACGTGAGGATTGAAAGGGATTGATATGGGGACTGCTTTTTCAGACAGCTGGAGAATATTCATCGTCATTGTCCTTATGCTCAGTGGTTTTGCAGAGGCCCCTCGGTCCTGCACACTGCTCAAGTGTTCCTCTAGGCTGCAATAAAGCTCTTGTCTTTGCCTTGCCACAGTATACCACAGAGCCTCTCTTGGTAATCCTCACTTCTGACCCACCTACTCACACATGCATATGTGCATATCTCAGATCCCAAAGCAGCTGAATTTCTAAAGAAGTTAATACCTCGCAGCAGTCAGTCTGACAGACTGTCCTCCCTGGAAAACTGAATCTCCTTGGCAATGGAAAGCGAAGCTACAGATGTAACAGAAGGAGGTTTTTCAGAACAAGGAGCAGGCATCTCCTGTCAAGCCGTCCACGCACCCTCCACTCAGAAACACAGTAGAAGAATTTAGGGAGTAAAAATAAATGACGAAACCAAACAGGACCCAGCTGAGTGAGACCGAGCACAGGAATTTAGGTGTGGTGGCAGGGACTGTGCCTTTGAGCCAAATATCCCCAGCTGAAGGACTGCTGGGTTATTCCTCCTTCTAGTACAGCCAGTTGAAACTTGACATAGAATAGAGCAGTGTCTTGCCAGATTCTCAGTCTTCAGGAGATCACAGAACAATGTGTCAGGTGCTTCAAAATATGTTGCTAACTGCACATGTGTAACCAAGCAGCACGTATGCATATAGGCTGCTTCTGCAGCATGGCAGGATACAGATGCCTCACAGCCTTTATTTTTCACCGCACCCTGCTGAAAAGAGGAAAGAGCCTTTTCAGATGCAGAACTGAGACAAAGACTAAAAGTAGATCCCAGACTGAGATGCCACAATGCTGAGCACTGCAGCATTAGTACTTTCTCAGTCCCTTTAATGGAAACCAAAAGCCTGGAAGGAAAGAAATATTATTACTATAGATCCAAAAGCTACCACCCAGAGAAGCTGTAATACAAAATGGCTCAGAGGAAAACAGCAAAGCCCATCAATCTCCAGGCTATACTGCTGTACTCAGCACCGCTGGGAGGTGTCTCCCTCCGGAGTGGACCTGTGACCTGTGCCTTTCTGAACCTGTGCTTACCCCTCTACTTCTGAACCTGCACTCACCCCTCTCTTTACTTCTAAAAAAGCAGCTGTTAAAGAATCTGCTCTTTCTTTCCATTGCCAGAGTAGCTCTATGGTTAGTGCAATACCCCAGAACGTGGGACCAGTGTTCAGCTTCTCCATTAACGGACCCTTTGTCTACATTCCTAGACATGGTGTCCATGGTTCCATGAGCTGCTGTTGCAGGCAAACCCACTCACCATGCTGCTCTGAAGGCCTGATTAGGTCTCAGAACTACCTGGGATAGTCCTTAAAATATACATATGCTCTGCCTAAATAAATTAAAACACACTCATGGTGAAGAAATGACTGGAGCAAAAACTAGAAGCCAAGATTGCCCACCTGCCGTACCTATGCCAGGTTAAGGTAGGAGTCAGGCTGCCTTGTGTCTCCTACCCAATGCATCCTTAATTATTCTTTGTGTGGGGCTGTGTCCCACTGCCCGACCCAAAATTTGCAATCGCTAAGTTCTTAGGGCTTCCACCACTCCAGTTACCTCCAGCAGTGAGAAGGGTTTCCTAAGGAGGCTTTTTTATGGAAGCACACTAATCACCACTGCATTTCATGCCACGATCAGTAATGTAACAGTATTTTTATATTATATATATATATTATATTATATATATATAATATATATAATAACATGTATATATTATATATATAATAACATGTAAACAGTATTTTCAGAAATCAAGCAATGACAAGAATTTGGCTCCTCACACAGCCACTGAGTGTGTTTTTTTGGGGAACATGCTTTTTTCAGGTGTAGTTGCCTAAACACTGCCTATAGCCCCCTTTGGGTTCATAAGCCTCTGTATTGAAGTCTGTCTTAACAAGCACTGCACTACCTGTTTTTAGAACAAGCAGGTGAACAAGGGTGGGTGAACTACGACAGACATTGATGTGGTCCTGGCAGCCTCTCGCAAGGGAGGAAGCTGTGTGCATCTGTGGTGGTGGTAGTGTATAGCCTGTTCGGATCTGCTTCTTAATTCCAGTCAGTGTCCTGGCACTACAACCACTGTATCGCTCCTCTTCTCCAACTTTAACTCTCATCTGTTTTTCTAGATCTTCTTGTGGTAGCAGTGACTGAGACAGAGAAATGGAAAAAGGGAAAAACGAGAACTGAAGCAATGAATAAGGGAAGAAAATATCTGTCTTACAGAAAATGAAGGAAGGACAGAGAAAAAAAGTGAGAGAAAAATAAGATTCAGGTTAAGAAAACGTAAGAAATTAATAGCTATGCAAAAGAAACATATTTGTGAAAGGAAGTACAAGAATGTAATGAAAGCAAAGCAAAGAAGAAACAGAAACGGAGACAGCTGCTGATAAAGAAACTTATCTCTTTCTAGTAGGTGATACTGACTTTCAGAAAGTAACTGGGTGCAAGTTGCATGAGAGTGTGAGGGAAGGATGTTCTTGCAGCACCTTTGTGAGAAGTGAAGCAATTAGCGCAGCACTGAGCGATGGCGGCAAAATATGTGCAGGATTCCTCCAGTGCCTGCTGAAGGATTTTCTTTTCAGTTGAACACCCACTACTTCAGCGACTTAGTAATTTTCAGGTCTTCAAAGATTGTCTTGGTCAAGAAATATCTCTTGCACTATCCCTGATGTTAAGTGCAGGCTCTGTGCAGCTTTTTGTTTCACTGGGGTGCAGAGCACCACAACCATTCACGGCCTACCCTATGCCAAGGGTTCAGGTTTCCCCGGGGAATTTGGGACCCTGAGCCAAACCACCTTTAACAGGTCCAAAGACTTATCAGATAACACATTCTTCAGCCTTTCAGAAGAATCACTGGATCAAAGACAGAGGACAATGTGCAAGTCACATGAGACCCTAAATCCTGAACTGACCTAAAAATGCAGTGGAGCTCAAAACTGCATGAATAACATATTTATCTGCAACTGATTCCTAATCAAGTTTCGATGCAAGATTTCTGGGAACACCTTAAACTGTGGGGTGAAATGTAGTAGTAAAATACATGTCTGACCACTGTTGATGTCATCTGAGACAAACAGATGTTCATACAGCAGAGCCAAACCTCCCTCTGTGCCAGGCTCAGTGTAAGATCTGGAATTATTTCCCCATGGCAGCCACTCCCTTGATTCTTCCAGAGTTTACCCCGCAGAGCTCAGAATATTGCAGAAACCAGCAAATGAAACTACCCATGATATGATCTTCAGAGCCTGGAGCCAGCTAGAGATGGATGATTAACAATTAGTCCTCCTAAAGGGCCCAGCTTAAATCAGAATGACACTGCAGAAAGCACTGTAAGTATATTAACAGTAAGAGATAGCCACATGGGTTGTGGGTCCCAAGACCTATATACATAAAGGAAAACAATTAGTATTTACTCAGTTTTGCTGATATGGGAACCAGGCATGTAGTGATTACACGGTTGGACCAAGAGAAAATCTGTAATGGAGCTATAAATCAAACCTCAATATCCAGAGACCCAGATCAGTGCTTCACCAGCTAAGCAATCCACAATCTTCCTCTGGAAGACAACCATCACTGCCTGTAAGCCTATTCCTGAAGGCATCCCTGACCGCTCAGCAGCTGGCCTGTTCCTTACTGGGACTACAAGCAGGCACCATAATACAGGTGGCTGCTAGGTCTGCTGAACAGAGGCACTACAAAAGCTGTACGTTCACTGTGGTTCATGTTCATCCCAGATTTCATGCCTCTTTACTTACCTGAAGCCTCTGGCACCAAAGAATAATTTCCTGGGAAACAAGAAAGTGTAGTTATGGATCATAAATCCTCACTTGCCTGCTGGGAATGTGCACAGCTGATGCTATCAGGAGTACCTACACATGTCAGATTCTGTCCATCTAGCCCAGACCAGAAACAAGAAAATGACCTTTGGAGCCACACTCCATATTTTTGTAGTTAGATGACTGGAAAACTGATGTTCCAGTACGACACTCTTCCTAAACTAGGAAGAAAGCCAAAGCCACTCACTGGTTGGTGTTATGCACCAAAAGAAGTTGGGCTACAGCCCCTGGGATATTGCTGTACAGAACATGTTGTGACTGCTCAGGTGAGCCCCAGCATATTCTTGCTTTTTGCTGAGAGGAATAAGAGCTGCTCAGTACTGTGGCATTGCTCCTAAACTGTTGTTGGCAGGAGATAATCGGGTCAAACAGAGGACCAAACCAACACGGATGAGTACATACCAAAAATGCAGCCTACTCTTGCAGCCCTACGGCCTTTTCTCCCCAGTGGGACCTTCAAAAGGCTAAACCAAACCTTGGTGGCTGGTAGTGCAGTAAAAGACCTGCCTTGACCCCAGTCACACAGAATTGACATGACATGCTCGAATACCGTACATCTTTTTCTGTCTCTAATTTTGGCTCCCTAATCGCCTAATATCTGGACCTGATGTAAACTGCTATGGTGAAGCAGTTTTATATGAGTTCAGCACACTGTGCAGAGATCAGCTGTCTCCTCCTGCCAGGCAGCAGGTGTGGAGGTGGAACCTGCCCAGCCCCTTCCATCAGTCAGTTTTCAAGGTGCCCAGAAGACAGCAGGGAGGTCAGTTTAAGGTCCTCTGTTTTCTAGTACAAAAAAGGCTACAGATATCCGGAGAGAGATGTGGTTTACAAGTATGCGCAGCTCTCAGGCAGTAAACTGCCCACATTCCCCAGCCCATACCAGCCCTTCCAGTTCCACTCTGCTTTACCCCCCCTGTCACAGGCTCAGCTGGTGGGCAGTCATGTTCCAGCTCCCACCAAACCAATGAAGGTGCCTGAGATACCTCAGCAGGGTAACTACAGGCAGAATCCCTGATAGGGGGACATCTTCTCTTCTAAATTCCCATTTGAGGCTGTCTTATAAGGCGGATAAGCTATTCCCTATGCCTCACTGCAGGTTCCCATAATGAAAGAGCTCACCCTCCTCTTCTGTTGCCTCTGTACCTCTTTCTGCTATCCTTTGAGCAGGGAGGCACAATCAGAGCAGGAGCAAGTGCATACATACACAGGAGCTGGAAGCACGTTAAGCAGTGGGAGTAGAACACACAAAACAGATAAAAACAGTTTTTATCCAGGCGCAGAGTATCTTACAATTGCCCTGACTTCACTCTGGCTCTTCCCCAGCTGGACAGATGCTGCAACATTTGGCAGCAATCAATGGCATTCAAGTATTGTGTTCCCCTCACTGTGTTCCCTGTACCCCCACCTTGCCTCCAGCTTTGGAGCCCCACCAGAGCTGCCCCACTTTGTGACCCACCAGTGGGAATCTGTCAGCCTCCACCAATGTAAAATTAAGAAGGACCCACAGCAGTTTAAGCAACAACAAATTTAACTCCCTTTCAAAGAGAACAGGAGAATGTATGTCACTATCCCACCCACTGCACAAGTCATCATGAGCACAAGTTACTACACCGTGAAAAAACTGGATGGAGACTGAACACAGAAGCCCACACGGACAAGCCTGTGTCTGCTCACCCCAGATACAACCTCTGTCATTCCTACCTTACAACAGCTCTCCTGCAAGCCTCTCTCCCTTGGGGACCCCTCTACCTGCAGCATCCCTCTGTTACACACCCAGGTAATCCTCATGGAGGAGCTCTGTTACCATTTGAAATCTTTGCCCTCAGCACCTGCCGTATGACATCTTCAGCTGCCTTCCTAATCCCCTGACCTGCAATTACCCTCCCACATTCTAAGCACTCTCCTGGGGACATCACCTCTGGAAACTGCTACAGGTGTCCCCCCAGGTTTCCAGCCTCAGCTGACCTGGCTTGATCTCCAGCCTCCACACAGCCTGCCAAGCCTCACCTGGCCTTCACCAGGAAAATGGGAAGGCAAAAGGCAGCACAGCAAAAGGACCTACCTCAGGGTCAGCATGTTAGCTGTGCCATCTGCCCGACTTTGCAACCCTCTGCTTCTGGGAGATCTCCCATTCTGAAGGACAGAGGGGGTGATCTCTTTATTCTTGTCCCCTAAGAAAGCCCCCGTTTGCTACCCAGCCACAAGCACTGACCAAACAGGAAACAGAAGGCCAAGAGAACTGGGACATAGCCACACTGGAGGCAGTAAACCAGACTCCAGCATTGCTGGGTCTCAGATCCAATCCAAGATCGGACCACCAGGACCTCCTCTCCTTTGCCCTTTCACTTGCTCCTTATTTTGTTTCCCATCACCTCCATTCTCCTTCTCCCCCTCTCACCTCCAAAAGGCTGAGGCAGAGGTGCTGCTGAGGGGATCTCACTGTCACAGTGTCAGAGCCAGCATGCCAGCACTGACCTGAGACCAGTGATCCCAATCAGACACGGGGTCTGGAGGCTGTGCAAGGTGTCTTGGCTTTTCTGTCCCTTCCCTGCTCCCCAGAGGGGGTGGAGGGACAAAGACACAGACCCAGCAGGACCAGGCTGGCTCCTGAAGCAGGAGCAGGCTGCAGGTTCCCTGGTGCCTCTGGGCTTGCCACAAGACACGGTGCAACCCATTTCACCTCACCAGCTCTTCTGTTTCTAGGAAAACCTGGAAGCACCACAGGGTATTTCCTCCCCTTTAAAGCTTGCTGGTTGTCTTCCGTTCACAGCTGAAACCATCAGGTGTCCTTACTTGCTCTACCTGTGACAAGGACTCTGCCTTTAGGTATACAGCTATTACAACTACTTCAGAGTTACTCTGGCTCATGAATTTTGCAAAAGGCTGACCATACTTCCTTCAATCAAGGAGTGTTGGTATCTGTGACCATGCTAAAACATTCTGAGCTCTCCCAGCAGTGTTTCCTTCAACCCCATCACAGGCCAAATAGGCAGAGAAAATGTTTGTTATCTGTTGCGCACTGGATCAATTTAGGCTTTTTAGCTACATTTGTTAAAGTGTAGGTTACAAACAGGCAGCTTTTGAGAACTGTAAAAAAAATCCTTTTGTAGTTTTCTGTGTGAGTTTTCTTGTCTTAATCTGTTATAACAATCAATCTCTTACCAGTCTGTTTCACAGAGAGCGGTTATTTTGATAGCTACATGACCCATTTCTGATATGCATGTTGTTTCAAAGGTCTACGCTTTTTTCCAGACTACAAATGGCTTTGGAAGCAGGGTACTTATTACTGATTGAGGTAATTTGTGTTTCCTATAAAAACAGATGTAGGGATAGCCATAGCAGAATAATTATGCCACTGAGATGAACACCGGGTTATTTCCCCTCATAAATAAGAATGGTTAGATTCAATGGCAGCATGACTCGCTGCAGCCAGTAAGGCCGTAGAACAAGGGGACCTTCTTGGGCATATTAATAGCTCTCCAGACAAAGTCAGCCTTGATTTGTCACCGAGTCCTTTGCTCAGAACACCATGTTAAGGACTGCGCAGAGAAACTACAACAGCAGTAACTAATATTCCTCACAGTTTACAAAGGTCAGAGTTATTTAATGCCTTTGCCATATGACAAGGGTCAACCATGCCAGGCCTGGAAATAGACTTCAAGCCTTCTAATTTTGTAATCCCATTATCCCCTGTTCCCCACCTCCACAGCAACTGGAATTCCTGGCCCTTCTTCTGTTCCCTTCCACCTTAGCATCTCTGCAGCCAAAGCTTCAAAACAGTAATATGATGGGAATGTGCAACTGCATCCCGCAGCCTCCCCTTCTCCCCTCACGCTCACACATCTGCCCTGCACTCTCTCCTGCAACAGGCTCCCTCTTGCCCTCAAGCTTCTGTGCTGCTGTGCTCTGTACCCAGCACTGCCCATCTCCTGCATTCCCTCTCTTGCACATTACACATTTCCCTTTGCAACAGCGACCCTCTGTATCATCTCTTCTCCATCACCTTTCTCCTCTCCAGCCTCATTTTTTCCAACATCTTTCTCTCTTTCTTTCTTAGGCTTAATCTAGACCAGGGGTCCTCAAACTACGGCCTGTGGGATGGATACGGCCCCCCAGGGTCCTCAATCCGCCCCCCCCGGTATTTACAGACCACACCCCCCACCGGGGGTTGGGGGGGGAACCAAGCAGCCGCAGATGACTGCCTGCCACTGAATCCACATGCCGTCCCCCTGGTTAAAAAGTTTGAGGACCCCTGATCTAGACTGAGTTTAAGGTGTGATGTTAGCCACAAAGGATAATCTGGTCATTTAACTAGTCTAATACAGACACATGAGTCTGGCTTTAGGTCATGTTAACTGGATTAAATTAGAATATGAGGTGTACATTAAATCCCAACTGAAGCAAGAAATTAGTGCTTCTTTGCACATCTCAGCTTTTATCACCTTCTGACATCCTTTCCAAGGGTCTCCTTGTTTTTGTTCTGGTCATCGTCTTTTGGAACCCATCTCTTTTTCCCCCGCTTTCTGCTCCAGAGAGGCTCCTTTACACAACTTCTTCATCACACCAAACAAGACACAAGTCTTGTTTTTCCCCTTCAGACTCAGCTATGCACAAGGTGAATCACATGGCTTTTCTCATGTAGCTGCTTCCCCTTTGCATGTTAATATGGGCTTGGTTCTTATTCTGAGTTTATCGCTTCTGACTCAAAGACTGTTAGGCTTTTTTTTAAAAGAACAAAGAACTTCTTTTCCATCTTAGATATGGATAAGGTGAGGCCAGGATCCGGAAGGACTGTCACTAATCATACAGGGAGGCAGAAGAAAGACTAGAAAATAAGGCTGGAGTGAAAGCACAAAGGCAAAAGGTCACAGATAGGGCTGAGTGACAACTAATGTCAAGGACAATGAGGAGGCCTCATTCCACCTTCCCAGTAGCGCCGTTGGTACCCAGGAGAAGACAGGTGGTAGCAAAAACTCGATTGCATAAGGGGAGCCAAACCTCTCCAGAGCTCCACACTGCCGGCCAGTGCTCAGGAACACAAGGCAGGGGGCAGGGTGCTCTGGTTTTGCTCCCTTGCCCTGCAACACAATGGGACCCAATAAGCACCAAATCCATCTCTGTAAGCTGAACCACAGCACTCTTGTTTGAGACTGAGGATGGCTGAATTATTGGGGGAACCTTAGCTAAATTCTATATGTTTAATTTGTGCTACCCATTCAACTTTAAGATAAATTAGTAGGCCTTTTATGCCTTTAAATGCACATTAACATCCTACAGCACTCTTGTCTCCTTCGGCACCTGTTTCCTCCAGTGGCCCAGATTTTCTTCCCTTGCTGCTGTAAGCGGGCCGAAGATACAAGAAAATTAAACAGGAAGCCCTGAAGGGCCAGATCATTCACAAAAACACCCATGTAGGCAACATGTATCCATAACGTATTGTGGATAATGCTAAATAGCATGAAAAAAAGTTATTTGTTTTGCTGTATTCTTTTGTACTTAAATAAATATTGGTGTATGGTCTTGTTTCAACAGACATAAAGAGCTTCTTGGCCTCCTCTCCAGATATGCACAGATCTGTAAAATTTCCTAGAGCTTTTCTGTTGACAGTGCAATACAGAAGGCACTACTATTTGGCTACATCAGAGCTCTTCCTGTTTTGTTGCGGGGAAACTGCAGTGTACGTCATGTCTGCCGAGTCTGTATTGAAGAGTTCTGCATTTCCTTCATGGCTATAAGACTGCAGGCTTACAGTGAAGTCCTGTTTTTTTCTAAAGGTCCTAGCTCTAGACCTTTTTGCAGCTTAAAATGTCTTTTATCTTGATTTTAGCTACAATTTTTAACCAGGTTTTCTGCGGTACTTAGATCTTGGTAGGCATTCACTTCAACACATGCTGGCTCCCCAGACCTCTCACCTGTGGCAGTGTCCCACTCTCCTCTCTGGTGCCCGTGACTCAGCATCCCAGTTGCCCTCCCAGTCATTCCACCCCACTGCCTCTCCTCACCCCTGCTCTCCCACCCACTCCCTCTTTTTCTTTCCCTGTGTCTCTCACCAGTCTCCCCTCCCTCCTCCCTCCTCCCCTCTTCCTTTTCACTTTCCCTGAAAGCCTGTAACTCTGCCAGGACTTGTCAGATGAACTGTCCTGTCTCCAAATGAGCTACCCGAGCTGTATTAGCTGCATCAGCTGCGCTACAGGGAAACCCTCAACCCTCTTTCGCAAGCTCACCTCTGCCAGCCGAGGTCTGGGAAGGGGCATTTTTAGAGATTCAGTTTCCTGAGGTCGTTCTGCTGCCTGATGCTGCTTGCTCCTGCACCGAGCCCTTGTGACCAGCCCAGGACAGGCTGTGGGGTGATGTACCCCGAAGAACCCATTTCTGATGTAAAAATGTGCCCGTTGCCCTGGAAACCAGCGCTCCCAGCATCTCAGGAAGGGTTGCTAAGCAATGTGCTTGTGCTTGAAGGGGAGGGGGATGCAGGGTTGGGATCTGGTAGCACTTCTCTAGGAGTGACCTGTTGCAAAATAAGAGGGCAAGGACAGGCAGAGGCCCCAGAGGGGTTGCCTGATTTATTGTAACGTTTGACTGACAGCTAGTTGCTTGCCAGAGACAGTAAGTGGATGGGATGGAGAGAAGAGCAAACCGGCTCCCATGGCAACTGCTCTTAAGTCATCTGAGGTCAAAACGATGACTGAAACTGGCAGAGAAAACGAATTTTGAGCTGATCCCACAGCAGAGTGACTGCGTGACTCGGTCTGCCAGCTCTGCATGCCTGAGCAGCCCTGCCCCCCCCTCGCCCCACCCATCCCAAACGGGACCACATTGCGCCCCACTACGGTGCTCCTCGGGGCTCTCCCAAAGCCTGATCCGCTACCTCCATGCCTGTCCTGAATTCACCCCTGGCTATTTTCGTTTCTGGGTCACCGAGAACACGTGTGCATCACCACCAGCGGTTGACGGCAGCGGGGGCTGGCACATCCACGCTGCTCTCCATCACGAGTGGGGGCTGCCCATGGCTGCCAGCCCACCCCACACCCCCCCCGGCAGGGAAAGCTCAGCTCGCCCATCACCCCCCACTGTCCATGTCCGCAGGGTCCCGGCTGCGTAACAAGCCAACGCAGACGTGCCTAATGACGGAAACACCACGTCAGCTTGTTTCTTTCTTTTTTTTTTTTTTTTTTTTTATATTGTTTTTTTGTTGTTGTTGTTGTTGGGTAGGCTGGCAGTCTTGGAGAGCTCCTACAAACCTGCCAGCCCAGAAAGCAGCTAGAACCGAGCAGTCGCCGCAGGACCCTGCTGCGCTGAAACGGATTTCTGTTGCCATCTGGTGGCAACCGAATTGCACCCGGAAACGTAGCACCAACCCCAAGATCCAACCCCCTGCCATTCCCTGAGCCGGCCTTGTTCTCCTCCATTTATTCCACGGGCCCTTCCTCTGGCCACATCTCAATTGCCTCCCTTTTGAAGGGAGCAGGGGAGAATGTTCATGCTATTAATGAATTTATTATTTAATCTAGATTCCAGGTTACACCTGCCATTGCAAGACTTCTCCACGGTGTTCAACACTGGCAATTTTCTTGACTGCTCCACATGCTGTGTATTGTCAAGACTCTCTTCTAACCTCTGAAGCTTGTGGTTTAAGCTCACCCTAAATTAGAAATCTTCACTCTAGCCCCAAGAGCTGCTGAATGAGTCATCCACAGTGGGTCAGCTAATGAATGTAAAATTACCCACCTACCTGTTGCAGAAATCTCCTTGTAGGATCGCACCCCTGCTTACTGAGGAACTTGCAAACCGCCAGCCAGCCTCAGACTCCCTCATTATCTCGCCCAGGGTCCCGCCACTGCCTTGGGGGCAGAGGCCACATGGAAGGCACAGATCTCATGTTGCATGGTTTGCCCTGACACATCGCTTTTGTGGGCATTATTGAAGCTTCTGCTGGACCCTGGCTTAAACTGCAGCACAAGAGTTTCTGCAGGTAGCCATAAATTCACCCTCTTGTAATCTCATTATTCCCTGGTAGAGAATAATTCCTGTCCCATTTAAGGAAGGTACCAAACCCAAAAGACTGCATGCACAATTCAGAAGTAGGACATCCTTGCAGTTTTGCTCCCACCTATGCTTAGCTCCTTGTTGGAGCCTTGCCTTTGTGCCTCCCCCCATGGCCACCTTGCTCTTGTCCCTGTTCCCTGCTCCATCTGCCTGCTGGAACCCCCCAACCTTGTTCGTGAGCCTCTTGCCTAAACTCCAACAAACCGCCTTTACCAAGTCAGGCACAGAGCCTCCTGAGAATTTCCCACTCCAGTGCTCCCAGGGGCAGGGATGACTCATGACATCTTGTTGCTCCCAATAACTCAGCTGATGGAATCCCAGGAGCAGCCAGCCACACTCCAGCCTGACACGGATGTTGGTGCTCCAGCACCAGCTTCTGCCCCCTGTGAAACTTTTATCTGTGGAAGTGCAGCAGCTCCTTCTCTAGCCCCATCTCAGAGCTGACACAAAACTAATGAAGACCACCCATGTTGTTTCGGTACTGCTCACCTATGCCATAAGTTGTTTTTGAATCAGCCTCCTGCGTGTGCTGCTGATGGTGTTGTGGGGGCCCAAAGCAGCCCTCCGCTGCAGAAGGTGAGGTACGAATTTTAGCTGTTTACACAGACCACAGGGAGAGCAGTCAGCAGAAGCTGCACTGGCAGCATTAAAACAGAGGCAGAGGGACTGTGTGGGGATGTTTGGCAGAGCTGTACCCTCGGCATGGTCCCAGGAGGGAACCCAGCAGTGCAGCATTCCCACTCCCAACAGGGACACATTGGAAAAGTCCTGGTGCAGCTATAAACATTCTTCGCTTTAGGTAATTTATTTTTTATTCTTTACATCATCCACTGGTGAGACAGGAAGGCTGAGATTTTGAGGGGCTCATAACTGGCAGTGATTCTCTCACCCAGCTCTCTACAGCTTCATGTTAACTTCACGTTTGGTCCAGTCAGGCCACAGAGCAGACAGGCACTAGAGAACTGTTGGCCACCATGCTGGTGGGGGGATAGATGGTGGTCCTCAGCCGTTTTGAGTTAAACACTTGATTCCACAGACACCACAAATCCAGGCAGCCCAAGACACCCCACTGACCCGTCAGCCTACTGCTCCGGTCTCAAATGGGGTAACCTTATTGCACCGCAGTATGATGGCAATGGGTCACATAGGTCTGAAAGACACAGGAATCTCCACAAATCTTCACAGACACAGGATTTTATTTGGTATATTAATGTTATTTTACAGCTTAGGCCAGGAGCAGATCTTGATTAACTCCAAACTATTCTGTGACAGAAATTATTTGGTTACGCAGCCACACCAGTAAATGAAACAGTGGCTGGGAGCGTTCCCGAGCACTGAAATTTGATGTTTGAAGTTTTATTAGCAGCCAGCTAGCAATCCTCCAAGCAGTTCTGTTCATGGTTTAGGAGTTGGCACATGGCACGGAATGGTCCAGAAGGGAGTCTGCATGCAGCCAGCCTCTTATGGAAGGTAAAAGAGTTTAGCAGGATGACCACTCTATGCCCATTAGCCTCAGAGCCAGAGAAGAGTCTTGTTTAGTTTACTACCACAGAGTCAGCCTTTCTCTCTGAGTGGGCACGGAGCAGACACTGTTCACTTTTCATATGTCCCAATCACTTTAGGTTCTTTGCATGATACCAAAACCATCTGGGGCAAGGGACTAATGCAGTTTAGGTCCTAAGTAATCTTTCACTAACATGTATCTACACCTAATGCTGTATTCACTATGATGACAGAACCAAGTTTATTGATTTTTTTTCAAAAATTGTGTTGCCTTTAGAAAAATTGGAGCTTGTTGTTGGTTTTCAGGATCCAGGTTACTGGAAACACTGGTTAATAGGTCAAGTGCATTGCTCTACCCCAGCATCGTGCTTTACCAGACAACTCCCACTGATTTGATCCCAGACACAAAGACTCGCTATCAGAGCCAAAGCCAATGCTGCTTTGAAACAAGGGCAGGTTACTCTGAATACTTCACATAGGGTTCATGTGTTCCCAGAGCTTCATCTACAGACCTCCACGTTCTTTCTGAGCTGGAAAGGAAAGCTTCCTTAAATGTTGTGCTGCCTATCAAGAACTAAAGGGGAGAACTGGGAAATACAAGTGCCTCTTTCATTGCATCCCTGAGCTACTGGCTTGCATATGGCAAAAATCACTACAAAGCTAGAGCTGGGGAAGAACAGAAATTCTAAATCCAATAGGAAACAAATGCTAAACAAATCTTCCAGGCCAGAACTGTCATTTTGAGTATATGGTTACTTGTTTTGCTGACAGTAGTTCTTCCAGAGGCTGCAGGCCAACTTAGCTCTGAGTATTTTGCATCATCACCAAGTGCATGTCATAACTGCAGCAATGCCATTTTAAGCAACCCAGAGCAGAACTGCTGGCTCATACCAATTCTTAAGAAGGGCTAAGGATGATTCATGTCCAGATTTCAAAACTCACAGATTGAACCAAGCCTACTGGTGTTCAGGGACTCTGCAAATGTTTACTACCAATTTGTTACCAAGTTATCAATTAAGCTCTCTCCCTGACACACACTCCTTAAGCAGAACGCAGTATTTTCAGGACAGCAGCCATTGAAAAATCCTTTGGAAACCTTACACAAGCCTTTGTAAACACTTTTTTCCTCCTTCTATTTATCCTGTGCCTCCACAAATGTTTGAGACAAAAATCTTCTGGTTATGCACAGGAACACAGTTATATTAGTTCCTCATTCCTTGGACAAAAGGGCATCTGATGCTGCCTAGTCCTACAAACCAACAACTTCAGAACATAATTAGCAATGTTGTTAAAAAATCCTGCCAGTAATTAAGGCTGCGTCTGGCCACTGGTAGCACCACTTGAAGGAGTATGTTGTGCTTTCAAATGTGGACTGATCAGAAAGCTTTAATAGTTCAGAGAAGAAACTGAATTAAGTTGAAGTTAAAAGGCTGTTTCCTTTTCCTGTTTCCACTCTACCACCTCAGGCCGAGTGGAAAAGAAAGACAGCAGATGCCTGTCCATGAAAGGAAACATTAGTCAGTGCCCTTCTTCAGCTCTGTATCTTCATTTCAAATTCAATTATACTTGAGTGTGACTCACACACCTTCACTACAGTCTCTCCTGGGCATTAGTCAACTACCAGATAATTCAGCGTCCTCAGCCAGGATTTCCCCCCTCACAACCTCTCAACAGCTCATGGGGACATAACCCGAACAAATACCCCGGCCCAAGCGTATTGTCATTGGCGACAGCACTAGACACTCGTGAGAGCTGCATAAATGTCCAGTTCTTTCTGAAAGCTAGTGAAGCATTTGGCTCAACCACTTCCTTTGGCAATGAATTCACCAGTGTAATCTCATGATAAGGAAAAGTGTTTCCTTGTTTTCACTCCCCAGTTTCATTGAATGGTCTTTGTTCTTGTGTTATGATACAGGAAGAACAGAAGCTCTGAAGTCTACTTCTACTCTAGCAATTATTTTATAAACTATCTATCCACTTTTATATCTCTCCTTTCAAAAACAGCAACATCAGTTTTTTCTAATCTCTCTCTCAGAGTTTTTACATGCCTTAGTCGTTTCTGTCACCATTTCCTGAAGTCTCCTCTTTAAGGGCAAACCTCTGGGTCCTCCCCAGAGCGTTCAGACAAGATTATCCACCCTGACGCTGAAATCTCGTGCCTATGATTACTATAGAGTTAATTTAAACCCCAGAACGGGTAGCATCGTCCCTTGCCATTGCACTGTTGACTCTGAATTTCAGTTACTGTTGTGCTGCCCAGTCACCTTCCCTGTTTAGGTCTGACTGAAGTCTTCCAGAGACCTCTCTAATACAGCTGCTCTGAATTACTTTGCCTTCTGCAGAAGTCGGTGCTTCGCTGTTCGCTTTTCCCTCCACTGTTCGCTTTTCCCTCCTCTTTTCAGGTGAACAATGAAGAAACACAACACAAGACAATGGATAAATCCTTAAGACATTTTGCTTTCAACCTTTTGCCATGATGAAAATTAATTCTTCAATTCCATCCCTTGATTGCTGTTTATAGGACAGTTCTTTGAAGACAATTCTTTTTGTCTTACTTTATATATATATATGCATATATACACATAATGTTTATAATTTTTAAACATTTTTTGCACAATTTAGGGAAGACCATTTTGAAAAATCCCTACTTAATTCTGGATTTTTTTTCCTACTGTTCAGCCTAACTTTGGCCACTCTTTACCTATTTGTTCTTAAACTAGTAGTATCCTTCCAATTAAAAGCTCATTTCCTTACCTGCTGCTTACGGTCAGGTGTGCTTCTGGCCACTTCCCTGTCTCCATTTTACCAGGCAAGGTTTTTAAGCCAAAGTTATGGTGATAGGATTTTCTATCGTTCTATAGAAAATTCTAGAAGCTGTTCTTACACCTGTTTCAGTCTGAATGAATCTTTATTAAGAATGAATGATCATAATTATTCACAATATTCTATATGAGCGTTTTTTTTTTTTATTAGGAGATTCTCTTGAAACTTTCCTGGATCCTAGTTACCTTTTAGCAGCTCATGGTGTGTGACCAGCTAATACTCAAAGATCCTTTTCCTCCTTCTCCCTCATTTCCAATTGGTGAGTCCCTGGGAGGGGGAAGTTATTAGTCCCTGTATTCATGGCACTAAATTTTGCATACCTGAATCTCATCCAAGATTTTATTTTATCCAGATCTCAGAGGTCTTTCAGTATTCGTTCATAACATCCTGATCATTCTGTCTTTGTGCCATCAGCAAATTTCATCCGAATGCTCTTTTTATTTATTCCAAGGCCATGAATTCAAATATGAAACAAGATAAGGCCCCAAAGTGACCTACATTAGTAATCCCTTTTCCCTATCAAGATTCTGTCTTTGCGGAGCAGCCTCAAAGGCCTTTTAAAAATCTAAATATATCAGATTAAATGTTTCTCTTTTATTAACTTCTTTATTGACACATTCAGAAAACTGAGAAGGGGATTTATGAGATACTTTTTGCTTAAAGAATTCATCTTGGTTATCACAGTCTTCCAGGTGTTTTGACATATTTTTAATTACCATTCCAACCAGCTTTTAAGAAACAGATAAAAGCTTCACTATTCTACTTCCCTGCTTCATCCCTAGCACCCTTTTTTAAATTGTGAGTAGAGCCTGTATTGTCTCCTCTGATGATCTGGTACTATGGCATCTTTCTATGAGAGACCACGTATTTTCCTAATCCAAGAAGCCAAAGCACCCAAATACTTCTCACTTGAAGTTCTCTGGAATTCTTGAAGGTATGCTGTATTATGTTTTAAGATTATTAGTTTGGTCCAACATTTCTCCTTATGAGAACTCAATTTTCAAAAGCTGCTTCACTGTAAAAACCAGAATGGATGCAGGACAGGAACATAAAAGCCTCCTCCATGCTCAAAACTGACGGTGGATATAGAAAAGCAAAGTTTTTCTTAATTGTTCACTTTCACCTCCCCTGATCCAACACATCCACTAATTCTTTCACAGGCTTCCTGGTTCTCACACCCTGAAAGACTCTCATTTATACTTTTCATGCATTTCATTGTTTCCTCTGCAACTCTGTTCCAGGTTTCCTCCTAATTTCACATGCGGCAAATTCAAGCTTCTCCCTACTATAATTTTTAAAGACTCTTGCATGACTCCCAGTTTCTCAGAAATTATAACTTATGTCACACAGCTATCCTATTTTCCTTTTGATCCACAGGAATGCCTGTCATCAAGACTATCATTATTGCTGATATCACAGGTATCTGTAGCATTTCTAAGGAATTTAATCTTTTACTATTAACTCTGATGTCTGCTTCTCAGTCAGAATGCAACAGCATGAACTGCTCATTAGTTTGAGCTATTGCGATCAAACTTTATATCCTGTCTGCATTTTCACACCATCTGCTTTTGAAGTGGTAGACAGACTGTTAATCAGACTTACTGTGCTTTAGTGTCTGTGAAGTGTAGTGGCTCTTTGAAAAGTGACTTGAGGTGGTTCTACATCTACTGTTTCACAGGAACTTCTATCTGCATTTAGCGGCAGACAGAGCTTTCCTAGCCAGTCCTGGGATGTGACCACAGCTTTCCTTCTCTGGCTCTGTTGCCTAATACAAAGACCCAAACTCTGATGCACACAACAGGGTTTTCCTTTAAGGACAGCTACTAATTGTGCTTTTCATTTGTTCACTATAATTATCTGAAACTTAGATTATGATTTTGTCAATTCGATACAGGAAAGATCAGTATCCGCTTTCTCTCAGAGCTATTTTAATTCTGCCGGGTTAACAGGCAAGAAAAACTGTAAAAATTATTTCAGCCTGTCAAGTCAGAAGATTAGTCAGAACACACCTGAACATCTTAACTGCTGAGTAAGAAAGTACCTTTTAATTTACAGCTTTTTAGCAGAGAGTCGCTTTACAATTTTGCTGCACTTTGCTTTGTATTCATTGAGCCTATAGTAACATAACGTGTAAATACCTCTGTGGGCTTTCGGCCTTAGGGTCTGATATTCATTATCTCTTTGTCTTGTCTTGTCTAACTACTGAAATGTCTCACTTGTGAGTACTTGATCATCTCTAACACAGTAACACTACATAAACCTCCTGAGTCAGGAAAGTGCAATTATGACAAAAATAATTTTCTCATGGAAAACTTTTTAGATGTTTTATACTGAAGGAAAAACAGCATTAACTGAAAACTCACATAGAACAAATTCACTTCATTCACTGACACCCACTTCTCTTCCCAAGAAAGCTCCTTTTTCTCATCCAAGCCTGCTAGAATAGAGCACTATAAGCGCTGCAAAAGACCTCAACACCCTGGTCTGCAGGTTCATGACAGCCAGGAATGTTGCCCCCAGGGGTCCCCTGCTCTCTAGCCTTAGAAGCACTGTAATCACACAGGAGTTTAAGTATTAGTTATACTCATGTAAGCACTTGCTGATTCTGTTAGTTCTAACTTCACCCTCCAAGCTTTTCAGCTTGACCAGAAGCCCCAGAACAAGGCTCCTATGCGCGATTTCCCCCCACCAATCTGCCTAAAAGACGTTGCTCCCAGAGGCCCATTCAGAGCGCATCTCAGCCACAGGGAACCCATAGGAAGGGCTGGGGCAGACATGTACATCACACTTAAAACATTTCCTCCAGCCTGTGGGATCTGGATCCCAACCCCTGCCTCCCCGCGTTGCTTTCTGTCAGAGATATCAGAGTCTGAATGCCCAATTTTGTCATTTTTTTTCTCCCTGGTATCTCACATATACTGACTGATGTCCTGAAGACTGGGGTTTATAATCCGTTTTTCTTTCTGCATGTATTTAATCATTCACACAAAGAGGAAGAGCTTCAAGAAAAAAAGCCATAAAAGAGCAACTGCCTTCAATTATGCAAAGCTGGGTACAAGGGCATTTACCTAAGATACGCATGTCTGTCTTTGAAATAGGGCATTCAGTCTTGGGTGGACACAAATCTCCTGCTCAAGATCCTTGGGAATGAGCCCTGCTCTGTCCTGGTACCTACCTACAGCCACTATGCCTGTCTGAAATATTGCAGGAAAAGCAGCTGACCCAGGTTTAAACCTTTGCTATAAAGCTATGAGAAGAATGAAAGTCTGTTGCAGAGACCTAAAAAACCAATAACTCCTATAGGGTTCATAAAAATAAAGAGACCAAATAGACAAGAAAGATTTTATTTCTGTCCTTGCAGAGGGAAAGGTCATGGTACAAACTAAAGATGTAAAAGGCGTAGGAGAACCAGAATGAAGAGAGACATTACAAATGCACCAATTAGGGGGAAAGCTTCAGTTAGAACTTGTACCTTATCAGTTGTCAAAGAATCCAATTACAAGACTGAAACTGGTAAGGAACCAGGCTTTGTTAGTTCTGCAACTCACAGAACTACCTGCTTCAAAGCACATTAAAGTGCAGCTGTAGCCTGAAAAATGACTATCACAACCACATGTGATGGCACAGAGCCCGAACAGTCAGGCTTGGAGGAAACAAAGACCAAACCATCAGTCACTAAGAAATGAAGGCTGGGACTTTCCTTCTTTTGAAAAAGGACTTTCTGTACTGAAAGCAGAGCCATCATCCCTGTCTTAGACTTCTGAGGGTTTCAGGGAAGGGTTTGTATAGTTACAGCTGCAAAGCAGGAGTGGCCCCGTGGCATGGACAGGATAGTCCATGTAGAAACTGTACTTTTGTGGGTGGTGAGGGGCAGAAGGGCTTCTGTCCACCCAAAACAGTCCATTCTCTCTCCCAGTGACTAAAATCTCTGGGGCAGGGCTGATTTGATTTTTTAATGTAACCTGGCAGCGTTACGCTGGCACATTCCTTTAGCAGACATGGCTGTAAACAGGTAGAACATGCTCCATCGCCAAGAGCCTGAGTTTTAGCAGAAAAAGGATACTACACCTCACCCTGTGACTTCAGTCACACCCGCGGAGCAAAGTGGCTGAATTAAATTAACAGCCTCTTTTACCCATGAATACAACTATGACAAGAGGAATACTGTACTCCCCCCAGTACCATCACCCACCCGAACGCTGCACACTGCATCTGAATCGATCACGCAGCGCAAGCTCGGCACA
>JAVJGJ010000057.1:8585563-8609147 GCA_035590215.1 Microhierax caerulescens | reverse complement strand
GCGGAGCAGCAGCCGCGGGAGCGGCGGGGCCTGGAGAGACTCAGCGCCGCCCGGCCGGGGCCCCCCGCACCGGAGCCTGGGGAGCCCCCGCGGGACGAAGCCGAGGCCCGGCGGAAGGCGGCGGAGGCGGCCGCTCAGCCCCGCGCAGGCCCGTGAACCGCCGCGGCCTCCCGTGGGAGCCGGGCCCGGGCAAGAGGAGCTGGGGCCTGGGGGGAAGCCAGGGACAGCCTCCGGGCAGCCGGGGTGGGGGGACACCCCCGTAGCCTGCCGGGGTGGGGGAAGAGACTCTGCCCGCCGCCCCCCCGCCCCATCCGCGGCCGTGAGGGGACACCCCGTTAGTCAGCCCCGCTCCCGGCGGGGGTGACACCCCGGCGGCCTCTCGCTGCCCCCGCCCCGCCGGCAGGCCGGGGCGCAGCCGCCTGCCACCCCCCTTCCCCGCAGCTGGTGCGGGAGCTTAACACCTGCCCCCTTCCCCACTAAGGAGCCGAGGGTGGGCAGAGAGGTCCCCGGCACCCAGCCCTGGCAACTAGAAGCAGGTCTGCTCTTCCCCGCTGTGGGATAGAGCTTCCTGGAGCTCCCGCAGGACCTGGTTAGGGGGGAGGCATCCTCAGACCCCAATATCGGAGGGCTGTGAGAAATACTCTTGCTACTTGCTCCCCACCGCTGCCGACGAAATTTCTCTCCCAAGCAGAGGAGACAGCCCTTCCCCAGACCAGACAGGAGCAGGGGAGCCTTCGCAGAAGAAACCCCATATGCCCAAGAGAGGCAGTCCCAAAGACAGAAATAAGCAGAAGCTCCAGGTGCTTATCTAGTAATTTTAATTCTTTACATCTGCTCAGCAGGCAGCAGAGAAAGCAAAACGAGAGAGAAAGCAGGGGCAGATTTAGGTATTCCCTTTTCCAGTTGCTGTTAACCACTGGAGATAAAGGTAATTTCCGATACTGACCTCATCCTCCTTCATCCCAAGGAAGATCCCTCATCCCCTGATCCCAAGAGGGTTTTTCTTAAGATATCCTGTGCAAGGAGAGAAGACACACCTCCCAGTTACAGGGAAAGGAAAAGGCAGGTTTTGTTGGTAATATCCACGAAGATAAGCAAGATTTTTTTCAGAAAAAGAGATTTGCCCACCCATAAGGAAAAGGTGCACCTAGAGGAAAGAGAGGAGAGACTTACAGGTAGGGAGATTAGGGAAATTGATCCCTGAAATAATCTGACAATCAGTGAAAAGGCTGTGTCCCAGGGGAACACTCCTTTAGTAGTTAGCTGCCAAAAGGGAGAGAGGATCTCCATCCTGGGGTAAACCCAGCAGTTTTAGGGGACTGTCAGTCCCAGACAGATTGTTTTAATACTCAAGATCCAGATTTCATCCACAATCGCTTCGTGCTCAAAATATTTCTTGAAGAAGCTCTTGGAATAGCTGACAGCAACGCTCTGAGGATGGGTCTCAGAGAAGGAGTGTGAAGGGCAGCACCCCAGAAACCAGCACTGAAGATAATCCGCCTCCCTCCAGAAAATCTTCCAGACAGAGTGAGTGACCACATTATATCACCTCTCTATTCCTAGCTGCCCTTCTCTTTTGCCTTCTGTCCTTGTTTTCCATGTTTCTTGCTGTATCTGCTTCCCTTTTCATCTTTTCTCTGCTTCTGAACCTCTCCCCAGGCTTCTTTTTCTGCATGTCTTTCTCCGTCTCTCTCATTGAGCTTCCTTATATGCTATATGGAAATTTCCCTTACTTTTTAGCTTATTGGACACCTTAGCCCTGTTTAATTGTAAGAAACCTCTCTGCCCTTTCCCTTCTACTTTCTTTCACTGGTGTATTCATCCTAGGCTCAGTTTTTTATCATCAACGGTGTGAAATTAAATTATGTCATTTAGGGGTCATTGAGAAGAATGATACTGGGCAAAAAGGCTTTGAGGGGACAGGAGCAGTGATTCGTAGTGCTAATGTTCAAGGATTCACCCATGGGGTTGGAGTGTCAGTTGTTCTCCATGTGGGTCCTGCTATGCTCGTAACTATAGGAATAAAATCATTGTGCAAATGCAGACCTTGCTGTGCTTGGGAGCCGAATGTTCAGATCCCAGTGCTAGTACTCTGAGATCTGTGTCCTAATGTACCTAGGTGCTGTGAGATGAATTCTGGAAAGGGTGCCCTTGAGAGTGGGTTCTGTGGTGCTCGGGGGCCTGGGAATGAAAATTGTGACAGTGCTGGTGGAACCTGCTTCAAAAGCCGAAAGAAGCCATTCCATTGCTACCTTCATCTGTGTTTTATACTGCTGTGTTCAGGGGCTAGGAATGTGAATCCTAGTGCCAGTGCTGTGGGGAGCCAAGCTGCCTGCTTTTTGTAAACGAGGCACTTGATTTCCAGTCACAAATGAGTATTCTGACACTAGCATAGTGATTTCCTGAGAAATCCAGTGTGAGGGAGTCTTCATCTCGGATGAAGCCAAAAGCAGATTTCCTTAGCAGAGGAATCATGCCTAAGGGTATCTCACCTGAGATATTCCTGTTTCTGTTCTCCAGTGAGATAACGGTGAGGAAATCCAAGATCAAATGGTCCTTGGCCAGGACAGGAACCCTTCTGGAATCTATTTGGGAGCACAATGGTTAACAGGGAATCCCTGAAGAAGGAACTCCTTGGTGTAATTTGCTAGCAAGATCAGACAAAAGATGCCAAAGTGATTCCCCATTTTGGCAGAGAATTTTGACAGTTATCCATAGCTTCAGAAGGTGCCTCTTTCTAAGGGAAGGCTAAACCATGAAGTGTACATATGTTCTGGGGGTACTGTTAGATGCCCTCCTACCTGTTGCCCTATAGTTATGCAATCAGCCTGTTTTGAGCAGTGCTGTGTTATCTAGCACAAGGGAAGAGATAACTGAGGCATTTTGGCCTTTGTACATTCAAGGGGGTAACTGACTTTTCATGCTCTTGAGGTTAATTTACCTCACGGTGCCCCCTTCCTCACAGTAATGACTTGACATTTTTCAAGTGCTTTTGGCTCTGATGGATGCCAGGGCGCTTTACAGAATATATATGCCAGTCTTAAAAAATTCTGCTCTACCACAACAATTATCTTTCTGTATATGAATTTTTTTTTCATTATTAACGATAAAGATTAAAATTTTGTATTTGCTGCCTCAGCTTTAAATATTCATGACAGACATACAAGGCTGAAAGTTGTGTGCTGTAGAGTAATTGTTATTTATTTGTTAATTGCTAACAGTGCTGGCTTGGACACACAAAATTAAGACAGTCTTTGCTCTGAAGATCTTGTAGCTTAAACCACAGTTCTACAAAAGATAGGACATACTGATAAATTTAAGGAAGGGAATAATTTTTAAAAAGCATAACTTTTCAGTGTGATCATGGCATTTAGATCAAATGTTTATCACAGGCAAAAATGCAGCTTCCTCTGAGATGGAATACTGCAACTGTTCTGCATCATTTATTTTATACAAAAGTATCCATAAAAGAAAAAGGGAGAGTGTTATTTGTCTTCATAAAAGTGCAAGGTACTTTATATACACATTTAAATGGAAGTGCTATGTCTTTAAGAGTTTACATTAAGAATGTTAAACCCGAACACCTAAAATTAGTCTTTTAAAACCCACATTTAGATACCTAAGTAAATATCATAATTCTTGTAAATGCCCAGAAACGTAGAGTTGACTTCAGCAGAAGCAAGGAAGTCTTGAGTAAAAAGACACTTAGTTTTGTGTATGGGTTTGTAAATTTGCATTAGGACATTCATGCTTCTGAAAGTTAACTTTTTGAGTTGAAGCACTCTGATCCTGTCCTATGGGCACTCGGCTCCCATTTGAGACCTGACTGTGTGGTGTTTCTCAGGTCAAGCCTTTAAGTAAAATGAAATGAGGAGGTCTAGAAGAGTTGTGGGAAAAGGATTAATATAACCTCATGATCTTTCAGTAATGTAATGTTTAAGTACATGTTCTGTAAGTTCTTGGGTTTTATCTTGAAATCTGGTTCTGTAGGCAAATTTGTAGGATAGAATAAGGAGTCAGAAAAGTTGGAATAGAATACAGTAAACAGTTTGAGGAGTTTGGATATTATGACCCATGTCCTCATCTGAGATAGGGTTGTGACTACTGTAGTATTTTTTTTTGCCCCCCCTTTTTTTCCCCCCTTATAAAAATACAACTGAATGCTTGTGTCTCTGGAGAAGTTTTTTTCTTACCGCAGAGGTACAGGTATCTTTGCTTATTACCTCCTCCTCTAAACTCCAGCTGACCTTCGTGTAGCGGGTGATTCAGTCTGCATCCCAGTTTGGATCTTTGGACCTTTACTTTAGGTGTCAGAAAGGAAGTATGGTCAATGGCAACTGTGATACAGACAGCTGCCCCTCAAGAGCAGGCAACTGAGCTGATTAATTTTACACAACTGTCAGACAGGAATTACACCTAGGTCATTAGAAACCAAAAGGTAAAATGCTTTTGGACTCATTCTTCCATTTGCTTCTTCCAGCACTGGATGGACTTTGACACAGAACCCTCTGTGGTTTTTAGTACTCCATTTGCAGAATCTGTTGCTGAGTGATGCTTCAGAATTGAAACTTGAGAAAATACTGTTTCTAGCATTTTCAAATTGGAAGGTAACTTTGGAAAGATAAGTAGTGCCTAGATTAATGAACAGCCTAAAATAGTATCTTCAAAATGTGTGAACTCTCCAGTTGTGTAACTCTGAAGCCTAAGGAAAAGCATTTAAATCTCTGTATTGCTGGCTGTTGCACATCATGTTACTTTAGCAAGAATATCCAGCTGATGTGCTCATCCCCCAAATGCTTATCATTTTGGTTGGAGTCAGTATTGCTACTTGCTATTTATTCTGCTGGTTTTGTTTTCTTCTTCCTTCCAAGGGACATATGATGAACTTAAAAATCTATAACATATTTCTGCCCTGTACTCATGTTTTCACTTTAAAAGGCAGCCTGTGTATGTGTATTACTGTGGCATGCTTGTTCTCTCTCAGTATGTTTTCACAATTAATTAATTGCAAATTTTCATTTGAAGTTTGAAATGAAAATGCAAAACACTGGGAATGTTTCAAAATTCGGAGACCTTGCAACACAGTTTAGGACCTGTTTGATGCTGTGTCCTGTGGTGCTTTGCCCAGATTTGGACTATACTGTTGTTTTATTCTTCTGTCCTTGACCTGCCTCATCCTCTACCCCATCCTGTTATGAACCTTGGAGTTGATGTCTTAAAGGTAGATGGCAAAGATTTTCCTAGTTCCTGACCTTTGTGAACCCTTTCCTGAGTCTTATCCTGGCTTCCTAGCATCTTGTCAGGTTCTTTTCTTGCACCTTTAAGGCCCAGCGTGTTTCTACCCCTCCTACTTCTTTATGCTCATTTCCTCCTACACCCCACTCCTCCTCCCAGTTCTCTCTGTGCTGCACTGTGCATCTCATTTTCCATGCTGTCCCTTTGGCATTCTGTCTTGTGGTCCTATAAGCCTAAAATGCTGCTTCTCTTCTTCAAGCCAGCATCCCTCACCTCCTCTCCAGGAGTCTTCATTGGCAGGAATCCTTTCTTACTACATCTCACAGGCCCCGCTCTTACTTGCACACCTGCATTTTGATCTGTTCTTGGTTTGGCTTTCATTAGATTGTGTGCTTGTGGACACATAGCACATTTTTTGTCTGAGGTTATGTCAAGAAACCTGTTCATTTTTACCACTATATAATAAATGGAATTTTGTTCCTCTGAAAATATCCAGTTCTGCTAGGATGGGGAATGGCACTTTGTCTCCCTAATCCAACTCTTTCATTCTCCCACCTTCCCTTTTCCCTGCCCCCTTCCCTTCCTCAGGAATAGCCAGTTTTTAGTTGGTTAGAATGAAAAGCCCCCTTGTGTTGCATTCTCTGGTTCCTTCTAGCACTTCAGGATCTTGGTTTTTAGAACTGGGGTGAACAGTTTGCGAGGCCTATTACCTTGTTCCTCATCTTTCTAGGCTGGTCAGTTTATTTGGTGTGAAGTCAAGAAATAAGGGAATGTGTTGTTGCCCCCCCCTTTCTTTATGTATAAGAGAGACTGATTAATGAGGGAGATGACGAGTGAAAGCTTTTATACCTTGAGGAAAAAAATACTTGCTTTTTTGGTTTTTACAATTAGCAATTCAAATTTTGTTTATGCTCTCTGCTGTATAAAGACTGTGGCTGATTATAGCAGTAATATGTAATTACTGTTAAAAGTTCAAATCTGAATAATTGGGAAAGAATCTGAACTCTTTGTGGTCACAAATTAAAGGAGCAAAGTTTCTGAATTCTCAGTTTCCCCAAAAAAACTATTGTTAAGTAAAACAAAAACAACTCTCCCACCCCATTAGGAACTTGCAGAGAAAAATAAACAAGCTGCTAAAATAGTTAACTCTGAAATTCCTTTTACCTGTACCTGGACAAAGCAGACAAGCTTTGAATGTAGAGGACTGGTCTGGGATTTTGGAGACTTGTATTCTCTGTATGGTTCTGCTACTTCTTTGCTGGCTGACCTTAGGCTGCACGCTTCTCTATGCATGGCTTCCCATTTATCCTGGAATAGGTTATTGATCCTTTATAAGGGTTCCAAAATGTAAGGATGAAAAAAACACTATATAAAGGCTGGCTGTTCTTGCTGTTGATTACCTTAATTACAATATGATATTCAACTCAAACCCTCTACATGCTGCTTTTTGTGGGATTAAGAAACAGTGAAAGCATGATGCACTGGTGAATTTTTTCTTCATGGAAGGACCTGTGACTCCAAAACAGAAAGATCCTGTACCATGTCTGCAGCTTAGAACTGGTTTTTAAGTTAACTTAAGTATAGATATTCTGACTCCCTTGAAGCTTCTCTTAAGATCTCTAATGACCTTTTCTTGGCCAGGTCTCAGGGTCTCTGTTCCATCTTCATCCTTCTTGGCTTCCCTGCTGTTTTTGACACTTGATCATGCCCAGTCTTGAAATCTTGTCCTCCCTTGACTTTTGTGTCAGTATTTTCCTGGTTTCCCTCCTACTGTTCTAGTCATTCATTCAGTAGCTTCTGCACTAAGCTATTTACCCTCTTCCATTTATTTTTTTTTCATAAATTAGACACAAAGACCCACCTCTGATATCCTCTCTTTGGTTTTCTCTGCCTCCTTCATGCCAGGGATACTAAATTATGCAACTTGGCATACTACCTTAACATCCCTTTTGAATGATTTGCTGCAATTTTAAGACTGCTGAGGCCAAGATGGAACTCTAGAAAGCTCCTTTGAGATTTCTCTTTGTTTCCTGCTTTCCTCAGTTGTGAGCCTTCACAGTTAGGCCTATAACATGGGTTTTCTTGCACTCTTCTTGCTTTGCATACACAGGTTAGTGACTCATCTAGTTTCATGGCCTGAATCTCCTGCTTCTTTTTTCTTGGTCTCTTTGGATAACCCTTATGCTTTCTCCCTCATTTACCATCTCAGTTACTGCTAGCTGTTCTTGCTGGCCTCTGACAACTACTTGTCTTGTTAAAAACACGATTACTGAAGCTATCCTCCTGGCATGTTTTCTCAACATGTTGCCATCTCTACCTTGACAAGCCTGTTCTTTGGCTGTCATCCACCACAGAAGGTTCCAGCTTATTGTACTCATCTAAGGGGCCTTCACATTCTCCCGTCACTGTCTCTTACTGTATTGTCCTTTGCTCTGCCAGCAACACAAGCATGACATTGTACTTTTCCAATTTCTTGCATGAGCATCTCTTCACATTCTTCCTCAGCTGACTCATACCTTGATACATTTAGGAGAATTGCCAGCCAATAGAGACCAGATGTACTGGAAACTACTTATTTGCATATTTTAAAATTATTCAAAAGGTCTAACTGATATCCAGAGATAGTTGTCTTATTACATGTACCTTCCTCTCCCTGGCTTCTTTTGTAAAAAATAATAATTACAAAAGTAAATAAAGATCTTTATAAGCAAAGACACAACATCCCAAAGACTAGGAACATCGGGGTTGGAGCAGAATCAGAATAATACTTACAGTTGTAAGGTGGCAACTGTGGCAAGTATGTGTGTGGAAGCAGGGGGCTCCTCTCAGTGTCTGTAAGGAAATTAACAGAAGATTCAGTTTGAGGATGATAGACAAAATGAAGCATTTTATGAGTAAGATGTAGAAAGCCAAGTAGCAATACTAGCATTTTAAGCCAGAAGAAACTGTTAATGGGTGTGTGTTCTTTGCTAGTGTGGTTCTGAATCCTCTTGACCTTCAAGCTTGGTACAAATCTTTGCAAGTTGTGAGCGTGGCTAGGGATTGTCCGGTGTTTTGTCTCCTGGAAGACAGTTCAGTCAGTTTAGATCAGAGGAACAACTGACAGAATAGTGAAAAGGAATTATGTTAAAACAGTGGTTGAGACCTAATTTATGAGCTTCACACACTATTACTTGATTCTTCTGATCATTCTCCAACTTCAATTTTATCTGCACTTTGTTTCCAAACTCCTTTTGAACAGTTTTTGTGCAGTGCTTTGGTAATCTTAACTCTGGGAGCATCTGCTGTGTGTACATTTTGGCCCTGTGGTATACGACGAATCTGCACTTGATACCAATTTCCTTATTTTCTATGAATTCAGTACATAGTTCTTGCTAGTGCTTGATACCCATTTCCACAAGTGGGATGGAATGGGTTGTGGCTTGTTTCAGCAACTATTGCTGAGTTCATATTGACTAATCTATTTTCAGTGGTTCAGGCTTTGGTGGACAGATTCTCACCACCTGCAGTCAGATTTTCATATTCTGTTTAGCCCTGGGAGCTCTCTTACACAGAAGCTTTGTAGTATTATTAAACTGCAAGGTTTACAGTAATTTTTCATGGATAGACCCATTTTGTAATGGGAATAAGAATACAGTTTGCATTTATAAGTGCATGTTGCGTTCTTTTAACCTGGGTTTCCGTACCTATCTTTGCAACCATGTGAAGATTTTCTGAGCCAGATACTCTGCATGCAGATCTACTTCTGATGTTGTCTCTGATTTCAGAGACAATCTGAGAATCATATCAGTGTTTGCATATCCTGTACTGAAGGCTTGCTACTGGATGTGATTCTGATAGGCAGCTAAAATTGAAATCCTTCTCTTCAACCTGGGTGCTCCCACAAGGCTGGGGGAAATTCCTTCTCTTAGATACGATTTCACTACCACAGACTTCCTGGTTTCCAAGGGAAAATTTCATTCCAGATATGTGCTCATAAATCTGAATTATTCCAAAAACAATACCTGATACCTTTCTCAGTGTAAGAGTAATTGTTCTGTTAATATTCTTAAAGCAAATGCCAAAGATTTCTCTTGCCTGCCTTGGCATATGTTTAGAATTACAGCTCCTACTTCCAGCAGTAAAATACTGCATAGTGGTACTGAGGGTGGAGGGATGCTGTAGAGACATTTCTGCTGCGATGATGTATTTTCATTGTGCTTCTTCAAAGTGCTTGGTTTACTTTTTACTTCAAATCTGTTACTGGGAGGGTTGTCATGGGACATTTGGCTTATTATTAGAATAAATCTTTTATATTAGTCTTATTACAAAGAAAATAATTTTTGGCTCAAAAGTATTTTAGGCATACCAGTATTTTCAATATCATTTGCTGTTTCTTTTGACAGGTGTTACATATTCCCCACTTTCACTTACACAGCACCGTAAATAAGCAAACTAATCTTAACTTTGAACACATATTTTCAGACTATCTGAGGGGTCTCTGCAATGCTTGTGTTGTATTTCTCAATATATTTTTGCTGCATGTTTATGTAGCAGACAACAAAAATATTTGATTAGTTGGTCTTATTAAAATCTGGCAAGGCACTAGCTATGCTTCATCCTAGCCTTTTATGCCTGTAAAGATCCTGTCTCCCTTGACATGAGCATATTTTAGATTTTGGCTGTAATGCCATCTGTTGATAAGTTTAAATAAGCAGGTCAGGTTTTGTAAGCTATACCATTTTGTCAGTTCCTACAAAACGAGTGCATAATTGCCTTGGAATTGGATCATGATGCACTTCCAACATGGGGGTTTTGGTGACTTTATAGTCCCCACAAGACTTCATGCTTCATTAGTACCAAGAATGCAGGCGCCGTCAGTGCCATTCATTCACTAAATTCAAAATACAAAATTATACTCTGCTCATGCACCTTTCACAAAATGGAGGGAATCAAAAGGTCCTATGTTAAAATGTGCTATTATGATATTTATGTAATTAGTAACTATAATGAAAACAAATGACTCTTCCTTGATACAAACCTTATGTTAGTGAGATTTCTGTTTGTTGAAGGAAAACCATATCTATATGACAACTCGGTTAGAACGAAACAGTTAGTCCAGTGATATATATTAAGCTATACATGGTCTGGAAGTTTTCATCTTCCTCTGATTTTTTTCAATACCATCTTACTGTGTTGTAACTTTTTTAGCATATTTCCAGTTCAGGATGCCAGCCGTGTTCTTTTACACAAAATAGCATTGAACATTCAAATCCATTCAGTCTTGCACACTAAGTAGTTTTGAGTAGGGGTGTAGAGTCAGACCACTGTGACGTGGGCACACACTGTGACAGTTCATATTTGTATAGGTGAAACTGTGCTGTGTGCTCTTAGGTGACAGTAACTTCCTTGGGCTGAATTCCTTTTGCCTTTCTGGTTCTTGGCTAGGGAGAGCTGTGTGCCCCTTGTTACCACGTGTGCAAGCTTATAGTTAATTGGAAAAAAATTTTTTGGCATGTTCTACAGCTCCCAGAGAAGAGAAACATGGTTCTAGGGTATGATTTCTCTTACCTCTTCACCCCAGGGACTGGTTTTTCTCCTTTCATACAGCGCTTCAGAGAGAAGTGTACTTTCAAACTGCAGTGTTCTTCTTTTGGTTTGCTGATACACTAGCATGACACCTGCCACTCCTTCCAGATTAAGTTTCATTTTATGAACAATACCCACCAGCCTCTCTCTTTCTTCTGGATTTGATTCCAGAAACTTAAGTACTTCCTGGAGGCTCTCACAAGTAGTTACCAAAATGATTGATAACAATTTCAGACTATGCAGGTAATCAATATCCTTTTTTTCTGATTTCTTACATGAAACAAATATCTCTCAGTGAGACTGTTTGCTTAGAGAATATAGATTTTTAAGTGTTTTGTTCCTGCCCTCTTAGTTCATACCTCCTTATTTTTAAGGCAAAGCACATGTCTTAGCATGGCAAATTTCTCTTCTGCCAGAGTTAGCAAAACTGATTATTTTCCCCTTTCTATATTGGTATAAGAGTACAGGTTTCTTATATGTGTAATTTACACAAGTATGTCAAAATTGCCTTTTTCCATCAGAGTAGATGCTGTCAGTTTCTCCATGCATGGAATGTTCTTGATGTGTTACTTTTCTTCCTCACTTTTTGAGGCAGTTTCCTCTAACTGACATTGCACTCACCTGTTGCAGAAAGGTTGCAGTCAAGTCATTCTTTTTTGCCAGCTTGGGTTTGAAGTTTTTTGTTTGTTAAATACCTTGGAAGTTAGATGTATCTCTGAGTAAATCAGATTGATGTTATTGGTTAGATCACTGGATCCGTGTTTCAGGCACCTAAATAGAAGTGGCCTTGTTTTTATAGGTGTTCTACAGCAGTGTCTCTCACTGCTTGGTAGTCTGTTGTGCCTTTCTTCCTTCTCAAAGCTTATGTGAAGAAACTTAAGTTAAATCTCCTTTGAATGTTTTGCCAGCACTGTTTCATGGAATCAGAATGGCAGCAAATAAAGCAACAGTGAAAGTAAATACAGAAGAGTAAATGTAGAGATTTATTCTAGAATATGCATCTCCTGTAGACTGTGCACAGTGTAGTTTCATTCATTATGTGACTGCTTCAGTTGTAACCGATTCTGACTGGCCAGCCTTTGAGTTCAGCCTTAGAGAATGTTTCAGGCTATAAATGTTTATTAACTGCATTCGCTATGACCCTCAGAGTGCTGTTCCCCACATTTCATGCATTTTTCAGTCCTGATATATAAGTAGCAGTGATCTTGGATAAGATCTGACTGGCTTGGAGCAAGCACTTGCAAAACAGGGCAGGCAAAGTACAGATTTCTTCAGCCCAGTGGCAGGGGTCTGATAGACTGTCTGATAGACAGAAGGCTGGCTTGCATTTTCAACCTGAGGTTCAATTTGCTAGTTGCAAATATTCAAAGTAAGGCACTAGCTTTCCTGGAAAGCTATAGTGAGGTATTACTAGGCCCAGGTGAATTAGTGGTTATTAAAGGTATTCAATGCTAGGATTTTTGTTAATGATTGATACATTTTTCTTACGAATCAGACAGATTCTTCTCTGTTTAATTGTAGTTTTGGATCAGTGCTTGGCTGCCATTTTTGCATCTCTCTGACCAGTCTTGATTTGGGGTTGTACTGGAACTAGTAAGTGCTTGAGAAGTGAAGACTCTGCAGTCAATTCCAGCTGTTCGTGGTGGTTATGACTTCACTAACTTAAGCCTAGTTTTTAAAGTTGGCCAAATACATAAACAGATACCATTTACCATATAAAATGTGAGACCGCAAATTCTGATCTTTGACTTTCTTTTTACTTGCTTGAAGGTAATTCTGGCTTGCTAATGTGGTAGGATTTTTTTAAACACCCTTGATTTAAGTTCAGTGTGTTTGTTAGTCATTAGGGGTTTTTTTTTTCTTCTTTGTTTGAGTGGGATCATAAGAGAAGAGTTTGAAAGAAGAATTGCCAGGCAATAAACTAGGAAGGGAAAGTTGGAAGAATCATCAGCTGCTCTGGTTTGGCTGCAGTCTTGTTTTATCATACCATTAAGTAGTGTCAAGCTGGTGTACTGCTTGGATCAGGTGAATGAGATATGCAGTACAAATTATAGCAAGTATTACTGTTATATTGAGTATTCTTTCAAATAGTTTCGTAGCAATTACACCAAATTATTTTTGCACTGACAGTGTTCTGGAATTGCCACCTTACCTAAGGTTTGACTGTGCCTGATTATTATAGATCCCATATTGCCAGGATACAGACTTTTAAATTAAGTAACATGATCAAGTTCAAACTTGGAAAAAAAAAAATCATTCTGTTGCTTTGAAATTTCCCATGTGGTATCTGTTGGGTCTGAGTCTTCACTTTCTGTCCTAAATTACTATCTAGCATTTATGTTCTTAAAGAGCTGCTATAGTTGTTCCAGTACTGGGTGATTAGTGCATATGTAGACACAGAATTTTTTTTATTTAAGATTTTGGGATTTTGTTTTCTTGTCAAAGATTTTTATAAACCAGGGAATGAAAATATTCACATTCTTAGCATGGGTGTAAGGTGACCCAGTTCTAACCTTGCATGTCTTCCTGTCAAGTGTATTTTACACAAATACTTGTATATTTGGCGATGGGCGTGTTGCATATCAACCTTACATTTTACTGCATAGCCAATCATGCCAAATGCTCAGCTGACATAACCTGGGTGTACTGAAGCTCTGTGAAAACTGCAGTGTTTTCTTCTGCTTCTTGAATTTCTGGTGTTTCAGATTAGTATCTTACTCTGACATAGGCTTTTATAACCTGATTTTCTTGATTTCTGTGCTTGTCTTAAAAAAAGGGGAGGGGGGCACCTGGAAATTTATATTTATCAGATTTGTATTGTTAGTATAAGTGCTATTTCATAATGTCTTAATATGCATATGATAAACAGCAATAATTTGTTCTTTGATTGCACTGTTGAAATTAAAATTTATATGAGGTACACTTACAAAATTAAGCATCCAACTGATAGTTCATGTTTTCTCCCAAGTTGAATACTACTTTTGATGAGGATTGTACCTGTAAAGTTACTATGAAATTGTATCTGTGTTTCAGTTACATGGATACCTCAGTGGTCTGTCCAGCTGCACTGGATAAAAGTTGTTGCTTTTCCCTTGTATGATTCAGGAAGGAACAGTGCTGCTTTTTTAAAAAAATCAAATGTTTGAGGTTAGATCAATTTAGACAAAAAGAGCTGTATTCAATAAACAACAACTTGAAGAGGGTGGATAATGGAAAGCTTTTTGCAGCTTGGATTGTCTAGTTAGCTGTGTAGCAAGCAGTCACTGCTATCGTATGTGATAGTGTGGCAGATGAGAAGATAGATAAGTTACTAGCAGTTGGGTTTTTCCTTTCCTCCACAGACAGAAAAATGTTTTCACTCACTACAGATGCTGTAGTGCTGCAATTTTACTTTTCAGTCTGTGCACTCGTGTGAGTGAGAGTGATAATGTTAGCTGAGCAATTAGGAGGTGTTTTCTGAGCCCAGGGCTTTGGAGCCACTGCTTGTGGTGGTTGAAGGGTGGATTTTCTTGGGGTATTGTGTAGGTGTTTGAACCCTAAGAGGTGTGATGAGCACATGCGTGAAAATGAAAGGTTTAGTGCATACAAATATGTTGAGATGCAGGCTCTGAAGTGCTTTTGTGCTGTGAGAGCACTTCAGTGCAGAAGTGCAAGGTATAATGCATATGGTTGGAGGGGAAGAACAGGCAGCTTCTGTATCAAAATGCTGGGTGCATCTGTCTCTGGATCTGTGCATCCACACTGTGTTATTGTCAAATACCTATTTTTAGAACAAGTGTCTAATTGGTATTCATGCAGATGGGTGTCTCCCTGTCTCATCTGATCCACTCTGAGTGATGCACTTAGTGGGAGGTGTCTGCTGATGAATCTTTCCTAAGAGAGTGTGTTCATGTCAGTCTGTTCTCTCTTATATGTGTGCATGTGTTTAATTTGTTACATGAGTGTGTAAATTAAGTATGTGCATGTGTGTTTGTGCATTTACCTTTTGTATCCACTAGCATGCTCAAAGATAATATCTAATCCTCTAAAAAGATTAATTTAAAAAATGAAAGGTTGCAGAGCTTGCAGCCCTTCAAGACATGATTTTTCTCTTTATGCAAAGAATAAGTGCAGAGCAGTGCAGGTTGTGACCATGGAAACTTAGCTACCTCAGTCCAGACTTCAAGGGATTGCTGCTAGTATAGTGATGCAGCCAATGATAAATAAGAATGGTGATCTTTCTGCTGCCTTGATTATGACAAAAGACAGCATACAAGTTTGCGTGCTAAGTGTACAAGTTCATGCAAGTTCATGCTGCTAAATGTTTTCTTCAATTGTTAAGTAGAAAACCCTGGATACAAGTGCTAGCCATGTTAGACAGGTGTATTTTATTTTTATGAGGGGAAATACATAATGTTCATGAGAGGAAAGATCATGAGTCTGTTTCCACCCTGTGGCAAACTTATTGTGTGATTTGGGACAAGTAAGTTCTTATTGTGTCTCAGATTTGGAGAAAATAATTGCCTGTTATATTGTGAATTAAGCAAGATTCAATTCAATAAAATGATATGTATATTTAGGAAAAATGGGTTATGGTAGGCAAAGCTTTAACTATAATGAGCTTAATATAGTCTGTTCCACCTCGACATGGTAGATGTAATTATCTATATATAGTATTATGCATGATCTTGGTGTTTTAAAATGAGATATGTAATCCTAGCTCTAAGGAATAGGATTCATTATAATGTCACCTGATGCAAAAAGAGAGGCTAGGCCTTAGAGAGAAATTAATTTCCCCCCAAATTAAGATAGTCACAGTCTTGACTTTTCCAGTTGATCTAATTAAATTGTGGTTTGTATATGGAATGAAAGCGTGTTCCCTTTTAGCTATGATTTTCCTCTTGCTTGACACAGTAAACCTACAGGATTACAGGTAATCTTGGTGAAGGGTTCCAAAGCTATATTGCTTATGTGGTAAAGGAGTGAATGCGATACAGCTGCTGAAAAAGCTCCAGATCCTTTGAATAGATCTTAGTGCTTTACCTGGTAACAGTTGGGATGCTCTGAGTAAGACTGTCCTAGCACTGTTACCATCAGCACTCTCCCAGCTACTATCAGCAAGGGTGGTCCTCGCAGAGACACAGTCATATGCCTTTTTGGATGATTCTTTCTGGCTGTGAATAAGGTCTATGAAGTGGGGTGATCACACAGGTATTTGTGATAGGGGGAGAAGCAGAGGAGGAATTCAAATGGATGTTTCTGTTCTTAGGGTTCACCTTGTTTATAACTCAGGATTCCCTTTCTGCTTCTTTCTTCTCACAGATACTCCTGCTTCCCAGCATCATGGCCTCTGACCTGGAAAGCAGCCTTACTTCCATAGACTGGCTCCCACAGCTTACTTTAAGGGCTACTATTGAAAAATTAGGAGGTTCTTCACAAGCAGGACCTCCAGGGGCTGCCCGAAAGTGTCCCCCAGGCTCACCAACAGATCCCAATGCCACCCTGAGTAAGGATGAGGCTGCAGTGCACCAAGATGGGAAGCCACGTTACAGCTATGCCACTTTGATCACATATGCCATCAACTCATCACCTGCCAAGAAGATGACACTTAGTGAGATCTACCGTTGGATCTGTGACAACTTTCCCTACTACAAAAATGCTGGTATTGGTTGGAAGGTGAGGACTTGCATTGCTAAAGTACCCTTTTTGTCTAATTACAAGACTTATTTTCTTAATTCTGTGCAAAATACCCACACTGAGCAAAATAAAAAGACAGATGTGAAACTGAGTTGACCAGTTGGATTAAAATGCAGAGGCAAAACTCCCATTTTCTCTGAGAATTTTGTTGTATGTACATGGTGGCCCCTTACGGAGTGTGCAAAAAACCTACCACGAACAACCAAGAAAAACAAAACACCCCCCCCCCCAAACCTGCATCACTACCAGCCTCTGCATCACACTGATACAGTCTTCATTGCCCCTTCTGTAGATGTATAGGTGGTTCAACCCTGTATTATTTATCCTAACCCATCCCTTCCCTTTCCACAGCTTCTGTTGTGCTCTGTTCCGGGTCTGTGTAGTGAGCTTTAGCTTTTGAGTATGCACCATCCTTCTGTTTTCTCTCCCTGCTCCCAGACAGAAGGCTCTGTGTTTTTGTTCTAGCACTTACCTGTATCTCTTACTCTCTCATCAGAACTCTATTCGTCATAACCTCTCTCTGAATAAATGTTTCCGGAAGGTGCCTCGACCAAGAGATGATCCTGGGAAGGTAAGAAATCTGCATGCTCCTGGGCAAGCAATTTAAAACTGCAGGGAATAAGCCGGGGTTGCCCTTTCTAACTCATGGTTGGAATTTGAAACCTAAAGTGTAGGCAAAAATGGAAGCAGTAGTAAGATTTACTGCAGTGCTTTGGCTACAGAAGCATTTGCTTAAAGGGAACCTGTAGAAGGGCCTTAATGGTTTTAGCAGTTATTTTTCTTATCTGTGATCTTCAGTTGACTTTAAAGATAGTAAAAGAAGGAAAAAGTGGTGTTGAATGTACTTTATTAGTTTTGTTTCTTTTTGCTCTTGATCTTTATGTGTATAATGTGGGTCTAGTCCAGCCTGTTCTATTATGAAAGACCGTAGTGGCTGCTGGTGAGTGGCAGGACTGTGATATGACATCATGAGCTTCGTGGAGGCAAGATCCATGGAAGTGAGAGCAGAATCTATTTAGACTGCAAAACATTTGGTGTTGGGGAAAGTTGTCACCATCAGATAGTTTAAATCTATAGAAGTCATTTACCAGTAAAACTCAGGAATTTAAGAATTTGTTGGCTAAGTAAGGGCAAATAAAACTCCATTAGTATATATAAATTGTAAACAGGAATTGCTAGCAAAACCAAGACTTGGCATCTTGGCATGCAGATATTATTACTGTAAAAAAACCAACCAACTAAACAAGCAGAAGGAAATGGTGAGGATAAGCAGCTATGTTTTTAGACAGAAAGATTGTCTCTGCTCCCCCATCCTAAAGTTACTGGAAAAGGCTGCTTGCTCAGGCCTTTTATTTCAGGTTATATTTAAAGGACTAAGTGGTGCTCAGCTGGCATCTATAAACAGAAGTAGTATATCTCTGAAGATCACTGCTCAAAAATACTATTGATTATATGGCTTATTCCAGGATTCTAAATGACTTCAGTATATATGTTTTCAGGTGTTCATTGGCATGTTGGGCTGGGTTTATAATGAAAACCTGTGCTGTGCTTGTCACTGATGAATCAGATTTCAACTATAGGTTAAAATGACCTAAATCACGCTCTAGAGTTCTTTTTACACTTCAGAAAACAACGGACGTAATTATAGACTATTTTATTTGAAAGAGACCTCTGGAGGTCAACACACACCCCCACCCCCTACCAGACAGGGATGATTAGATTGGGTTGTTGAGGTCTTCATTGAGTTTTAAGTACCTCCAGGGTTGGAGATATCACAACTGAGCACTTGTTCCACTGCTGCACCACCATCACTGTAAAGAGACTTTTCTTTGTATCTGATTGTGATTTTCCTTCCTGTAACTTGTGTTTGTTGGACTTACTCTTGTGCTGTGCATTTTTGAGATGAGTTTGATTCTGCCTCTTTTATAATCTCTGTACACAGTTGAAGACAGTGGTTAGATCCCCTTAGCCTTCTCTTGCCCAAGCTGGACAGATCTCTCTGTGTGAACTGCTTGTACATCATGAGTTTTAGTTTTTAACCATCATGGTGGCCCCCCTTTGGATCCATTCTAGCACATCAGTGTCTGTCTTGAACTGGGAACCCCCCAGATGGACACAGTACTCAAAGTGCATTTTCATAAGCATGAAAAAAGAGCGATCCTTCTAGCTGTCTCTGCCCAACCTGAATATTGAGTTGGTTCTTATCAGTCAATAATAAATTCATGTTGTGAGCAAGATACTGAAGGGGGTGTGCAGGCCCAAAAGAGCTGACCTAGCTTTGATCAGAACATCCTTTGGTCTTCTTGGTGTCCTGTCTCAGAGTGACAGAAATGTAAAGCATTCTGCCTTCCACCAGTAGCATCGTACCTCATTGTTCGTTGAATCCAATGCAAGAGAGGAATCTCTTTCCAACGCCCAGGTCTTGGTAGTCTGATGTGTTCTGGAGGGTGGTGCTTGTGGTTCTGTGTTTAGTTGGTGCTTCATTCTTTTGGGTCAATAACCCGCAGCTTCAGGAAGCTCCCTGATTTAATCATGCACTCACCAATGGGTCTTCTTTTCAGGGCTCTTATTGGACAATAGATACGTGTCCAGATATATCTCGCAAGAGGCGGCATCCTCCAGATGATGATGTGAGTGTTGTTCTTTCCAGACAGTGTGGAAGCAGGAGGGGGGAATTCCCTTCTTGTTCCAAGAAGTCCTTCCAGCACCAGACCATGGTATCGTTTTGGGGGTAGGGTGTACAGATGGGGAGACAAAGGCTAGGACTGAATGAACTAGCGTGTGTCCTGCTGATTGGCTGTGGTTGCTGCTGTTCAGTAGCAAAGTTAATCTTGTTTAAAGTCCTTTTATCTGGACTGCTCAGTGACTAAAGCCCAGTCCTCCTCTTTTCTAAGCCATGAACTTTTACAGCAGGGGAGCTGGCTTCCCATCTGCAGTTTCACTTCTCCATCTGTTTTTAATTTCTGCTCCTTTCCTTTTCTCTTTCTTCCCTATCCACAGATACCACAAGACTCCCCAGAGCAAGAGGCAAGTAAAAGCCCCCGAGGGGCTGTTCCAGTCAGCACAGAAGCCTCTTTGCCACCTGAGGCCACCCCTCAGCTGTCACTCCAGAGCACCACCCCCATTGCCAACTACAGTCAGGTGAGCAGCAGGGAAAAGGATAGAAGCCTTATGGTGGTGGAAAAGGAGAGGGGGAGGAGTGCATGAATGGAAAAGCGAAGTGGTGAGGAGAGGTAATCATGAAAATCGTGACATAAAGACAAAAATAAAAAGAGAAGAAGCTGAAATTGCAGGGACAGAAAATAAGGAGGAAGTGAATTTTAACAAAGGGTTGGATGGGGACCAGGTTAAAGGCATATTGGTATTAGATAGCTGAAGACAAGGCTGGAGCCAGTGTGCTGCAGAGGGGGAGTGGTGGTTGATTTTCCTCAAGCAAAGTTTGGGAAGATTTGCTGGGAGATGAGCTAAGTGATATGGGATGTCAGTGCATCTAGTCTCTGGATCCCTGTCTCAAGTTATAAAACAAGTACCAGCTAAAGGCCCTACTTCTGCCTTCCTTAGCAGAGTGCAGGGCCTGTGGATGTTGCCTCTACTGTAGCAGGGGGGCAGGGCCGTGAAGGCGCCGATGTGCCACCCCCACTGTACAGTGCCAACCATGACTTCAAGTTCTCCTACTCTGAGATCAACTTCCAGGATCTTAGCTGGTCCTTCCGAAATCTCTACAAATCCATGCTGGAGAAATCATCTTCCTCTCAGCACGGTGAGTAACTATATGCGTCGTGGGGTGGGCAGGTATCTGCCCACACAGTCTTGTCCACCGATCTATCCTTGGTATCTCTCAGATCTTTCCTCATTTAGGAGGCTGTGCAAACAGACTTTCCTTCTTTGGCATGCTGTAATTAGTTCTGCCAGGAGCAGATACGAAATCTGCATGTCCTTTATCTATTGCTCCCCCTAGTTGTCTCAGAATAAAGAGAATAATGATTTAAAAATACCTTGTGTTGATACAAATGCAAATAGTAAAATGGCAGAAGCTTAGAGAAATGAAGTCCTGAAGAAAAGCATGTCGGAGAAGTATTCACAATCTGTTCAGGCTAGAAACCTTAAGAGAGAGGGGATTGTTGCATGTGGAGTTTCTCCAGAAGGAGAGTGGAAAGTCCTCATTGCTCAGATGTTAACAGATCTCAGATCTGTTCTAACTACTGTTAGAAGTAGGATTGTAGAAGGCCTTGGAGAGTTGAGCTTTGTGGGTTAAGAGTGAGGAAGAAAAAGCCTCAACTCCATTCATAGCTCATGTTTCTGGGATTGAGGAAGAAGCCACCAGAGGGCAGAATCGCCGTAGGGATGAGATGAGATGGGATGGCCACCAAACACACTTCAGAAAAATCTATACCGTTGTCCCTGCCTTTAAACACTCTTCTAAATATTAGTCTGGTGTAAAAAGGAATATATTATTAGATGGGCTTCTCACCTGTGCTGTCGGCAATCATACAGTGCAGGCCAAGTTTTCTACTCTAGGAGGAGCCTCCTGAACTTGTAGCTTCAATAAAAATTTATTGCTTTTACTGCTTTTGGCATGCTGGCACTTGAGATGCATTGTAGGGGCCTGTTTGAGGTGTTGTAGCATGAGAAAACTACAGAAAAATAGGGAACAACCTTGACTGAGTGTGTGCCTCTGTAAAAGCTTAGCAGTGGTCTGGATTTTTTTTCCCAAAGTCCTCAGCTGTAAGGTAGTCTAGGAAAATTCACTGTTTTGGACGAAATTTTGTGGGAAAATTTTGAGTCAGGGTGGCAATGTTCATCCTTTTGCCCCATTGCAGTAGTAGGATGCTCTAAGGGTTGATTTTGGATCTAGTGAAAAACTGAAGCTTGCTTGTGCATGGTTGAGTAAGGGCACTCAAAGAAAGAAATGAGTAGTTCAGGTTAGTAGCATGTAGTGTCCTTCACTGTGATTTTTCCTGGAGGTTCTACAACATAAGGGGAGAATGAACCAGGGAAGCAGACGTAAAAGAGATGCTCAGTTCCTGATGTGGGGAATAATGGAGAGCACCTGATGCTCTTGAATGTAGGGGATGCCTGAAATACAAGAGGCTAGACATGACGCAGCCAGTGAGTCGGGAGGAATGAGAGTAATAAAGGAGCCCTGATGCATGCAATGTGCTCTGTGTACAAAAGCAGTAGAATGTGTGACTTCTCATGATCTGTGTGAGGAAAAACTGTGAAGGTTCCCAGCCAAGCTGCTGGTAAGACAGGAACTGAAGGGAGCTTTCGGAAACAGCAAGTCAGATTTATCAAGTTACCTGTTTTCCAAATATTTTTTTAAGTTTAAGTTTGCTTAATGGTTATTTCTAGGAGAACAATATGTGCATGGCATTTCAGGAGAGCATGGGTTACTTTGGTAAATGCAGGAAAAATTCAGGGAGGAATTTCAGTGCCCCAACTCGGTACTGGAAGTTTAAATCCTACTTGGGGCTTTCTTGTAGAGCCTTTTGTTTTGAACAGAATCTGGAGCACAGCAAGGGCGTAACTGTGCAGTGATAGTTGTTGGCAGCCTGTAGAGGGCGCTCTAAAAGCTTCATAAATAGCAGGGTGAGCACTGTGAAATTAGAGATGGATGATTTAATCAGAGGTCTGATCCAGGCAGGTCTTAAAGCTCCCTCCTTTTTTTTTCTCGGCAGGTTTCTCTTCTCTCCTTGGTGACATGCAGCCCTCCAACCACAACTACTACATGTACCAGCAGCAGCAGCAGCAAGGCCCCTCATCAGTGGGTGCTGCTCCCCCACTCCACACTCCAACCCCAGAGGGCTGCCCATCCCAAGGGGGAAAGCAGCAGGGTGGTGAGGGTTACGGCCCTCCACCAGTGATGTCCATGCATCCACCTCCAATGCAGCATGGAGGCTACCACCAGCATCAACATCACCCACACTCCCACCCACAGCAGCAGCCACATCAGCACCAGCAGCAGCAGCAGTCACAGGCTTCAATCAACAGTGCTGGCTTTGGTGAGTCAGGGGCGATGGAAAGAACAGCTGGGGAAAAGGGAGCAGTGAGGATCCTCCAGACATAAATTCTGCAAGTGAGCTTTCCCTAAGTAGTGTCTGCATGGTGTGTGGAAAAAGGGTGAAAGCCATTTGTGATTGAAATCTGAGAGGGAAATTGTGTCCTCACTGAAGGAAAGGAGGATACATCCACGCTGAGTCTGGGATTCTGTTTAGGGATACAGGATAAAGTCAGGGACTAAATGAAAGAGGAGGTGCCATTCCTGGTCTTCCAAAGGAGAAAGGATTTCCAGCTTCTGTAGCATCAGGCTCTTTGGTGAAGAGGGGCCAATCATTTTATGTGAAGGGGTGGAGGGAACGGGCAATCTGTATTGGAATAATCTTGTCCCCATTTCATTCCAGCATTTCCCCCTGACTGGTGCTCCAACATTGATTCCCTGAAGGAAAGCTTCAAGATGGTAAACCGGCTGAACTGGTCTAGCATTGAGCACTCCCAATTCTCAGGTCAGTGTTGGCCTAGTGACTACATCTAGTGACTCAGTGACTGGGGCTGTAGTCTAGAATATGTGGGTGCTGTGCCCAGGTTTGGTTTTTTTTCAATGTATCCATGGCAGAGGTGTTGGAACTAGATGATCATTAAGGTCCCTTCCAACTCAAACCATTCTGTGGTTCTATGACTCAACCCTTCTCTTTGTAAAATGCGGTGTCTTACTTCATGGGTTCTGTTAAAGACCTTGAAGCACTTAAACACTGCAGGGATTTTGAGCAGGGGGAATTAATTAATAAAAGTATGTCAGAAAGGCAACTGAGATTTTTCCCTCCTGCTCTTCCCTCCCCTACCTGAGTCAGTGAGACAGTATCCTAGGTATGGAACTCTTCAGGTGTTTGGTGAGAGATACGAAGCAGTGAAATTGGGTTTGTGGTGAGAAGGTAGGATATAGGAGTAGAAGACAGAAGCTCTTTGCAGGGAGGACCACAGTGTGAGTGCTGCTGTCTTTGACATTGTTCTTTGTCCCCTGCAGAGCTAATGGAGAGTCTGCGTCAGGCTGAGCGGAAGAACTGGACGCTGGATCAACACCATATTGCCAACCTCTGTGACTCAGATC
>JAVJGJ010000057.1:8558915-8581666 GCA_035590215.1 Microhierax caerulescens | reverse complement strand
GATGTCCTCTGGTAGGTGCCAGCTAGTGCTTTGCAGAGGATGTTACTGAGAGCCGGCCCTGTGGAAGTCTGAACACACCACCAGAAGAAAAACAAAACGAGATGGCTCCTTCTGCGTATCCAAGTGCTCCTCATTTGCATAATTGCCTCATTTGCATATTAAGTTGTGCCTCATTTGCATATGTAAATACATGCCGGTCAGTGTGCAAATTAGCCTCGTTCCTCTGCCCCTGAAATCAATGTGCGTTGTTAGTGTATGGGAAGGCACCGGGTGGGCGGCGTGGAGCTCTGCCGGTGCGCGGGTACCGGCCTGCAGGGCAGGGGGGATGCTGCCTGTCCCAGCGAGGGACTCGGTCCCTCTGGCGTGGTGTGGCCACCCTGTGCTTTGTGTCTGTGGTCAGGGAGAGAGGGGCGTGGTCTCACGAGTTTATTTTTGTGCATGCTTTCTTAATAAAAAGAAAAAGTGAATGTTTATGGTTTAACTCTTTTGGTGCCAGTATTGATTTTTTTTTTCAGCGGCGCCCGTCAGGTGGGCTCAGTTCCCACCTACTTACTTTAGAAACAGAATCTGGGTGTGGACATCGCTAAATTCACAGCCCACACCCGTACGTACTTTATGACTGAGGCTTTAGGATGTCAAAGAGTTGAAAGGTCTCACAGCTGGCTGTTCTTCGGAAAGGAATTTTTGGGACTCTGGTGGTGGAAGGAAGTGTTTGGGACAGTGAGCGCGTGCTAAGGGACATAGCTACATCATGTGTGTTGGACCAGTTAGTTTGCTGGGGCAAAGAAGTATCTTGGGCATCTACCAGGGTGTGAGAATCAGCTCAGTGCAGCTGGCTGGGGCAAGTGCTGTACTGCTGTAAGAAAATGTAGCGCTGTCCTCTAGGGAAATCTTCAGGAAAAATACCCCCTAGACCCCCAGTGTAGACAAAGAAGAGGAAAGATGGGATGAGAGATTCCAAGGAGATACATCAAAGTTAGTTTCATCTGCAATTTATCAGAGACAGATGTAGAACATAGACATATGCAAATAACTCTAATGACATTCTCATCCAGCAATTTGGAGGTTAAACTACGTGATCTTGCTTTCTTCTTCAGAGCATTCTGTGTTTCCTGCTTCACCAGAGTCTTCCCTCAGATTATTATTCTTGGTACTTCCAACATCCCATCTCTCTAGAGCAGGATGTAAAAGCGGTTAGTTGTTACAATCTGGACCATCTTGGTGTCCTGTGTGTGGATCTGCAGATTACTCAAACGTCTTGGAGCAAAAAAAAAAAAAAAAAGCCGTGGAGAGTGATTGATGTGCGGTCCTATAGCCCTCTTTCTGCAGTGGTGATCACAAGTCCTGCATTACACTGTGCTGCTTACATCCTTCTCTGTTGAACTCTTGCTTCCATGAAGGGAGTAAGTGGTCAAACGTGTTGGTTCATCAGTAAAAGCATTTTCCAAGATTTGTTGCACTGATTGCCATGCCTTTGCCCTGAAGTCCCGTCCCACAAAAACATAGAGCAGGGGGTTAATGCAGCTGTTGGCATAGGCAAGTGCTGTAGAGAGGTGATCCCAGAGGATCAATGACTCTTCCATTGTTGCAAGAGTAGGTACAAAGGACAGAACCCCAACTACATGGTATGGAGCCCAGCAGATGAAGAATGCAGCTACTACGAGCACAATTGTTCGCAGCATCTTGTTGCGTGGCTTGTGAAACTGATTTGCACGCATTCTGAAAGCAATAAGAGCGTAGCAAACTGCCATTATGCCAAAGGGGAGTACAAAGCCAAAGACAGCCCTAGTGATGTTCATTAGCACTAAGGGAAGCGACACAGAAAAGATATCTTCATAGGAATTTCCCCATGTGTCATTACCATTGTAGGCTAAAGATGGGTATTCTTCCAGTGACTCATTTACAGAACCCTCCATATAATCTTGCTCCTCAAAATCGCCAAAACTGTACCCACAGTCAGTTCTGTTCTCATGAGTGCTAGTGTCACGGTAGTAGAAGACAGGACAGCAGAAAATGAAGGCTAGGATCCAAATGCCAAAGCATATTAGTGATACAAGTTTCACTGTCCGATGATTTTGACACCAGACGGGTTTCATCACAAGGAGGCACCGGTCAATGCTGATGGCCACAAGCAGGAAGACACTAGCAAACATAGTGAAGATTATGACTGATGGAATGACTTTGCAGAGGAACCAACCATATGGCCAATGTTCATGGAGGGCCAGGTGAACAACAAAAAATGGCAGGGACAAGCAGCACATGAAGTCAGCCACAGCAAGGTTTAGGAACCAGACAATGTTCACAGACTTTTTCATTTTCAGACCAGCTACCCAGATCACCAGTCCATTGCCAGGGATACCGATGATGAAGACGATGATGAAGACAACAATGGAGACAATGGATTCTGATGCGTAATATACAGCAGCCTGTTCATGTGAACTGCTATGATCCAGGAGTTCAGGCATTTCTGTAGCTATAAAGCAGAAAGCATATTAGTAAGCAGTTCACACCCTCCTCCCCAAAGTCTTCCCTTTATCTGTACTGAAGCATCTCTGAGTCAGGTGACAGTACAGAGCTGTCAAAGGCTTTTACTGATCTGACCATTACACACCACCATCATTCTCGTGGTGGCTAAGCTACGTAAGGCCCACTACTCAAACAGGGGGCTGTGTACCATTAAGTTCTCCTACCTCTGTCATCCCCTTTGATTTCAATCTGGTTCTTTTCAGTCTCGAGAATGTCTCTGTTCACATGCCTAGCCTCCAAAGTGGAGCCCTCTGTTCACATGCCCACACTGTCACCAGGTGTCTTTCCTGTCTTTCCTTACATACACTTTGCTTTGGAAAGGTAAGTCAGCATTTTAGTTCCTTTTCCCTCTAAAATGAGTGATTTCTTCTGGCACAACCAGTGAAATAGGTTTACGTTAAGAAAGCAATGCTTGTCTTAAAGAAATAACCCTGCTCCGTTTTCTGGATGCTATAAATAGGACAGGACAGCAACTCTGTTTGCTAAGGGGTATTTTTAGGGAAGTTTCAGCAAGCACTTCCTTCTCCCTGTATTTGTTCTGAGCTCTCTGTGCACTTCTTGGAAACCCTATCTTGATGAGACGAAAAGCAAGAAATGAACAGTTTAAGAGGAACAGACAGGGATTTAGTTGTAGAAAGAAAAATGAAAATACAGAGTAACAGCAGTAATGTTCTTGAGCCATTTTAGATGTAAGAAAAGGTGTCTTATTGCAAGACAATGAAGTTGAGCCACAGAATACTTAAGTGATGTTATAAAACTTTAAGACTAGTAGTGGAAAAACTTTGATTCCTCAATTATTCTTGGACTTGCATCTTAGTACATTTAGAAGGGAAAGTAAATTAGCAAAGTCAAGATAAAACTGAAAAACAGCCTGATTTTTGTCCTTTAGGCATTAATAGAATTGTTTATAAAGCCCCTGTTACCTAAACCCTTGTCAAATCAATGAAAACAGCTGTCTTGCTGAAAGGTCCCAGAACGCAAGGAAACTGCAGAGGTGAGAGCTGAATACACTGCAGAAGCAGCTGAGGAGACACAAATTAGACAACCCAGACTGATTCTATTTTAACTTCTATTATGCCAGTACTTAAATGACAGTCAGGGACTGTTGTGTGCAGGACTAAATATCAATGCTATTTTAAAAAAAATAATTCCCAGATCAGCAATCTCTTTCTTGTATAGCATATAGTCTAAATGTGGAGTGACACATAAGTGTTAGAACCACTTCACCATTAAGAAAATGAGATAAACAGTTTAACAAACATTGTAATTCACCATTTTTTTTATAACAACTGCTAAGAGGCTTTTAGGTGAGGGTGACCTGCAAGGAAAGCTGTGAAAGAAGTCATGGGAAGGCAGAAAGGGGCTTAAATTAAAAACTAACAAATATGTTCCATTTCCTGTGGTCTTGCTGATACATGCAGAAGCGACTTTTACAGGGACAACGGGAGAACAGTGCTGCAAGAGCTGAATCTTCCTGCCTTCCCATATAGCTACAGAAAATGGTATGAAGGGGGTAAGGAATCAAGGAATGCTGTAAAGATAGTAGTACAAATCCCTACTCCACAGCAAACTGAGGGATGAATCAAAAAGAAGATACTGCCCACGCTGTGTTTTCAAAAGTGCTAAAAGGGTTGCTATGCGGTTATGAAAATGGAAGCGGGAACTGGAGGGGAGAAAGATGTTTTCAGGAGTGAAGAGTAAGTAAGGAATTGCAAGTTGAAGAGGAAAACAGAATTCTGCAGCTTATTATACCTACCTGAGTGAAGCAGGTGTGTTGATGTGTCAGCGAGCAAGTACCATCGGTCTTGTCTCTGGAGTGACTGAAGAAAAGAACTCACATGATGTTTTAGGAACTGCTTTTTTCCTGTATGTGCAAATGTGTGTGCTAAGTATGTTCTTCAATCCTGACGGAAAGGTTTAGAATAACTGATACTTGAATATTTAGATATGATCTGCTGATAAAATAGTCAACCAAATGAAGCTCTCCCAACATCGTTGAAATAATATAGTGCCCTGAGTAAAATAATAATAGAAAGCAAGGGAATGATAGTGCAGTGGATTTGCATGGCAAGGTTTTGATAGGGAGTGGGGATACAGGGGTGGCTTCTGTGGAAAGATGCCGGAAGCTTCCCCCGTGTCCAATGGATTCAATGCCAGCCGGCTGCAAGACGGACCCGCTGCTGGCAAAGGCTGAGCTCATCTGTGATGGTGGTAGTGCCTCTGTGACAGCATATTAAGAAAGGAGGAGAAGAATATCTGCACCAGTGGGGCAGGAGTGAAACTGTGAGGGAGCAACAACTCTGCAGACACCCAGGCCAGTGCAGAAGGAGGGCAGGAGGTGCTGCAGCCCTCGGTGCAGCAGGCTGTGCCCCTATAGCTCATGGAGGTCCACGGTGGAGCAGATCCCCACCTGCAGCCCCTGGAGGACCCCACGCCAGAGCAGGTGGATACCTGAAGGAGGCTGTGCCCTGTGGGAAGCCCACACTGAAGCAGGTTTACTGGCAGGACTTGTGACCCCATGGGGGACCCATGTTTGAACAGGCTGTTCCTGAAGGACTGTGCCCCATAGGAAGGACCAATGCTGCAGCAGTGTGTGAAGAACTGCAACCCATGGGAAGGGCTCACGCTGCAGAAATTCATGGAGAACTGTCTCCTGTGGGAAGGACCCGCATTGGCGCAGGGGAAGAGTGTGAGGAGGAAGGAGCAGCAGAACCAACGTGATGAACTGACTGTAACCCCCATTCATTGTCCCCCTGCACTGCAGGGGGGGAGAACATAGGGAAATTGGGAATTAAGTTCGGCCTGGGAGGAAGGGGTGGGTGGGGGGAGGGTGTTTTTTCTGATTTGAATGGTAATATATTAAACTAATTTTCCCCAAGTTGAGCCCATTTTGCCTGTGACAGTAATTGCGGAGTGATCTCCCTGTTCTTATCTCAGCCCATGAGCCTTTTCTATTTTCTCTCCCATCTGGTTGAGGAGGGGAGTGACTTAGCAGTTTTCATGGGTACCTGGCATTCAGCCAGTGTCAAACCATTACAGATAGGCATAGACATATAGTTTACTGTAGTTTCCATAAGACAACTGCATCAGTTGTCTTGCCTGTTGGCATAACGATGACTTTTGTTTGATGTAATTCATAATTCCAAACCCTGCCATGTCGCCGTCAGGTGTCCAATCTGTTGTCCTGTATCCACTTCCATGTTTTATCAGATTAGCACACTCACCTATCTAATCCCATTTGGGGAATTCTTATCAATCCAGATCAGCTGCTATCCCATCTTGAGAGAGCTTATTTCACCAAATACATCACACTGTACTCAGCAAACTATAACTGGTAATGTCAAAGGGATTTTAATCTGTTTTTTGACCTTTCAGGGTATTCAAAGTCTTGTTGGTTTGTTTTTGGTTTTGTTTTTGGTTTTGTTTTTGTTTTTAAAGAAGGAACTTGATGGATGATAAGTTAGAAGTGGCTCACTGAAATGCTGATAGCACAAAATGTGGCATGACTACAAAAAGAAAAGACATCTACGGCAAGGCATTTCAAATGTGCAACAATAGGTTTCCTTCTTACACACCCGATTTGGGAAATGAAAACTGCTAGCAGAAATGACAAAAGCCAGGCATACAAGAATCAGCCTCAGTATTTCCGTTTTTGCCTGGAAAATGAACCAGAACGGAGCTTCTCATAATTCAGCCCTGCCAGCTATTGACATTCTTTGCTGTGAGGGTGCATTGCTGGCTTACATTCAGCTTTTTGTCCACCAGGACCGTAACATCATAATTCTTTGCACAGCTGCTTTGGTGGTTAGCCACCAGCATGTATTAGTGCTTGGGCTGTTCCCCACCAGGCACAGGACTTTGCACTTCTTCCTGAACTTCATGAGGTTCCTGTTTGCTCAGTTCTCCACAATGTCAGTTCCTCTGAACAGTCACAATCATCAGCCGCTCCTACTAGGTTTGTATCACCTGCAAACTTGTTAAGGGTGCATGTTGCTTCATCATCCAGGTCATTAACAAAAAGTTAAACAGTACTGGAACAAGTGTCAACCCCAGCCAGACGCCACTAGTGACTGGTTTCCAGCTGGACTTAGTACTTCTGATCACCACCCTCTGAAACCAGCATTTCAGTCACTACTCAGTCCCCCTCACTGCTTTATCTAGCTCATACTCCATCAGCTTGTCCATAAGGATGTTCATATTGAAGTTTATGTTGATGTACAGTCTCAACTGGCCACCACAAGTTGGCTAAAACCTTAATGCAAGTTACCACTTATATTGACATTTCAGGTTTGTTACAACAAAACTGCACCAGTCTATCAGTTACTAAACAGTAAAGCAATTGCAACTGTACACAGAGTGGTGACACACTCTAGGTAAGTTACTACCATTCAAAGGAAAACCAGGAGTCACTGCAGAAAGTTCTATGAAAAATCATGTCAACACACAATGAAAGGTAAATGTAACAGGAAGTATTCAGCTGCTTCTTGAATACTAAATGCTGTTGTGGTCCTCGATTTTAAAAACAATTATAGAATCAGAAATGATACAGAAAATTATTAGACAGCTATGGATCAGAACGGCTTCTTTTGGTGGACAAGCTAAATAGATGAGAATGATGTCTCTTTCCCAAGATGAATCAAAGTGGCAGTATGAGACACACATGGAGAAGGTGACATGAATTCTTATAGCACAAGAACTAGGAGGTATCAAATTAAATGATCAGGTAGAAGTTTAAAACAAAACTATATTTTTTCATATTGCATAATTAGATTTACGGCTCCAGGGATGATATGGGCAGCCAAACTAAATTTAAAAAAAGCAAATAGATGAATTCATTAAAGGAGTCTGTAAATACTGCTAACAAATGTACACCAAACCTCTGGCCCGCTGAGCTGTTATACTACAGATTGCTAGGATATTATACTAGGAGAGTGTAATTCCGTACTGTTTTATAGGCTTTGTTTAAGCAGCTCTGTTCCTCTCCAAGGTCTGCCTCTCACTGACGTCTTTGCCTTATTTCTGGCAGTCTGGCAAGCAATGCAACACTAGCATATTGCAAGCAGGGAGGCAGAGCCTGCCTTTACACTGTGGCACATATCTGCATTGGTTATCAGTGCTGTCTACTCCTACTAGCTCTTGCGCAGGCTGCATAAAAGGGTTCAAATCTCTCTTCTCTGGGCTGGTACTTGTCCGCCCCGGCAATCAGCCTGGCAGGGCACCCACACAGCAGGGTGTGAGCCTCTGCTCCTTGGGGCGTCGAGATCTGCCATAAAGCAGAGCGCGTCAGCCCCTCCCCCCCACTGCAGGGAGGCAGAGCAAGCTGGCAGGGGGAAAGGGAAAAGGAAGCTGCGCGTTTGCGTCATTCTGTATCTGTTCAGGTACTTTGCTCACACCAGTCACGCATCTTTCCCGTGTATCTACTCATACAGCTGCAAGCATAATTTCTGGGGAAAACTAGGCTCGTCACATTTAGATATGCTAGTTAAATTACAACTATCCTACTTTGTTATTTTTATTGACCCCAGACAATTCCTGTCCTTGGCTTCAAAATATCTTCACTTACTAGAGCTATGGAATCACCAGTACAGACCCCATTTCTTTGTTTCAAAGCTTTTCTGCACCACTTGCTGTCAAGAGATACAGTGCTGGGCTAGTTAGATGTTTGGCCTGACAGGACAGCTTGTTTGACTGCTGTGACTGAGGTTCATTACCATAACTATTAACTAATTTATCTCTGGAAACAGCAAGAAACAAACCTCCAGATACCATTTCAGCTCTCACTGCACTAACACTACTCCATACCGGAAAAAAGTAATTCCTCAGACGTAGTGCTGTTTCATTCACTTTTTGTTTTACCCTCAGCAATAAACTGTGCTTACTGTCTTCCACAGAGAGCTTAAATTGCTTCCTAGCACAATTAGCTCATGCTACACCCACCCCCTGGCTCTGTGGGTATTTAAGTTTGCTTGCAACTTTTCTCACACCTTGTCTCCACTTTTCAGAGTAAATATTTAGTACTTCTAGAGGTTCAGTCATAGGCTACTGCATAGCGGTGAACTGCAACACCAGTTGTCACTAGAAAGTCACTATTAAAAACCCAGCAGCTTAAATGGTACTATTTTTACCATATTTAATAAATAAACTAGTATCTATACGCTTATTTTGGCCACATTTCTGGGAAGTCACATAGCAGGCATTTTCACTGCTTCTAGCTGCAAAACTTGTAAGGGTTTGTGCTGTGCCTGCTCTTTGGCTTGGTGTTTTACCACAGACCCCCCGAGCCCGGCGCCACAGGCCGCACCAAAATCCATTCGCTTAAACCCCAAGCTTCAACCCAAGGTTGCAGAAAGGACACGGCGCTGGGGGGACAGCGCCCAGGCCCGCGGCCGAGCAGGAGCTCACGAACCCCCCAGGATAACCGTGTGGCAGCACAAAGCCCAGCCCCGTGCTTCGGCCAGGCCTGACCCCGCCGCCTCTCGCTCGGTGCCGCGGGGCCGCCGCGTAGCGGGCTGGCGGGAGGCCGGTGCCTCAGGGCCTCCCCCGGCCCCCCCACGCCCCAGCGGAGCTGCCGGCAGTCAGGGCCGCCCATAGCCCAGGGCGGGGACCCGGCCTCCCCGGGGGCGCCTTATCCCGCCCGGCTCCGCCCGCTCCCGCCATGGCTCCGCCCAGGTCGAGGACAGCGCCCGGCACCGCTTCATCGGCCCGAACCGAACATGGCTGCGGCAGGTTCTGTGGGGGAGCTGCCAGGATCCAAGATGGCGTCAGCCCCTGCTGCTGTGTCAGAAGTGGCTCCAAGATGGCCTCCTCCCCGCCCCCGCGCTTAGAGCTGCCAGGATCCAAGATGCCCTCCTTCCGCGCCTTTGACGTGGCTGGCTTCCCGCCCGGCCGCCCCAGCGTCCCTCGGCGCTGTCTGCCCTCATCAAAGATGGCGGTCGGAAGCGTCCCCGGTTATTAGGCTCCCCCCCGTCGCTCCTTGCCGGGTGGTTGGGGTTGGCGGCCGAGATGGCGGCGGCAGAGCTGGAGTACGAGTCTGTTCTCTGCGTGAAGCCCGATGTCAACGTCTACCGCATTCCGCCGCGCACTTCCAACCGCGGGTACAGGTGAGGCAGCGTGCGGGGCCCGGGGTCGGCCTGGATAGGCGCGGCCCAGCCCAGCCCTGGCTGTAGGGGCCGGGGCTGGGCCCGGGCTGGGGCGTCCAGCACCGAGCGCGGCCTCAGGCAGCCGTGGCCCGCGGTTGCAGGCGGGTCAGGCCCGTCCCCCGGGGCCTTGGCCCGCAGCGGCCTGAGCTGCCTGTGGCGGGGGATGTGGGCCCGGCGGCCGCAGCGTTTGCCCGGCGCTTTGGGGAGCAGCGGCCTCTATTGTGAATCCTGTGAGGACACCTGAACAACTTGCTCCTCCGGGGCTGGCTGCTGCTCCCAGTTTGCCCAGTTCCCTGGGATGTCAGTGGTGTGGTGTAGCGGCATGCAGAACTTAGCCTGTGGGCTCTCGCAGTAGAAGGGAAGAAGGCAGGAGTTCAGCATGATTTTTGAGAACAGGTTGCAGAACCGTGAGTTAAAAATGCTTCCCCTCTCTAGCCCTCCTCTCTCTAGCTAGAGCCGGGGGAGCGTGACTGCAAGCTGTGCCCACAGACCTGCTGGAGAAGGGAGTTTGTGCGCTGAAGCCCCCATGGCTGTTGGTGGTACAAGGTTTGATGACCTTGGCAAACCGTTGCCACTGTGGATGTTGTGCCTGGCCATAGGTGTTTATTTCCAGTTGTAAAATCCTGTAGGTTGGGGCTTTTTGATTTTTTTTTTTCTTTTCTTTTTCTTTCACAACAGTCTGTAGCAAAGAGTTTGGGCTAGTCAAGATGGTTGTGCATATGATGTTTTCCCTGGTGTAAGCTAGTTGCCTCTTGGCCCAGAAGTACTTGATACCATTTTACAGCAATAGGGTAGAATAATAGCATAGCTTTTCAACACACCATTAACTAACTCTGGGGTCTTCTTGACGCTCACAAGTCATTTATTAGTTGCTTTTGGTTTTGCTGTTCCAAGTGAGTTTCAGTCTCCACGCTTCTGCAAGCTTATCAAGGTAAAGACAGAGTTGATGTTTTCTGGACTGTATCTATTTGCCTTTACTCAGCGGAAAGAGGCTGGTCAGAGCCATGTGTGTTGACTGGCAGCAACAGGGAGGAGCTGAGGCTTCATATATTGTTTGGGGAGAGAAGTGGAATAAGGCAGCTGGAGGTGTTGAAGGTTTGGGAGCAGAGACTTTTGCTGACATGGTTGGACGTAAGTGGAGGCATTGATGCATGGTCAATGAACAGTTGCTTTTCTTTTTAGGGCATCAGACTGGAAATTGGACCATCCAGACTGGACAGGGCGACTTCGTGTCACCTCTAAAGGCAAAACTGCATACATAAAACTGGAGGACAAGGTTTCAGGTAAGGGAAAGGCTGTGGCTTGACAAGACTGCGACTATGATTGCTGCTTATGAGCCTGTGCTTCTAAACCTGCTCAGAGCTGTGCGTGGCAACCCTGGCCATGCTTTAGCAAGAGGTTGCTCTCAACACTTAATTCTTTGTCTGCAGGAGAACTCTTTGCCCAGGCTCCTATAGATCAGTACCCTGGCATTGCAGTAGAGACTGTGACAGATTCCAGCCGCTATTTTGTCATTCGAATTCAGGATGGGACTGGTGAGTTGCAAGATCATGTATGTGCCAAGGGTTAGGGGTGGAGGAGACTTAGCCTGGTGGAGCTGGGTGTATGCCAGGTGGATTGAAATGATTTTGGGAATACTGAAAAGGCTGGGTAGTGTGCCTAGAGGGGTAGGAAGGCAAGGTTAACATAGGAGGGTTCTTTATGTTGCACAGAGTCCAGGGGCTGGGAAGGAACATTCCGTTTCTGAGAGTGCCACGTGGGAAGAAGGGTGGATCCTGAAGGCTAGGAACAATGAACTGCTGTGAGCTGCTGGTGTCCAGCTGCAGGTGTGTCAGAGGGAGGTAGCACAGAGTGGTGTAGGAGAAGCAGGATTTTGGAGTAAACGAACACAAGGGCCCATTTGCAGGACATCTGCAATGACTCCTCCTGTCTCCTTGCTAGGACGAAGTGCTTTTATAGGCATTGGCTTCACGGATCGTGGTGATGCCTTTGACTTCAACGTCTCTTTGCAGGATCACTTCAAGTGAGTTGCCCTTTTCTGGAATGCTGTTTTTCTTCTGGCCTGTAGAATATGGTGGGTGGTGGTGCATGTTCATTTTGTGCAGGTTTCCATGGAATGGTCCTGAAGTCCTACTCTGGTTCTATCAGGGACACTTGAGTGTGCTGCCAACTGTTGTGCGAGCTGAGAGTCCTGCAGGGTCAGATCTCTAAGTCTTAAGCTTAGGTCCTGTGATACTACAGATGCAGTGTAGACAGTCTCTTGGGTTTGTGGTGGTCCCAGCTTTTTGCTGTACTACACTGGGAGTAGGGAGGTAGCTGGTTTGTCTAGGCAAGGTAGTTCTTTGGCGGGATGGGGAGAGGAGCTATGCATTTTTCTGAAACCTGATTCCCCTTTGCCACAGGGTCTTACATCTTCCTCTTCTTTTTAGGTGGGTGAAGCAGGAGACTGAGATCTCCAAGGAGTCCCAGGAAGCTGACACACGTCCCAAATTAGACTTGGGGTTTAAGGAAGGGCAGACCATCAAACTGAACATTGGGGTAAGCAGCACAGTTTACCCTGCTTCTTTCTCTGCATATGCCAGTGGAGACTCTTCCTCACTTGTCCTTTCTTTTTATACAGAACATGACATCAAAGAAAGGAGGAGCAGCTAAGCCCCGTGTGTCTGGATCGGGGGGCTTAAGCCTGCTGCCACCCCCACCAGGAGGCAAAATTGCAGTCCCTCCTATACCTCCCCCTTCTTCCACAGCCATTGCCAACCATGTCACACCGCCACCCGTGCAGAAATCCAGTACTGTGAGCAATGCAGGTAAATGTCAGCGTACAGTAAACAGTCTGTCAGATACCAGTAGGTGCATAGAGGGGCCTGAGGCCTGCTTTAGAGAACCGGTGTTCAGTCTAGTGCCAGTAGTGCCTGTGAGACATGATGTTTCCTGAGGGCTTTGCTCTCTTTGACCCAAGGATCTCCATGCTTGTTTAATAGTACTTGCTTGTTCTCCTTGCAACAAGGACTGCATTGTAGCTTCTGTCTTTGTGAAAGGAGAAACCAAGCGACTTGGTCAAAACAGTTAGGACAGTGGGGTGGGTATGAAATTCAAATAGTTGGATTTTTCTAAATGTGTATGTGCTTTAGGGACACTAGCAGAGCTGTGTAGGGTATCCAGAAAAGTACTGCACAGTCACTTGCTTTCTGCAGAAAAATACAGCTAGACTTGTGGTTCTTCTTGAAAGATGCAAGAAAAGCGCTTCTTGACAAGCTTTGACTAGGGAGACCGCAAGCTTTAGTATCAACAGCAGAAAGAGGTGCAAAGTGTAGTAGGATTGTGGATATAGCTCTGCATATTAAAAATATGTAGATAATTTTATGTATGTATTACATATAAAATAATTATAAAAATGTATATGTTGAAGTTCATATATTTGTGTGTGTATGCATATACACACATGTATGTGCATGAAGTTCAGCAAGGCCAAGTTCAAGTTCCTGCACCTGCAGTGGGGCAATCACCAGTATCAATACACACTAGGGGATGAGTGGATTGAGAGCAGCCCTGCAGACAGTGACTTAGGGATACTGGTGGCTGAAAAATTGGTTTTGAGCCAGCAGTGTGCGTTTGCAGCCCAGAAAGCCAATTGTATCCTGGGCTGCACGAAAAGAAGCATGGCCAGCGGATTGAAGGAGGTGATTCTTCCCTGCTGCTCCACTCTTGAGACCTCACCTGGAGTACTGCATTCAGCTCTGGGGTTCCCAGCACAAGGAAGACATGGCTTTGTTAGAGCAGGTCAAGAGAAGGGCCACAAAAATTACCAGAAGGCTGGTGGAACACCTCTCCTATGAATAAAGACTGGGAGAGTTGGGGTTGTTCAGCCTGGAAATGAGAAGGCTCTGGGGAGACCTTATGCAGCCTTTCAGTGTATAAAGGGGGCTTGTAAGGAGGATGAAGAGAGACTTTTTACAAGGGCCTGTAGTGACAGGACAAGGGGCACAGGTTTCAAACTGAAAGAGGGTAGATTTAGATTAGATATTTGGAAGAAATTCTTTGCTGTGAGGGTGGTGAGACACTGAAACAGGTTGCCCAGAGAAGTTGTGGATGCTCCATCATTGGAAGTGTTCAAGGCCAGACTGGATGGGGCTTTGAGCAACCTGATCTAGTGGAAGGTGTCCCTGCCTGTGGCAGGGGGGTTGGACTAGATGGTCTTTAAAGGTCCCTTCCAACCCAAACCATTCTGTGATTCTGTAACAAAGAGGTTGCTGCAAGTCTTCCAGACACTGTGTGAAAAGTGTGACCATACAGAGGTGTCTGGAGAGCTGGTGATACCCTTACGAAGCCAGAAACTTCAGCAGCGCTGTATGCGGATCAGTGAGAAGAAACCACAAGCTTCTGGATAGGGCTGGGCTCCAGTGCGTGGTTTGTACGGTTAAGGTGGTGCCTTTTTGGCAACTGTTACAATTGCTGAGCTTGGGCTGAGTCTAAGCCGTGTCTGTTGGGAGAGGTGGTACCTCACAAATCTGCCAGGTGGTGTGCTGCATGGGGACTGAAGAGTGCTTGAAGACAGTGTACCCCTGCAGCATGAGCTGGATGCTCTGCACACATTCAGCAAAGTCGTAACTTCCTTCTTCTGGTGGGATAGCTGGAGTCCCTTCAAAGATTCTCTGCCCTGCATCCAGCAGTTTGTGTGAGATGACAGTTTAAATGCTTGTTGGGTTTTCTTCTTGATTACCTTGAATTTTTTTTCCTTTTTGTTTTCTTCTGCGTTAGATATTCTATTAGACTTAGATGCCCCAGCATCTGCATCCAAGGCACCAGCATCAGCTACCACAGACCTCTGGGGAGACTTCAGCACTGCATCCAGGTAAACCGTAGTGAAGGGAACTATACACAAGAAGCGTAATGTCCTCATGGGCACTGGAAGAGCCATAAGTTAAGAAGTCTTACTAGATCTGCTCCTTTGATTCTCCTTTCTTTTATTTCAGTGCTGTTCCCAATCAGGCTCCTCAGCAGTCCAACTGGGTCCAGTTCTGAATGGTCAAAGAAGTGGAATGGGACAAACTGATGACCAAGAGGCTCTAGAGGCACCAAATGAGATCAGAGGGGGCACAAACCTCTCTAGTCTTCAATCAGAAACAAATCGGGACAATCCTTCCTTTTTAAACCAGATCTTCACTTCAGTCAGAACTTACTATTTTTGATCCCACAGTGAAACTGCTCAACCTAAAGCGAACATACTGACTCCTCACAAGATGGGCAAGGAGAGAGGTAGTCTCAGCACAAAACCTTTGAATTATGACTGTGGTGAGGAGTGAGCCTCCCCATGCACGCACTACTCTTCTTGTCTTTGGTGCAATTGATAGTGCTCAATGTTCCTGTGCTCTTGTCGGAGGAGTTATGCAAGTCCTTGAGTAGACCTGCTGCCATTGTGCTGTAGCTCCAGGTGGTGCCCCATCTTGAGGCTCCTTGTTTGGTTTGCAGGTTCACTGGAGGAATTTATCTCATTTTCACTCCTTTCTCCCACCCCATGCAAAGGCCTCATTGTCATTGAGATGTTTTAACTGGAAATAGCGCTTTTTTTTTTTTTTTTTTAAAAAAAAGCCTGTTTTTATGATTTGGTAGTTACTTGCACTAGATGACAACCAGGTAATCCCACCAGTCAGCATTTCATGTTCCTGCGTCACTATCCTGAGCCCTGGCCTTGTGTTGTGACTTGGCACTGTTACAAGTATTGCATATCCATGCCACAGTAAGAACTATGGTGGGACAGTGGTTTATTCTCTGGTGAAGGGACAGTCTCCTTTCCCCTTCTCAGCTCACACTTGTTTGGGTAACAAATGTATAGTAGGCCCAGTGGTGAGAACTGTGGCAGCAAAATTCTCCTACCTGTGTTCTTTCTTGTGGCTTTTCTTCTGAGGTTAACTTTCTGGGGATGTGAGCTGGGTATTGCAACTTGGGGTTTTTTTTTTTCAATTTTATTTTTAAGGTACCCAAAACCACCTCCATTTCCTCTGGTTTAGGGCATTAGAAAGAGGAAAAAGGCTCTTATTCTCTGCTCTTCTCTGTTTGGGAGAGTTTCCTAAGGCCCATTTGATCTGGACACTATTCCGTCTCCAGCAGCTATGGATATGGTCTGGGTTGATTACTCTGGGCAAAGCCTGCAGGAAACCTCACAGTGCTAGCTACTCTCTGTGCTAGCTGGTAAGACAAAACACTAGCTGGGAAGGTGGTCTCGGTGGCTCTTCCACAGCTGTACCTGGTTATTAGAACACTAGAATTTTGGTACTTCACCGGAAGGCTTCTTCCTGTTCTGAACACTCAGCCAGCAGCAACACTTTTGTAACTGGGATGCTCTGCTAGCACACCTGTGCAAGTACATTTTCCTCCTGGGGCAAAGATTTCCTGGTGAGGCTTTTAGAAGAGAGTAGTTAGCTGTATGCACCTTGTACTTGCAACGGTCTTTTATCCTTTTTGTCTTACTATGCTGAGGGCATTTTGGAGACAGTTGCACTTAGACCGTCCCTCTGGGAAGCAAAATTCTTGAAAATAGCTCTAAAGCTGCTGCAGTTCCACTTGTGGAAGTGGGGACCAGACTGCTCTTGGATGTATTTTAAGTAGTCATTTAATCCTGATCCCCTAGCTGTCTTGGTGTTCCCCCTGCTGCCCCTCACTTGCCTTCATAGTCACTCCTGCAGTCTCATTGTACTTAAACTTCCCGCCTCCTCTGAATTTGTGGGTGGCTATAATCCGCTAGCACAGTCATGCACTCTGCTGGTTGGCTTCTTTGTTTTCTTTTTATTTCTTTGCTCAGATCATCGTGAGGTCCTGTCATTTCAGATGTGTATCAGTTCCCCAAACCAAGAAAGTTCATGGCACCGATTAACAACTAACTAGGAGCCTCCTCTGTCTTGTCTTAGTATTCTGGAGATAATATATTATTACGTATTTGAAAAGCTGAAGAAGCAAAAATTAAATATATATGTATATAAAGCATAAGATGTACTGGTGCAAATGGTAATTAAACAAATAATACTGGGGAAAAATGTCATGAGTCTTCTAAGTTGTCAAATTGTTGCTTTGGGAGCACTGCAGATTGAAGGGTTTTATGTCTCCAGCAACATTCTAGTAGCCTACTTGTCCAGTCTGCAGGCCATAACAGACTTGAAGGATAAGAATAACTTCAGGAGTGAATGGGTTCCGGCTCTGTCTGGGTGACAAAGTAGGAGCATGGAAGAAGGGCACAAGAATGAGCTATGGCTGCTCCAAATGGGGTAAAAAATACTGAACAACAACATGGAAACAGGCCTGACTGTAGAGGTGTGTGTGATGCTTGATAAGAATGTGGATAAAACTAGCAAGTAAGAAAACTTGGTTGCCCTGCCGTCTGGCATTTCAGGCATTTGAGGCTTCTACACCTTGGAGAAGTTTTAAGAATTGATTCCTGCTGCTCTCGTGAATGGGAAGTAGTCTCTGCTGACTGCAGAGATGAGCAAGGTGAGCTGCGTGGGGCCCCTGTCAGGGAGCAGCAAGGGCAGGCTGCTCTGAAGGAGAGCAAGCTGGAAGCTGAGTCACAGCAAGGCAAGCAGGGGCAGTGGCCTTGCTGACAAAGGAACAGTCCCACAGTGCCTAAGCAGGAAGATCAGAGCAGGTTAGGTTGAAGGTTTAGATCAGCAGGGTACATGGTCAGGCATGGGCATGGCGGCTCCAGCTCAGGCCTGGATCAAGGATGAGCACCCTAGCTTGTCAGCAAGCCTTGCTGAGGTTTCTCAAAGCCAGACACTACTATTTAAGCTGGACCTGAGTCCAGGCAGCCAATCCCCTAGGGAGCAGAGAATATGCTCAGGGCCCTGATGTTCTGTTATCAGTCTTGTTCACAGACATCTCTTCTTGCACAGACATGCTTGCAAAGCTCTGCGTATGGTTGCATTGAAAGTACAATGGAAGTTGTGGCCTGGGTAGGGGTGAGAAGTCCTGACCTTTGAAGTCAGCTGTTTGAATGACACCAGTGGTATCATTGTCAAACATTCTAGCATCTGTGATGGCCGAAAAATAAAAAAGAAAAAATCTGTACATAGTGTCAGATCTAGGAACAAAGCTGTTACCCTGTCCTGGTGAATAGGGTGAATATGTTGTGTAGGTCCTGGCCTGGCAGAAGGTGAAGGGTCTTGTACGTGAACTGTGCTCAAGCTTCTCTGCCTCATCAGTAGACTTTTGCTGCAAGTAGCAGCAAAAAGGGCTGACTAGCGTAAGAAGAGGGTATTTCTCCAGAACAGGAGGATTTCCAGGTGAGGTGTACCTAAGGGAGGTGCAGGGATATACTCTTGTTGGTGCATGGAGAAGCATAGAGGTCTGGGAAACTGTTCATGAAGGGGAGCTTAGTCTTCTCTGGAGACCTTCCTGGTCCTCATGTCTTTCATCACAGTGAGGCCTGCTAGAATGTAGCAGCTTGGTGTGTCTTGATTAAATCCTCTTCTTGGTGACCACTAGGAACAATCTTTCCATCCCCTGTGGGAGAAGTTGGCTGTGATGGTGAGTTGCTGTTGAAATGACTTGGCCTGTGACTGGACTGACTGAATCCTCCCATCTCTTCCTGCAGTTTCTGTTGCTTGATGCAGCAGAAGCCAGCATGGAGGCTGCTTGAGACCTACACTCTGATGTTGCAGATAGTAACATTCTCTAGGTAAAGCATGAAGGCCAGGCTTTTAGTGTGGATCAGCAGGTCAAACTAAAAAATTATCTCCTGAACATTTAGTATGTTCCACATAATAGATCAACTGGTTTCCTTTGGCAGCTGAGAAGAGCTGCCCTCAGTCCGAGAGGGACAATGGCCAAAGGGGGAGAGAAGTTCCTGCCGAATGGGAGACAGACTGTAGCGTGTAGAAAGAATCAACACGTCGAAGGGAAGATCTGAGTTTTGTCTGGTTATTTGTTGTCATTTCTTTTGCGAGAACTGTAGTTGAGGTGTGATATGAGTGTTTCCTTCTCATTAATTCTGTTCTGCATTCTGTGACTTAAAACTCCTGTTCCTACTACAGGCACACAGTATGGATTGCAGGCACAAACTCGCTACCTTTGACAAAGCTTTGGTGCTGTGTTGAGGACTCCTGCAGAAACTGAGAGAAACGAATGCCCATTGATGGAATTCAAACAAACAAAAAAACCCAACAAACAAGAAACCAAAACCCCAAAGTCTTCCTGAGCTTTGGTGGTGAGGGAACAGGATCTGAAGCTGAACTCACCCTGTTAAATCAGCATAAACCTACGATGCTCTAGGAGGGAGCACAGCGGGGCTGTTAATGTGTAAAAACAGAGCACTGGGGCCTATGTAGTTAACACACATTGTAATAATGCCTTGAGGTCTAGGCAATCCATTGAGTGCTCATTATGTTATGTGAACAATAGATTCTCAATTTAGACACATTTTTAGATGTCTTTTCTTCTAAGTTAATAGCTTTGTCTATGCTAATAAGAAAAGCACATCACAGGATGTAGTGCCTTTCTAGTTTGATAGCTTAATTTTGCCAGCTGCCATTAGCTATAGCTGTGTGCCCTCATCTAGAGTTGGGGCTCTGAGGGATGTTCCTTGGCACTGCTCTGAGCATGGATAGATCAGTCAGCAGCAGCTGGTGCCTCCCAACCAGAGCTGTCTTTTGCCAGCTGTTGCTGCTGGAAGCCTGTGGTGAACTTGAATCCCTTGTGTTTGGAGCAGGCCAGCCAGGTAACTTGCAATGGCCTGTCTTCCTTTTTCTTTCCCAGATGTTGCAGGATGGCAGCTCCTGCATGTTTGAGCAGAGGCAGCTGGCTTGCTTGGGAGAGTGGCTTTTTGGTTCTTGAAGAAGGCTGAAGAGATGTTCCCTGCCTGTACTTGCAGCCTTTGTGTTGAGTCTTGTGGTCTGGGGGTGTAAAGAGGCATGGCGCTCCCCTGCCCTCCTGGCCTGGTCTGCCAGCCTGCATGGGTTGGTGATACCTGTGACCAGGACTTACAAGTTCAGTCTCACCTATGACCATGTGCTGTCACCTGCTGCTGAACACCCTTGTTGCAGGGCTTCTGGCAATCGTGGACTCGGCCACCATCTCCAGGGACCGACTGGGCCCACAGGTGAATATCACCTGGGACGTGGCTAGCACTGGTGAAGTGCTTTCTGAAAAGCAATGGCAACTGGCAGCTGGCAGCAAGAGCATGCTGACTCCTGGGTTGGCAACCCTCAGTGACCTCCCCTGGGCTGTGCCTGGGAGGGATTTGGGCAAGGGCTGGACCTGGGTATGGAGCAAACCACAAAGCAGAACTGCAGCATCTGGAGGTGTCCCCAGGAGCATCTGAGATAGAGGGGAAAGGAAACATGTCTTGACTTTAGCATGCAGGAGGCACAAAGGAGAAGGAGGTAGGCAACATTAAGATGCCAGGACAAGAACTTTGGTGGGTCTGGTTTAAAATGGACCAAAACAGCTTTGGATGACAGCAGAGTTTGTATTGGCTTTTACTGAACACTTCCCTCAGTCTAATAGCAGCTTTGCCTTCATGTCCACCAGTATCATAACTTGTCATTCAAATGCTTTCCTGAACGAGTTAGAACTGGTCCCTGGTCAAATTTGCAGAAGCAGCGTTTAAAGATTTTTAGGTTGGGTTGGTTTTTTTTTTCCTTCATCTCTCTTGATAGTTTGGCAGTAGTGGAACTGGTGCTTTCAAATGTAGCCATGTTCTGCTATCCTAACACCCTTGGTGCTTCAGTGCCCTCATGCACAGACAGCTCAGTGTGGGGCTTAGAACTGAGATGTGCTAGGGCAGGCACCTGTCTCTTCTTGTGGTCTGTCAGTGCCCGTACATGTATGTTTGTGTCTTTAAAGTTTGGCCTATAGGAACTGAACTCCTAGTCTTTTTTTAAGTCTAAGCACTGATTATGGTGTTAAGCAAACTGTTTAAAGTTGTGTGGAGATGCTGTATCAGTAGTGATACACAAACTGTTGCTTTGGTTAGCTGGTTGGGACAAGGAACTGGATTCCAGTGAGCAGCAGCGCTGAGAGGAGATGGGTAGGAGAGTGTATTCTCTGGAGCATATGTGCTATGGGGCTGTAGATAGGGCAGCATAGGTTACTGTCCTGGCCAAGAGTTAGGGGCTGCTGTCACTAATACCTGCAGCTGAAGTCAGTACCATGGGTACATGCATAAAGCGTGCTTGGAAATGACCACTGCATACTATTTTGGGTGTTAAGGAGAGGAAAAGTCCTTAAGCAATATATTTCTTACAGAAACTGGGTTACTGTAAGCAGAGAACCTGGCCTGGATTGCCTGGTTTAGCTTCAGAAGTATCCCCGCTCCAAGCAAGGTTTGAAGGAGAGACCTCCAGCCCGAACTATTTCCTAGCACTAGGCTGTGGTGAGGTGGGTGCTGCCGCGGGCCAGCAGTGTCTGGTGGGATGTCTGCCGCGGCGGGGTGGTAGGTGGTGGGGAGCGCTGAGGTCTGGTGATGACCCTTCAGCTCAGCAAGGGCAGAGGCAGCACAAGGACTAGCATGGTGTGCCGTGCCATCCAAGTCTTAAAATGTGACACAAGGCAAATAAGTGAACTGGAGGCAGAGTCTAAGACGTGGGCCACGGTGCTGGAGGTCGGTGTGAGTCAGCCAGGAGCACTTTGCCCTCTGCGTCAGTCCCAGCCAGCAGCTCCAGGGCCGGCGGGGACTCAGCGCAGGGCCCTTTGCCCCCTGAGTCAGTGCTGGGGGCTGGCGCCCGGCAGCGCCGCTTGCCCACCCTTTTAAAGTCAGCTTTACCGTGCTGGCTTCAGCGTCTTAGGCTGGCAAAAGTGGGTGATGCGGGCACCTGGACAACGTGCCCTCCGAAAACAAAGAGCTTTGAGCAGCCTGGTCTAGTGGAAGGTGTCCCTGCCCGTGGCAGTAGGGTTGAAACTAAATGACCTTTAAAAGTCCCTTCTAACCCAAACTATTCCATGATCTTATAAATCTCTGGCCTTGAGGCTTGTGGCTCAGATCCAAACTTCACCATCAGTGCTGACATCTGTGTGGCGAGGAGGCTCCTGCGTGCTGCTGAACCCCAAAGCTGGAGCCCTCGCTGCCTGGCATCGAAACTTCCCCCGCGGTTGTTTCCAGATGGTTTTTGCCTTGTCCCATCCCAACTGGACTCATGGGACTGGGATGGGTTTGCTGCTCTGGGGGCAGGTGTGTCGCTTCGCCCCGAGAGCCCCCCGTGATGGGCGCAGGGTGTCCCCAAGGACGTGCGGGGACCCCTTGGCTGGAGGGCGCGGGGTCAGCGCAGGGCATTTACAATCTTCCCGATGAATCTGCCCTTGGGGGTAGTAGGAGCAGCCGGCAGAGCCATGCAATTCCCGCACTGAGGCAAGCTCTGCAGGGTCTGGGAGGTTTGTGCTGCTATTCCAGTGCCATCTGGTGGGACAGCCTAACCAGTACAGCGCTCCCCAAACCCCTGAGCAGGCTTCACTGCGTTCCCCTCGACTGCGGGGGGAGGGTGTGGAGGGAAACACCGTGGTGGGATCAAATAAAAGTGTCCCCGAGGTTACAGCATGGGTCAGGATGGCCTTACCTGCCAGCCCCCACGCTTGCTTTGATGAGTGGGGTTGTTTTCCATTGTTCTGCTTTTTTTCACGCAGCTTGCTCACGCGCATCCCACGTGCCCACTCTAAAGAAGTTAAAGTTTCCAGCCCTGCCTCCGAAACAGGCCGCTGGGTCTGGCCAGGACTTGGACCTGGCTCGCGTTTGGAGGCAGCTGTGCAGCTGTGGCAGGCAACTGCAGTATCTGGATCTGATCTCCAACAGTTTGATCAGGGGCTGGAGCACCTCTCCTATGGAGACAGGCTGAGAGAGCTGGTGTTGTTCAGCCTGGAGCAGAGAAGGCTCTGGGGAGACCTTACAGCAGCCTGCCAGTGCCTAATGGGGGTCCACAAGAGAGCTGGAGAGGGACTATTTACAAGGGCCTGTAGTGACAGGACAAGGGGTAATGGCTTTAAGCTAGAAAAGGATAGATTTAGATTAGATATTAGGAAGAAATTCTTTCCTGTGAGGGTGGTGAGGCACTGGAACAGGTTGCCCAGAGAAGCTGTGGATGCCCCATCCCTGGAAGTGTTCAAGGC